>CM016566.1:4223064-4387695 GCA_003412495.2 Echium plantagineum | reverse complement strand
AATCTTTTAGGGACGGAGGGAGTATTTTGCTAGTCTAACGATTATATTAATTAAAAGTTTGTGTAGTTATTATTTGTAATATATACTTATCACTAATTATATAATTGAATGCATATCTATTATTAAGTATTATATCTAGGAGTTTTACATTGATGTTAACCTTGACGAAGTAAAAGTCAATATGTTCTTTAAATCTATATAGCATAGCCCTCTCGAAAATTCATTGATCGTTGTTACTTGGTAACATTAGGGGTGATAAATTAGAAATTGGCCAAACTAATTAAGTTTGGATATGCTAGCGAAAATACATAACATAAGTTTGATATTTATCATTGATTAAACTAAATAACAGTATTGCACGAACATGCATGCATGTATAAAGTGTTTTGGAAATTTATACACCCAAACTGTTAAGCTAATGTCCAAATATTTCTTGTTCAGTTCATCTTCTAGGCATGCCTTAGGGTTCGAGCATATTTAATTTCCTATCTAATTGGCAAATGGAAACTCATCATATATACAAGTGAAGGTGCTCATGGTTTCATTTACCTCCTAATTGTTGATGTTGTGAATTGTGATGAATGCAATTGAATTGGAACTTGCATTTAATTTGTTCAAGAGTGTACTTTCTAAGAATAGACATCTCAAACAAAATATATATATATGAAAATAAGGGCAAGTGTATGAATAGTGAGGTATTTGATTCTGTTACATTCAAGTAATAGGCCGGAGAGATTCATGTGGGAGGCAGAGCTGTAATAGGCAAGTAGCTACTATACAAAATATCCATCATTGCTCATAAAATACTAGTATTAAGTTGTGTAATTTATTTTTATTAGTTTACCAAATCCGAAACAAAAAACTAGCTCGATATATATGTGTGTTATTCATCGTGTATATATGGACCTAAGTATTACATTACTATTTATAAAAAATATGATACCTTCATCTTATCGGCCCCCCAGCTCGTTGCACCGACCCCTGCCATGTATCTTTATGAGGAGGTCAATTACGGGATGCGTCTCAGATGATCAGGAGACTTGGGATGTCTGTTTATCACTACAATACGAGATTACGCCTTTTTATGAAGGCAAATGATAATATCAGAACGATTTTCATATTGCCAGAGTAAAACTATATATATTTAATTTCTTTTACGCCATTTGATTCTATGACGTATAATTATAATATTGATTGCTAACAATAGATTACTTTTATTTCTGTTTGAATAATGAAAACATGAATAAATTTTATAATTAATAATTGAGATTTACGATTAAAATAAAGTTTGATGAAAAGGGTATAAAAGGAATTGAGCATGATTTTGCTCTGGCGATATGAAAATTGCTATGACAATATCACTACCCTTTTATAAAACTAGAACATATTGCCGTGTGAAGGTGCGAGACTTATTTATCACCCAAACTCTTAACTAATTGAGTTATATTACATATGCCGGAAGCATCACACTACTAGTCTATTATATACATATATATGAATTTGACGTAGCTGTTAACTTTTTATTTATGATAATCAATGAATTTATGAAGCTACTGTCTTTAATTTCTTAATGTACATGAAACGTGCATGGCCATCCTGACCATGATCTCACAACATCTACTCGTATACAGTATCATCTGAGACGTAGTATATATGATCAATGATAATAAAATGCATTATTGTTAACTCATGGAAAATAATTGGCAATACGAACAATAATAATTCCCAATTTTTATTACTCCGTATCTAGCATATTTGTTTGTAT
The DNA here is from genome assembly GCA_003412495.2 of Echium plantagineum. Lineage (NCBI taxonomy): Eukaryota > Viridiplantae > Streptophyta > Magnoliopsida > Boraginales > Boraginaceae > Echium > Echium plantagineum. Next base: position 4,385,930 of record CM016566.1, on the reverse strand, counting down.
TACCACTGTACTCCTATACTTGAAATGATTGAAGGTGTTGTTTAAGATTTATACTTGGAAAACTTCTTCAAATAAGTAATACCAAAATAAAAATTGAACTTGTGTCCAAATTTCTCGGTCCTACATACCATCAGGCAGATCAGATTCTATTGTAAATATCATTAATGTAATTGCCATGTGTTTTGTAAAAGTTAATATTCAAACTAAAATAATATAATAGCCGACCATATATATTAATTAACACCATATATAAAAACCAGTCATATGGAGAACCTTGAGGCTAATAAATGAAATAATTTATGAATAATCAGTTGGTTATTGCATTTGACTAGATGTTTTGTTGTCTATAATTGACCAAATCATCAATATTATCATTACATGGATCGATTAAAACTTTTATGATATCTAATTTTATGGACTAAATCATATAATCATGACATAAATGGAAATAAAGTTAGGGCAGCCGATATACATATAGTTTCCCTTTTCCACAAGGATCAAATCTTTGAATGGATAAAAGGCAAACATTAAAGTGATTTAGTATGTCTCTTAGAATTTTAAAAGAACATGTGAATATGTGATACAATCTAGTCGACATGAACGATAACCATTTTCATTTAATTGGTTGAATTGGACTCAAATGAACTTCCTAAAAGGACTTTTTTGGAGCCTCAATTTTGTTGGATGCGTATGTAATTTTGCTTGGAAGAGAGCATTCCAGATTTCCAGGAAAGATAAAAGAAATAGTTGGAGTTTGATGTTTATCGTCATTTCTATCGTTATCTTCGTTTACTAGCTTGAATTGCAGTTTGAAGATTATTTCACATCACTAGTTGGAAGTTTGAACATTACGTTTTTTTTTTTAATTAGCAATAAGATAAGATGAGTTTCGAAGCATGATTTTCTAGTCACTTGCAAAAATCTTTTTTACTAGCCTATTCAATTAATTATGAAGTTTGAACATTTTAATTTGATAAACTCATCATGCTCGATCAATGTTCGTTTATTAGATAATGCCTCCTGATTTTGAGAGATGTTTAAATTGATAGGAGTCTTATTGAAACTAATTGATGGTAGATGTTTAGTTTTTGATCTTATTCTTAATCGATCAATATATATATTAGGTTCTTAATCGTCTGATCTCTCGCATGCATTACGTGGTCAACTTATACATGATTAATACACTGAAAATGATTAACCATTGGGTGTAGATGGATATATTCATATTACGTTAAGAGTTTTGAAACTAATTGGGTGTGTATGGATATATTCGAGTACATGATTAATATATCCATGTACTCGAATATATCCATGATTAATTGAGTCAATTTTTCTTGCTTCGGATCATAAAAAAATGGAGTCGAATTTTAAAAAATTCTTATAAAATTTCACTCGTTTAAACTAGGCCGTATGTCTATCAAATTGGGCTAACACTGACTAGTAGTCTAGACGTTCATGCTGGTGAGTGGTGACGCCCAACGGCCCCAATGCCCCATTATTAATATGGCTTATGATATGGGCCTTGGTCTATGGACCCGTGGGGAAGTACGGAACTATACCTCGATGGCTTGAAGCAGGTTCATGATTTCGGACCTTGTCCAAAACGGGTTTTCGACTAGTGGACCAAGGAAGCTTCCAAAAATGAGTGCCAATTATCTACTACTAGTGTATAAGGAAAATGTTAACATCAATTGCAGATTATTTGCAGTAACATCATCATAAGTCCGCCCCAAAGCATAAATTAATGATAACTGATAAATTGATTGGGTGAAAATACCCATATATTTAGGATTAAATATTTAAATAGTCAGAACTAAGTTAAAATAGTTATTGTTAGTTCATTCCTTACGAGATTGTTAGTAGGACACATTCCTCGATTTACAATTCGTCTAACCAAATTTTTTTTCATACAAACGACTGAGATTCAAATTCCTGTAAAAAAAAGTCAGAACTCAAATTATACAAATTAATATTCAGTGTTTGTTGTAACCGGATTATACTCCTAGCAGGGTGATAGATTATAACGACACTTGAATTTGACACATATGTGAGCCTGTAGGCTCCCTTCATTATAATAATCTCAGAACAATTATTTCCAATTTTATTAGGCCTGCATGCTTAGAGAAGGAACAAGTCAATTGGCGACAAAGTCATTCACATATGAACAAGGAACAACATATATTAATATAACAACCATTTACTTTTATTATATTGATTCAATAGTAAATGCAGTAAATGAGAGAAACATATATAGTCATTTTCAACTCGAGTACTATATCTCATACGGCCAAGTACATTTTAAAGTACATTGTTCGGTTGTGATGTCAACTTCAAGAATAACTTTTCAATCTGATTTTAAAATATTGATTAACCAAATTAATTAATAATTCATGGTTGTTAGATAGTAAGTGTAATGAAAGTTGATGAAGTGTTTAATTAGTTAATTCGGGTTTGTCCCCAATTCAATCAGTTAGGGTTTGTCTGAATTGATTGAATACTAGCCGTTGGGGATTAAGTGGAGTTTGAGTTGGATTTCATTTGATAGGTGGCAGTGCCTTATTGGTCCACACTGTTATAAATAGGGTCCACTCATATTATTGTAACTAACTTTCAGTTTTCCTTTCTCTTTCCTTTCATCTTTGTAATTCTTGTTCTGCAGTTAATCAAAAGCTTCCGTTTCTTCCTTTCTTTTGTTCTTGGCCTTTAATGGTCTCTGGTTCTCAGTAATCAAAACACTTCGAGATTTAAGATGGTATCAGAGCTCTGATTGATCCATCACTGATACTCAATTCGAGTTTTTCGTTTTTCTTCTTCCCTCTTTTCAATACTTCACACTGTTCTTTCCATCAATGGCGAATTCGGATGAAATCTTGAAAGCACTACACACGTTAATCACAAACGCAAATACTCAGGGACCTGGTGTCAAACCTGGAGATCCACTATATCTCCATGGATCTGACCATCCGAGCTTGGTTCTTGTGAAAGATCTCTTAAATGAAAAGAATTTCAATACTTGGAAGAGAGGGATGTTGATAGCTCTTGAAGCAAGAGATAAGCTGCAATTTGTCAGAGGGGAAATTCCCATGCCAGAAGCAGATCAAGAAAATTTTAAACAATGGAGAAAGGTCAACTCCACAGTCATTTCTTGGATCTTGAATGCAGTCTCACCAAATCTGACACAGGGGCTAATGTACACAGAATATGCTCAGGATTTATGGAAAGAAATTGTAGAAAGATTTGGTAAGACCAATGGCCCAAGGATATATGATTTAAAGAGGGGAATATATTCAATCAAACAAGACACAAGATCTGTCAACATGTACTACAATGATATTAAAGCTTTATGGGATGAAATTGGCAGCCTAGATGAAGTGTATGTTGACAGTGATAGAGATAAAATGATGCAGTTTCTGATTGGTTTAAATGATGAATATGAGCCCACCAGAAATCAAATCCTTACAAAAGATCCTATGCCCACTTTAGCTCAAGCACTTTCACAAGTAGGGCAAGTTGAAGATACAAACTCTTTGCAACATTTACTGAATGATACAGTTCATGGGGCAATGCAGACACAGACAAATTTCTCACCATCAATAAATGGTACAGGATCCTCAAATGGACAGAACATTCAACAGCAATCAAGAATGTACAGCCCAACACCAAGATTCACCAATGGAAATAGGGTAAATAAAAGCAATTTGAAATGTGACCATTGTGGCAAACAAGGTCACCTCAAATCAGGTTGTTTCAAGCTCATAGGCTGGCCTGGTCAGTATCAGAATGCACAACAAAGAGAGAACAAAAATAAATTCAGGGCAAACAGTGCCCTGATGTATCAAGAAGTTGTCCATCAAGATTCAGATACTCCATTGGCCTTGGCTTATGACAACAGGCCAGATGCAACAAAAGTCAATCCAGACCTACAAAGAATGTTATCAACTCTGGTGGAAAAGGAGGTGGGAAAAAGGATGCAAGAAAATGTAGGAGGATCAGGACAAGCAATGAGCTGCCTCACACAACCATATGATCACAGCCAAGAGGATTATCCAGATTTTGCAGGGTGTTTGGCAGCTGGAATCAGTAACAGCCCAGGACAGACCACAGACAATACTTGGATTGTGGATAGTGGAGCATCAAACCACATGACAGGTAACTTAAACTTATTCAGTACATTTCATGAAATCACTAAGCCTACACCTGTTCAATTACCTGACAACACTTTTAAACTGGTTAATCATATGGGAAAAGTAGTGATTTCACCTGGAATTATCCTGAATAACTGCCTACATGTTTCTTCTTTCAATTTCAATCTGTTATCTGTGAGTAGATTGATAAATGATGGCCATATAAGATGTGAATTTCATCCTACATACTGTGCATTAATTGACCTCAAAACAGATACAGTTTTGGCCTTTGCCAAAGAAGAAAAGGGATTATATGTTTTAAGACCTGATTCTAGTAAACATCAGGGACAGATGAGAATTTCTGAACACAAGCTTGTTGCTAATACAGCTGTTCCTAAGGATAGTCTATGGCATGACAGAATGGGACATGCTCCTATTTCAGTCCTAAGACACATAAAAGAACTAGCACATGAGAGTGCCAAACCTGTAGATGCTTGTATAATCTGTCCCCTAGCAAAACAGCATAGACTCCCTTTTACACTAAGCACATCCACCACATCCAGTATATTTGAATTGGTCCATATGGACCTTTGGGGTCCTTATAAGACATCTACTAGGAGTAATGCTAGATATTTTCTTACCCTTGTAGAAGATCACAGTAGATACACCTGGATTTACTTATTGCATCATAAGACACAGGTCACCAGCATTTTTCAACACTTTGCTACAATGATCAGGACACAATTTGACATTAAGATTAGAAAAGTCAGATCTGATAATGGCAGTGAATTCTTAAATCAGAATATGCACACACTTTTATCTAAATTTGGCATAGTTCAGCAAATGTCTTGTGCTTACACCCCTCAACAAAATGGCATAGTTGAGAGAAAGCACCAACATATACTCCAAGTTGCCAGAGCACTTATGATTCAGTCCAAACTCCCTAAGTCCTTTTGGGGAGATTCTATCCTGACTGCTGTTTATGTTATAAATAGACTTCCTTCCTTCTTACTTAAATGGAAGACTCCTTATGAACTCTTACATAAAACTGTTCCTGTTATTAGCCACATGAGGGTTTTTGGTTGTCTATGCTACATCACTAATGTCATTCCTCACAAAAGTAAGTTTGATCAAAGAGCCTATCCAGCTATATTCCTAGGATATCCCCCTAATCAAAAGGCTTATAGAGTCTACAATCTGAAATTAGAAAAGATAACTGTTTCTAGGGATGTTATATTCAATGAAAGTATATTGCCTTACCAAAATCTCAATGTCCTCCACAAATTAAGAGCTCTAGGACAGTTCAGCAATGACAATGAGTCTGACCCATCTAATGACCATGAAACATCTAGTAACTCAGGAACCCCTATTATTGGCTTAGACAGAGGTACTGATTTAACTAGGGAAGACATAACAGAACAGGATGATGATCCATACATTGATGCCTCTGATCCTGAGGAACAGGATGTAGTGATTCCAGGAGGAGATCAGGGGGATAACCATAATCCTTCTCCTTTATCTGTTAGACATTCCACTAGACCTAGGATGCAACCTAGTTGGCATGAGGATTACTATGTAGGTCTGACTACAGGGAATATAAGTTACACACAGGTACATATACACTTTCTTGCACAAATCCAGGTTTTACAGGAACCACACACTTTTAAAGAGGCAAATCAGATAGAGGAATGGAGACTAGCAATGCAATCAGAACTTGCAGCCTTGGAATCAAATCATACTTGGGACTTAGTCTCATTACCAAAAGGACACAGAGCCATAGGTTGCAGATGGGTGTTCAAGATCAAACACAAAGCTAATGGTGAAATTGATAGGTTTAAAGCCAGATTGGTAGCCAAGGGCTACAATCAGTTGGAAGGCATAGATTATATGGACAGTTTTAGTCCAGTAGCTAAGACAGTCACAGTGAGATTGATCCTGGCTATTACAGCAGCATATTCTTGGCATCTTCACCAGTTGGACATCAACAATGCTTTCCTTCATGGGTATTTGGAGGAGACAGTTTATATGCAGATCCCAGAGGGTTATCAGAAAGCTGTAGAGGGACAAGTTTGTAAGCTAAATAGGAGTCTTTATGATCTTAAACAAGCTAGCAGACAATGGAATTTGGAGTTCACAGAACAGATCACAAATTTTGGTTTCACACAATCTACAAATGACTATTGCTTGTTTATGTTCTTTGAGAAAGGAGTCTACATGGTCTTGATCCTATATGTGGATGATATTCTTTTGGCTGGAAATTCAGAATTGGACATTTCCAGGGTGAAAACTTTCCTACACTCAAAATTTACCATAAAGGACTTGGGGGCAGCTAAATTCTTCTTGGGGATAGAGATTGCAAGGGGCTCTACTGGGATGTATATCACCCAAAAGAAGTACATCAAGGATATTTTAATGGACTTAAATATGGCAGAAGCAAAAGAAGCATCTACCCCATTATCAAGTGATTGGACAGCTAATGATCAGAACTCCAGTGCTTTGAGTGATCCAAGTGCTTACAGGAGACTTGTTGGAAGATTGCTTTACCTCAATTTTACACGACCTGACATCACATACTCTGTCAATTCTTTAAGCCAATTTATGCAGTCACCTACACAGAATCATTGGAAAGGGGCGCTTAATGTGGTTAGATATCTTAAGGGGCATTTCTCACAAGGTCTGTTTTATCCTTCAGACAACACACTGTCTATTAGTTCCTATTGTGATGCGGATTGGGGCAGATGCACTATTACTAGAAGGTCCATTACGGGTTATTGTGTACTGTTGGGAACAGCCTTAATAGCCTGGAAGTCTAAAAAGCAATCCACGGTGGCTAGATCTACTGCTGAAGCCGAATACAGGAGTGCAGCTAGCACTGTGTGCGAACTTAGGTGGATTAGCTATCTTTGTCATGACTTAAATGTTCAGATTGCTCTGCCTATTGCTCTTTGGTGCGATAATCAGTCAGCCATACAGATTATTGAGAATCCAGTATTTCATGAACGCACGAAGCACATCGAAATGGACTGCCATTACATTCGGTTGCTGTATAAGAAGGGATTCATCAAGCCTCATCATATTAATTCTAAATTACAGTTGGCCGATGTTTTTACGAAGACTTTGCCGGCACCTCTTCATCAACAGTTGCTTGCCAAGATGAATTTTGTTCCCCACCATCCATCTTGCGGGGGGGGATGAAAGTTGATGAAGTGTTTAATTAGTTAATTCGGGTTTGTCCCCAATTCAATCAGTTAGGGTTTGTCTGAATTGATTGAATACTAGCCGTTGGGGATTAAGTGGAGTTTGAGTTGGATTTCATTTGATAGGTGGCAGTGCCTTATTGGTCCACACTGTTATAAATAGGGTCCACTCATATTATTGTAACTAACTTTCAGTTTTCCTTTCTCTTTCCTTTCATCTTTGTAATTCTTGTTCTGCAGTTAATCAAAAGCTTCCGTTTCTTCCTTTCTTTTGTTCTTGGCCTTTAATGGTCTCTGGTTCTCAGTAATCAAAACACTTCGAGATTTAAGAAAGTGTAAATTAATGAACAGTTAAAATAAATGAAGAGACAAATTGTTTTCAAAAAGAGTTGAACTCAATAACTCACAAAATGTTGATGCTAATTTGTAGATTGTGTTAAGAGTCTATGAGGTTTCACTCTATGACCAATTGACAATGGAGGGAGTAGCCCACGACCTTATATATTGATCCGGGAGGACATCGACTTACGATGTGGGACGTGCATCTTAACACTTTCCCTCACGTGTAACTCAATCATCAGTGGAATATTCATCACCTGTATTAATTGCCGGAACAACATTGAAGCGTGTTACACGTGCCTCAATAACTCGGGTTTGGCTCATGATACAATGTTAAGAGTTTATGGAGTTCCACTCTAAAACCAATTGGCGATAGAGGAAGTAACCCAAAATCTTATATATTACCCCGAGAAACATCGATTTTCAATATAAAATATGCATCTTATTAGATTGATTACTTTATTTGCTAACAAAATGATAAGCTCACGAATGATTTTAAAACTTGTAGATTGATTACTTTATTTGCTATCGTTGTTACTTATTAAAATGTTAGCAGTACAACGGCCATCAATCATTAATAAATTTCGTTAATCAATTAGTATTAGTATTGGTGGATATCCCTACACTTCATTATGAAAGAAAAGTTATGTTCGTTGATAACCATTTGTCTCTTCTTTCATTTTAATGGTTTACTGATTAACACCTACTAGATAAGTGTCTATTAATTAATAATTTTTATATTTAACATATATAATATCATTATATTCATACTTTTATAACTAATTTATAAATAATAGTACTACTAAGTTAGGTAACTAATAATGAATTGATATCGCAAAAGTTCAATTATGGAAAACGATTAAATTTAAGATCAATTGAGATAAATTTGGGATTTGATCAAACAAAAACTCAATGTATTTCCTTTCCCATTTCACATCACATGAATATAACAATATAATAAAATGTACGATTCATTGACCCAAACTATTCGAGTAGATTAAAATAAAATTCTCATTCATGCCACGATCTTGAAATCTAATGAATAGTAGAATACAACTTATTAACTATAGAAGCACTTAAAATTATCATAAAATATCAATATTTTAATAGTCTGGTGACATTTGATACAAGCCTTTATCCAAATATTATTTTCTTGTTGTTTTTTATTAGCGATGAAATAAAAATATTAGTATTACAAATAACGAACATATATATATATTACTAACTAATATGTAGTTAAATAAATAAAATACGAGACAAATTACCTCCAACGAAAATTGAACCAATAGACGGATCTAGAAATTAATTGTTTTGGTTGCCAAATTTTTCGAAAAAAAATATTATATAGGTATATCTGTTTTTAAAGAAAAACGAAAATGTAACCTGTTACACCCTATCTGCCTATGATTGAACCCCAAAATCTCTTAGTTGGAAGCTTTAATCATACGTTACCAGATGGTTAGGTTAAACATTGTTGGAGAAAAATTATCTCACATTTTATTCTAATTATCTCTTAATTAATAATTTTATATGCGTTATCTGAAATATCATTATATTTACACTAGCATATTTAATTTACAAAAAAAAAACCATTACCAGAATAAGTTTAGGAAAACAAGGGTGTCATTTCATATACAATTTCATATCAAGCCAATCCTCACCATTCTTGGATTTCTTCCTAAGCAACTACTAATCGAGAACTACATAAATCGTAATAAATCTAAGTACTATTATTACTAGAAAACAGAATGTCTATATGAACTCTTCAACCAAATCTCCGAAATCGAACTTCTTATTGCAACATTCAACCGCATTCACCACTTCTTGAAATGTAGTAACACTACATGGCAACACCAATCCTCTCTTTCCCTCAAACAAGACTTCATCATAAGCCTTCTCAAGCAAAATCTTGAATAAAGGATGACCAAGATAAGTCGTAGGGACGACGAATCTTTGCCGCCCCTCTCCAATATACAAAGCAAACGATCCGGTTGGTGTTTTGCTAGTTGTTAGAGAAGACTCACCTTCTTGCTCTCTTTCTTTAAGGAGACATTCATATTGGAACTTCTCATGGTGCATGCTATTTTTCTTGCTATCAAAATTCACCTTATAGGCTAGTTTCTTGATCGAAAAAACCCTTTTACCCAACATATTGAGGGATTGATCAATTATATTTTACTTATTTGACAAGTAGAAGAATATGTGGGAGAGATGAAATAATCGATAGAGAGAGTATTTATTATGAGTTTATGACTAACTATTTGATTGAAGAATATTGAAGTAGCGAGATTTTATTTTATGTAAAACTTGTTTTGTAGATGGTCTCAAACCAACTATATATTTTGACGCCGTCGCATGTATTTGGAAGTATTATGTAGAGTTTATTTAGAACAATTAATTAACGATGACGACATATATACATACGTACAATGTATATGATTAGTTGGAAAATTAATTATGAATAACCCAATTGTAGTAGGAGTAACAAAAAGATATGATTTCCTCATCTTAACGATTTTGCCATTACTTTTCCCGGATGTTTACTAGAAGGTTAACCGGAATGTGTGTTAGAAGGTCAAAGAACATGGGTTGTCGGCATGTTTATCGTTCTAGTACGAAATTCATCCATTTACGAATTCAAACTCACACAGTGCAACAAGATCAAACGAGATCAGACATGTCACTCAATCTCTTAACTAACTGAATTATACCAGACATTAATTATATGAATAAAGATAGAGACCACATACACTATTATGTTAATATAAATACTATTTTTCAATAGAGTTGTACACGAGTCGAGCCCGATCTCAATAATTTTTGGCTTGACTCATCACTAAACGAGCCTTAGGCTCGGCTCGGCGATCTTTTGCCGAGCCATTCCCGAGCCGAGCTCCAAGCTAGCTCACTTAGCTCATTTCGAAATTTCACGTTCAATCGGATTAACAAAAAATTATGTTACATAAAAAATTAATAAAATTAATTAACAACAAGTAATAAAATTAATTAACATGTGACAATGTAAATAAAAATATTAAATTGATTATAAATTGACATTAATTATAATAATTGATATACTTAACAAGGTACAATATAACTAATTTTATTAAAATCAATAATATTAACATATGTACTATCTAGCTACCGAGGCGACTTCCCGACCTAGCTCTTCGAGCTGATGAGCCGGGAACCTTACTCGCAGCTCAGCTCGCTTTGTTACTAGCCGATCCGAGTCGCGCCGAGCAAACTGCTTGGTTTAGCTCGGGTCATGCATAAAAACTATTTCTCTATATACATTCAAATGACCGTGAGATAAAATAAAGCATCCGGTTTATGATAACATTATTATAGCTTACCTAACCACCTGTAATAAATCATTGAGCTTATCATAATCACTTACCTAACGACTTGAATTAACCAACTGATCCTCTATGATTGCATCCATCGAGAACATGGAATTATGTAGTTTTACATACTAATCCAAAAGACAAGTTTGAAATCCTTAAATTAAACGGCTTGACGGACGGCTAGAAAGGCTTGGTAGATACTATTGAGATATATGTAGGTGCTAGTTAATTACCCCCTCTATTTCTAAATAATTAGTTTATTTTGATTTTTCATGGTCAACAAAACACAATTTAAAACGTAAATAATTTTTATAAAGATATATTGAGACGAACCTAAGGTGATCACGTAAGATTATATTAGTAAAATATTTTATCTGGATATAACATCGGCAATGGCCACCCGAAAGCAGAAGGTTGCACAAATAACTCGAACCTGAGACCTCTTGCCTTGCAAGAATCAAAACTGAGACATTTTTTTAAGGTACCACTGGATTAGACTTGAGAGTTGAAAGTGTGATTGAGATTAAGGAGAAATTTGACAGATTATAATGGTCAATGTATGACATTTGTTAATAAAATCTTTTTTTTATTTAAAAAGTACTTAGTATTTTTTTTAGACGAAATGACTTGATGGTTATCACTTATCAGGTTGGACTTAATGGAGATGTTTTTGGATCAAAGTGTTTTTCTTCCTCTCTGCTACTTGCATGATTGCACATTTGGGAATTGGGATGGTCAAAATGTTCGGCTTCAAAGTTTTCTTGTATCTACACCATAGCTCCTTATAGCTTCTACTCTTTCTTCTTTCAATTTCAAATTTTTCATATTGTGTACAAGACAAAATCACAAAAACCAATATGTCATCCTTGAGGTGCTTCCATCTATTAAAGTGAATCACTGTGATACCAACTGTGGGACTGTGGGAGGAGTGGAGATTAACAGAATAACTAGATTGGGATTTGGGCGCCTTTCGCAACATTAATGGTTACATTTAGTCGTTTGAATTTTTTCTTAGGAGATAACAAAATTATGTTATCAGGGAGATAACACAAATGCTGGCCGTTGGATCAGGGTGGTTATGGCTTTTTTTGATCTTGTGGTTGATATCTAATGAGGGCGTTTTTGTCATTAATATTTTAGATTAATTAACCGAAATTGTTGCTTCACTCTCTCCTGATAGTGTGTGAAGTACACTCTCCCTTTTGAAAATATGGCAATGGGCGGTTATTTATTGATTTAAATAGCGGTTATTTAATGTAATATGCAAGTAACTCCTATTTTTTCTCCACATTGATTGATGATTGTATTCGGATTGTTTGTTTCCTTTTTTTGCTCCAACAATTTAGTCTGACACGTTGTTTCTTAATGTCGTTCTTAAATTAAAGCGGGTGAAATGACGATATGTAATTATTGATACGGATATTTTTAAAGAATTCTATAATAACATAGATTCCATAAGTATGATAATAATGGAATGTCAGGATTGTTATAGAATTCCATTTACATGAAACATTATGTTCATGACTTATTGTTAGGACGAGAATCCTAATTTCAATAAATGACTTTAATCAATTTGCCAAAGATGTAGCCAGGATAATTATTGCACACAGGATAATTTAGTAGGCAAGATTATAAGATGAACACTCAAAATTCGGGTTTTTTAATTTACATAGTTATTAAATTTATGGAATGTCAGTATTGTAATCGAATTCCATTACCTAGCTAACGCATGTCATGGTTTGGTATTATTAGATATTTATGTAACCTATTTATAAAAAACTACCTTTAATTATTTTTGCCTTAATATTAGGCGGGTTAGCTAGTTTTTGGCAGGATCCCTATTTTCGTGGGATTCTTAGCCATTAGATTATGTAGTTTTCATTTAATTAGGATCTAACGGTTGTGTGGACGCACTCTCCCAATTAATTCCACGATTATTTCGGTCTCCATGCAACTAATTGGCCACGATTTACTCCTGCAAAATCATTTTCTGATTTTGCATATATTTTTTTGGGTATGTTTTTTGCTTTATGTCGATAATGCTCCACATTATATGGGATTTTGACCTCGTTTTTTCGGTATTGGATTAATACCAAATTGTATATCGATTAAAGCTGTATATTGAATTCATTAAGATTGCGTTGTGATTGCATTCTGAATTTATTAAGTCAATTTTCCGATTGCATTCTAAATTCATTACGTCAATTTTCTGATTGCATTCTGAATTCATTAACTTTACTTTGTGATTGCATTCTGAATTCAATACGGTCGCTTTGTGATTGCATTCTGAATTGTCATTACATTTTATTACTTCGAAAGAATGCAATGCTAAACAATTAGTATTACATTTTATGTCTTCGAAAGAATGTCATGCTAATACATTGTCATTGTTGGGATTTTATACAAGTTTTGCATATCAAATTATACAAAAACGTATAAACGATCGAATACAAAGTTCTAAATTCACATTTAACTACGAGTTTCGAGTATACCTCTTCTGGCGTGATCGAGTGCGTAGCGGAAGAGCAATAATTCCAACAGTCATTACATTTTATTACTGCAGAACAATGTCATTCTAATTGATAGGTGTCACATTTTTTTAGCTTGAGGACAATGGCATGCTCGTAAATTGTCATTACATTTTGTTTCTTGGGAATAATGTAATGATAATTAATTGTCATTACATTTTATTACTTCGAACACAATGTCATGCTAATGCATTGTCATTACATTTTATTACTACAGAACAATGTCATTCTAATTGATAGGTATTACTTTTTTTTAGCTTGAGGTCAATGTCATGCTCGTAAATTGTCATTACATTTTGTTTCTTGGAGAGAATGCAATGCTAATCAATTGTTATTACATTTTATTACTTCGAATACAATGTCAGACCATATATGAAATCCCAAACAAGAACTTCTATTATCAGACCATATATAAAAAAATAGTACTACTATTACACAAGATCTACACCATTTACACAGAATCAGACCATATATGAAATCCCAAACAAGAACTCGCGGTAGTTGAATATATCAATTTCCTCCATCCCAAAACCATTGTCCAGTTTGATTACCAAACAAGAACTTGCGGTAGTTCAAAAATAATCATGGCCGTTGGATTCTCTTTTTAACATATATAATGCAATGTGAGTGCTTGTTGATAGGCGCGTGGGGCATGAAATTTTCGAAATGAAAAATTGATTCCTCTTCCTTCAAAGCCCTCGTTTAATCTGAGCCACATGATTAAATATACATAGAAAAAGAGAATCCAACGACCATGATTATTTATAGCCATGATAAGTTCCTACTTCACCACAAGAACCTGATAATTCGACATGCCAATAATAATATATTAGTTCATAATTTTATCAACAAGCACTCACATTGCATTATATATGTTAAATAGAATGACATATATCTTATTTTCATTAATCACATAAAATTTGAAGTCATAATTCAGTAAACATCAGTTTGCATTGTACATGTCACACAGAATGCAATAGAACTCAAATGCATTTAAACAGCAGTTATATTGGATTATTCATGGAAGACAACATCCCATTGATCTCAATTACATTGCACAGTATTTGTAATGCATTTTTTAGTCAACATGGGATGCCATCGCTCTCATAAGCATTTAAACAACACGGAGATTGGATTATACATGTCACCCAAAAAATGCTATACATCTCAGACAAATGCATTCCATGTTACATTGGATTATTTAAGGTAGACAAAATCCCATATATATCAGTGACATTAAACAGTTTTTATAATGCATTTTTAATGTAACCTGGAATGCCATAGATCTCAAACACATTTTAACAACATTGAAAATGGATTATACATGCCACCCACAAATGGTATACATCTCAAACACATTAAACATTAACACTATTGATTTATATATGCACGACAGACTGCCATAATGTAGGAAATGCATTTAAACAACTGTGCCAGTGGATTATACATGATTGATAAAATGCCATAGATCTTTGAATTAATAGTATTATTTCTATTGCATTATATTAATGTAATTTCACATTCAAAAATTCAACTACTCAAACTTCAAATACAAACAGATCAACAATAACTGGAAATACACAAAAAGTCATCATTTTTAATTGAATTTACATTCCATTTTGTTCAATTCAAATTTACCCACTTTTTTTAATTCCACAAATTAGAGACTACAGCACGACTACATAGATCCACAAGTTTCGAGCATTTTACAGATAACATCGACTACCTCCTTCAAAAATTTTGGTACTACATTGTTGAAAGAGTTAGAAAATAATTATCAATGGTTAATTTTGTTGTAAAGATATGATTTTTATGCTAATGGTTACGCCGGTAGTCAAAAGTTCCAATTTTTATTACTTGTTTGCCTAAAGTTAGCTGGAGGAAAAGGTTACTCAGTCATACCTGGTTTTCGATTTCTTGAAGAAGATGCTATTGCTTCAATATTGTAAAGATTTTAGAGAATTTTAGAGAATTTTAGAGAATTTTGGTGGGGGTTTTGGAATTGTGATACAATATAACTACAGGAATGTTGGTTTCGCCTTGATTAATTGGTGATCTCCATGAATTTCGGCTCGATTAAATGCAACGAGCAAATATTAATTGGTGATCTCCATTAATTTCGCCTGGATTAATTGGTGGTTTCGCGTTGGATTGAATTCAGAGACGTGGGGGGGGGGGGGGGGGGTTGTGTTGGGAGGCGGGAGAATTAAGTGTGTAATAGCGCGTGTGAATTATTGGGAGGGGGGAAATGAAATTTTAGTTGTAATAATTGGTAGTAAAAGACATCTTTAACCTTTGTTATTTGGGAGATAACAATGTCTCAAATCGTGTCCCATACAAGCAATGACTGTGGCCCTTCTTATCCATTACATGGGCTAACTGTAGACCAAACTTGTTTACCACTCGGACCGATCATAATTACTCTGATTAATACGTCTAATCTGTTATCCAAAATTACAAATACTGAAAATCTGAAATAGTGAAATACTCCCTTTATGTCTAAATAATTGGTATAAAAATAATTTTTACGATCAACAAAGTTCAATTTAAAATGTAAATATATTTTATTCTACATGTCAAAAAGTTATAAAAAGTTGATATTTTCAAAATATATATTGAGACGAATCTAACAAGATTCCACATGACTATATTATTTTTTATTGTTTAATAAGAATTTTTTATCAAATTTTTTAAAATTTGATCACAAAAGCCACAACGAATCATTTTAGAAAAGAAGTACTCCCTCTGTCCCTAAAAAATTGTCACATTTTGACTTTTGTTAGTCAAACATTACAAAATTTGATCATGAATTCTCATTAAACGTTAATAAATAATATAGTCTTGTGGGACCTTGTTAGATTCGTCTCAATACATATTTTTGAAATATTAACTTTTTATAATTTTTTCACATGTAGAATAGTAGATATTTATGTTTTAAATCGTGTTTTGTTGACCACCAAAAGTCAAAATGTGACAATCTTTTAGGGACGGAGGGAGTATAATTCAGTGGTCGTATACTCAAGCCCACTTTAATAATGGCACAGGGCCGGCCTTCCCTAGGGGGTTGTGGACTTTGAAATTTCATGTATGTATTTTATGTATATTATGTATGATAGACAAAATTAGAAATTAATAGTAGTGTTAATGATAATTTATTATTAAATTGATGATTGATAACATAATTAAATTAATGATATTATATTAGATTCATAGTTTTAGTATCATAGGAGCTAAAAGTCATTGGACTAAACGAACTGGTGAACTACTAACATAACAATATCACATGAATATATGAATTCAACCGTATTTACTACTTATAATTTAATTAATAATGAGAAACAACGTCACACGAAATATTGATTAAATTGACAATTTTATGCATTGAGAAGAATATGTAAACAATATAAATATTAATTTTATTATTAACAATTTTGCATCAAATAATGCTAAGAGATATCGTCTTGTGGAATCATGCAACATTATATTTTATTTCAATTAATAAAATGAATTATCGAAAATTCAAATATATTACTCCCTCCGTCCCTAAATGATTGTCACATTTTGACTTTTCATGGTCAACAAAACAAGAATTGAAACGTAAATATCTCTTATTCTACATGTGAAAAAATTATAATAATTTGATATTTCAAAAATATATATTAAGACGAATCTAACAAGATCCCACAAGACTATATTATTTCTTATCGTTTGATGAGAATTTGTGATCAAATTTTGTAATGTTTGACCATCAAAAGTCAAAATGTGACAATCTTTTAGGGACGGAGGGAGTATCTAATATCGAGGGCATGGTGAATTGGTGATGGCTCAATTGTCTGATTACTTTGAATAGTGAGAGTGTACGTGAGACTTTGCCAAACGGATACATTTTCAAAGCTTGCTTGTGCTAATACCAGCAAACATGGGTCTGAATTTGTTGAGCTATACTCGTTGGCCATTGGAAAGTGAAAGTGAAAGTGATGAAGCTGCTTTATATGCTTTTTAGGTCTTTGAATTGCCAACTATAACCCCATTATGTACATCGTCGAGGCATTATAGATTCTTGAACCTCCTATACTGGATGCTTCCCTCATTGTTCTTCAAGCTTTTCATTATTATATACGGTATAAGACTATAACACAAGTTTCAATCTAAATACGACCCTCCCATAATAAAATATATTCAACATCGTTACATCGAAAAATGACATGAGTATCATAAATTGACCTTTTAATTTCATTCACATCATCACTAAAATGGATTAATGGCATATTCAGTCACTCATATTTCATGACGTTCACCATTCAATAACTCATGTTTTATTTTGGTATTTTTGATCACTTATGTTTCAATATCATGTTTCAGTTAGTTTTTGGATTGACTTTTTCTGTTAAAATCAATTTTTAGCCAAACTTATCCTTCATTTGGAGGGGTAAAATAGTCAATTAACATAAAATTAGTTTTGAGTCCATAATTTAAAAATACTCCGAATTTAAACATGAATTTTTAGATTTAAATTAGTACAAAAATAATAATTTTATGTTAATTGACTATTTTATTTCTTCGAATTAAGGACCAGTTTGGTTAAAAATTGAGTTTACAGAAAAGTCATTGCACAAACCAACTGAGACATAATATTGAAACATGAGTGATCGATTGTGCCATTAACCCTTAAAAAATTCTAAGAGTAACATTATAACACCCTATATAAAGATGATACGCTCATCTTAAGCGTCCCGCTTGACTAGCCCACGCCAAACATATAAGGTAACTCCAGAATATGTCTTTACCGATCCAATATTTCATCTCAAGAATAGCTAGGCTCTAAGTAACCACCCACGAGCAGATCCCTCTAACATCTCATATGAGTATATTGGACTTGGTGTGGCGCTAACCGTAATAACGTTTGGTCACAAGAACAACAAGAAAACAATGAATGATGATGTACAAGTCTCACCATCCCATACCTTTACTTGAATCAAACTTTACTCAAACTCCTCCCTAAGCATTCATAGCCTCCAATAGTTTTTAACACCTCTAACCCCTCTAATCTACTCCACAATAGTACTCCCTCCGGACCTAAATGATAAAGACTTTTGATTTTTTACGATTATCGAGACACGGTTTAGAACGTACATATTTATTTTTACGTTGAGCGAGACACGAGTAAAATTATATAAATATTAATATTTCAAAAATATATATTGAAACGAGTCTAACGAGATCTCATTTGACTAATACTTTTTTATCGTTAATGAGAATCCATTATCAAAGTTTTTCCAAAATTTGACCCGAAAAAGTGAAATGTACGTGTGAATTAGGGATGGAGTAAGTACTAAACTACCAAACCTTCAATCAATTCATTAAGAATTCATAAACTAGTCGAGAAAAATCCCACCAAACTCTACTATTGTATTTATCTTCCATTTAAAGCCCCCAAAATCCAGCCTTCATTGTACACTAAAATACTTTAATGAATATTATATGTACACATGATATAGTCATCATATAGATAATCATGCATGCCCCTTTACAATTTGCTTCATCTTCAAGCTCCATAACACATTTGTCACATAAAGATAGTGATATGTTGCACCAAAAAGACCCTCCTTTTTGTGTAAGATTATACCAAAAGAATACTGGTACATTACAAGAAGAGGTAGAGAGAAAGAGGGTTGAGAGAGAAGAGGGAGGTGAAGTGTCCCCATTAGGTATTTTGGTGAGTGCTTTTAGGAAATCTTTGGTTGCTTGTAAAAGTGAAGGTGGAGTTGAGGAAAAAGCTTTTCTTGCTGCAATGGAGATTGGTTGGCCAAGTAATGTGAGACATGTTGCTCATGTTACCTTTGATAGATTCAATGGATTTCTTGGTTTGCCTGTTGAGTTTGAACCTGAAGTTCCTAGAAGACCACCTAGTGCCAGGTTTGCTTTATGTCTTTTTTTTTTTTTTTTTTGTAAATTAGCGATGAAGAGAGTTTCAAACCAGGACCTTCTGGTCACTAGCATAAGCCTTTTCCACTAGGCTATTCGGTTAACTCAAGTTTGCCTTATGTCTTTGAGTTTTGTTTTCCGTGGTTGGAATTTTTTTTGTTAACTAATCTCACGTTGATTGATTAACATCTTTCGGTTGTTTCAACTGTATTAAACTTTATCTCACTAAGTGATATGGTGTATATGTATACGAGGTTTGTGTACAACCATATACTAGGTCATGTATTATGTACTCTGTAATAAATAAAAGTGATTTGTTGCTAAGTTATCTTCTGAGGAGTAATAAGAAAATGTGTAGATAATCTTTTTGTTGTAGATCTTCAGGAATTTACCTTCATGCTAAAATTTTATGGTTGTCTTGTGTTCAAATGTGTAGTCTATTACCTTTTCTTGCGTCGTACATATTTAGTCTCTCAGAATATAAGGGGATCTCTTCAAGAAATTTAGTTGAAAAATCTATTGTTTTGTAATTTGCAGTATTCGAGTTTTTGGAGTTTCAACAGAATCTATGCAGCTCTCTTTTGACTCCAGAGGGAATAGTGTTCCCACAATACTCCTCATGATGCAAAGTCGTCTTTATGCCCATGGAGGTCTGCAGGTATGTGCCCTTAGACCCTCGCTGCCTCGTGTGAGGTGACATTGTCTATGTCGTTACATGATCAAGATTTAGAAATAATTCGTAGCATTCTGTGTCAATCTCCAGGCAGAAGGCATATTCAGAATAAACGCTGAGAATGGTCAAGAAGAGTATGTAAGAGAGCAGTTAAATAGTGGAATTATTCCAGATGACATAGATGTGCATTGCTTAGCTGGTCTCATCAAGGTATTGAACTACTAAAGCTCTATTTTGGTTGATCGATTGTCATTTTTCCCATTTGTTCGCTCCCTGCTAGTTCTGATTAGGATGACCGTGTAGGCATGGTTCAGAGAACTACCAAGAGGCATATTAGATTCGCTCTCGTCAGAGGAAGTCATGGAAGCACAAACTGAGGATGAATGTGTGCATCTAGTTAGGCTTCTTCCTCGCACAGAAGCTTCTCTGTTGGATTGGGCAGTAAATCTCATGGCTGATGTAGCTCAGTTTGAACACTTCAACAAAATGAATGCTCGAAATGTTGCTATGGTATTTGCACCAAATATGACTCAGGTCAGTAAACAATTACTACAACATTTCTAGGAAGCAAACTTTAGACCTTGTTGGCTGTTTGCTGATAATTAAAAAGAATCAGGCAGTTATGAAATTCCATTTTCCTCTAACAGCAATCGTCGTGGAAGACTAGGGAACTATTTATTGGCTACAGTGAAAACATTGACTCTCCAACCATTTATTTTTTTGTTTGCTTTGTTTTTGCTCATTTAGATGTCAGATCCTTTGACTGCATTGATGTATGCAGTTCAAGTTATGAATTTCCTGAAGACTCTCATTGAAAGAACTTTGAGAGAAAGAGAAGACTCGGTAATTGAAGCTGGTCTTGTATCCAAACTGGAGCCTTCTGATGAAGATGCTCATTCCACTGCTTCACGAGCAATAACTAAGAACAATGATGAGGTCTGTGAAGATGATCTGCAGTTTACAAATGAGAAACCACCCTCAGATAATACTCCGGACTCAGGATTATGTGCAATGAAGACAGGAAATGAAGCCAATGATTCCGTTGATACTGTCCTTCGTGAGGAATTCCAAGAAGAAATTCAGAGTACTGATATGATAAGGATAGCATCACGAGCACGTGAAGTGATAGTTGGGAATAGAAGAGCTCAATTCAAAAGCCGGAGGGCTAAGACAGCACATTCAAGTAACTCTGATATCAAGAAAGGAACTAAAAGAACAGAACAACGACCAGTAGCTCTTGTAGGTGGGAATACAGCCAAGACCTCTCAACTTAGCATCATTGGCCGTGTCAATTCGCTACCAGAGAGGCTAGAAGCTTGGCGCTGATATAGTTTGTACAATTCATTAGCTCTGGATTTGTATCTTCTGTTCTGTGAACTCACTAGTTTCACTGTTTATGGTGTGGAAGAATTATGCATAACACTTTTGACATTGTGGTGCATGAAGATATAGTTTGTACAATTCACTAGCTCCTGGTTTGTATTTTCTGTTAGATAAAATTTATTTTTCTAAAACTTTACGCTTTTATATTTGGTGCCTCAATGTCCCAACATCAAACAATTTTGTTGGACAACAGCCTTTAACAGCTGCATTCTAAATTTATATGTTCGTGGTGTACAACTTATAGTTCAACCTTCATCCTCTATTCAATTTCAGAGACATACAGAATAGTACGATCGTCAACATGTTATTTCGTAAATTATGTATACGTTATGACTATCTACGCTCTCTATGTGCATATGACGTGGATAAGCGATAATAGGTATAATAACCACTACTAAGACTGATAATGAATTAGTCGTCAAGAAGCTAGAAAAGTGGAGAGATCCATTCCTTATGGCAACTGAATATTGACATGTGTTAGGCTAGATGTTATTTCCCTTGTAATTATTATCCATGATTTGCCAATTTCATGCATTTCTTCACTTCATTTTTGAAACATTGACACCCATAAAAGAACAGTAGAAACCTTGAAAGAAGTATATCATCTTGAAATAGAAAGTCTTTGATTGGAAGAATGTCTAATCAAGAGGAACCATTTCCAGCACTAGATGATGTACAAGCTGAACTGCATCCTGGACAAAACAAAGAGGTTAAGGCTGATCCTATATCATCAGAAATCGCAACGAACAAGGTATATGCTCGTTATTTAATAGCGATAGTGAATATTATCATTATTTTCACATAACGTATATTAGTATATATAATCGCAACAAATTAAACGAGATGTGTTATAGTTGTATAATAATCTGTTCATATATTCACATGATATATTATTTGATAGTTTTCGAGTATAATAATATTAATGGTTGAATAGTGTATTTGTTATATCACAGGATAAAGCCAACATAGCAAGGGAAGAAAACGAGAGGGCAAGGAGAGATGCAATGCAAACATTGAAGACAACCATAATTGTTTCAGGGGTAATTGTGGCTGTTGTTGGAGCAATATTTGCTTTAACCAAAAAGATTAAAGCCAAATAAACTCTAGTTTCTTTATGTTAAAGATGCTAATATTCCACTCTTTATTTTATTTTTTCTTCTTTTCTAAATTCTTTGATTTTGTTTCTATTAATTTTCAGAACTTGGATATTGTTTTATGGTGTGTTTGTTGGTCACATTTTTTAGTGTTGGAATATTTTATTTATGTTATAAACACACTACGTAGTAGGTGGGTTAGGTCTCCAGAGTCCATAGCCCCGATCCGCCCCTGCATGCACAAAACATAAAGAAGAGGCGACCATCATATTAACAAATGAAATTACAACAATTAACATCACAATTGATTCTTATCTATCATACACTCCGCCTTCGGGTGGATAAACATGAGTATTATTGGCCCGTTGGATCGGGTTGATTCATAAGAGGATAGTTGAGGTAAATATAGATGGATGTTTAATTTTGACATATTGTTTGATACACGTACTTCATTTCATTTGTCAAGTTAAATCAATATAAAATATAATTAAAGGTATCTTTCACCTTCATTATCTTCAATTTGGTTGTTAACGAAAAATGAGGATAACCCAACTGAATAATTCAACCTTGATCAATCTAGTTGAATATAAAAATAAAATTTCAAACGAGATGAACTTAAAACTTACATGGTTCCTCTAACTGAAACGAACTATATAAGGGTGGATCATTATCCCGTTTGAATTAAATTAAATAATTTCAGCTAATTTAACCACTATTACCATCTTTTAACCCCAAATCAAAGTTCAATACAAATAGATGATATTGTAATACATTTTATGTTTGATTCATTCTCTTGACTTAAAATACAAGTAAGATAAATCAAATGTCTATAAGATGTCAAAGTCAGTAAAGTAGTTGAACTTGTAATCATAAGTTGATGAGTTCGATTTAATCATCAACTTATTTGTTGAATCTGTCACACAAAATTTGGGTAGTATGATTTAGTCCATCGACAGTAATTACATTAGCCTAAAACCTAGCTCATGTATCTGATATGTTATACACACATCCAAATAGTGATTTACTGTAGATTGAATTTACCATTCTATCCCCCTCTATTTGGAAGTGTAGTAATTGAGGAAGTTAAGTGAGGGGCCAAAATAATAATTTCCAGCAATAGTAATTCACTATTTGGGTGTGTGTATAGTGTTACAGGAGGACGAGGGGAGACAATTGTTTCGTTACGACTTACGAGTTACGACATAAATTTGAACAAACTATTAAACTTTGGAAATACACGAGGGGTAATATAGTCACTTCATAACAATTAATATCTTCACCCATCTTCTCCTCTTAGCTATCCAAATAAACCCAAAGCGTCGCCCTTCAACTTCCATGGCTGAAACTTGACAACCACCAATATTTGTCCAGTCCCAAAAAGTTGTTCAATTAATGGCATCAATATCCACATGCTTCTTCACACCAAGCCGAAAACCCTCAATTGCATTCAAACGCTCTCAATTCCACTCATTCAGCATCCAAAACCCCTACAAGTCAAACTTCAAAATCCAATTTTTGCGCAGAAATTACAACTTTTCATCAGTTATTAAAGCAAGTGTTGATGTCACAGCGGCGGCAGCTGCGGTGCGGCCGGGAGGCGCGGTGGAGAGTGATAAACTTTCGGCTGATGTGCGGAAGCGGGCGATGAATGCGATTGACGCGTGTGGAAGGAGAGTGACGATTGGTGACGTGGCGAGTAAAGCGGGGCTGAAGTTGAATGAAGCTCAGAAGGCTCTGCAAGCTCTTGCTGCTGATAGTGATGGGTTTTTGGAGGTTCGTTGACCGAAAAAATTCAATTAATTCTTTTTGAGGTTGTTTGGTTAATTTTTTTAAAAATAAGTTTAGCATATATCAGCTACATCACGAAAGTACTGTGTAATTTGGTTGACCAAGATTCAATTTTGATTCTTTGTTTAGTGTTCGAGGTTGATTTGTCAATTCTTGGTCTAATTTTAGCATGTACTAGTTTCATCATAAAGAGAATATATAATTTGATTTCGAATGGTTAATGTTAACAAACATTGCAGACTAAATTGGCATGCATAATTTGATTTGAGTTAAAATTATTATGCCAATAGTAAAGCAGGTTGAAAAATATTATCTTTTGATATACTCTGTATTTGTCACCAAATGTTATAGAACTTCTACATTGATAATTGAGCTCAATATTTAGAATTAGAAAGTCAACTGTCAAAATGCAAAACTAGACAACTTTTTTTTTGTTGAAATGAGTTGTTCTCTGTTCTCTCGAAGCAATGTTCTAGTTTGATGTATTATCTTACTAAAACAAGATAGTCTAAGCTGTCTACGATGCCAATCTGAATGAATGATTGGTTTAAGGTCTGATTGGGGTTGGAGGGGGGGGGGGGGGGGGGGGAATGTTTCCTATAAGTGACAGATGAAGAGATAAGTTAGCATTTTGAAGTTGGTTATTTCTATTTCCTTTTGCATTTCTTTTGATATTAGTATTGTTAAATTTTAAAAGTAACTTAAGTTTCAAAGGCTTTCTTAGCTCGTTTAATTGGTCTGGTATAATTAATAAATTTAGCTTGGCTTTGGAACTTACGTCGAGCCTTCTTTTTTCCTTTGCAGTCCATTTAAATATGTTTCTGAAGGGTGAGGAAAGTAATTATATTCTTGGTTGTGTAATTTGTTTAGAATAATAGTCCAAGCATTCCCTCTATATTAATGAACACATAAAGAAATGGGGTAAATTAGGCAATATTTGTAGAATGTTCATAAACTTGCAGTCTTTAGATGTGATTAGCCTTTGCCCCTTCGTTCATATTGAATATATATAAAGATATATGGTTTATTTTCTGGTTGGTGTCCAATATACCAACAACTAGGCGTCTGAATCGATAAGATATGTTGTTTATCAGCATGTGTTGGTGTGATATGTGGCTAGAACTATTGACATATTCTATGTTTGGCAGGTCTCAGATGAAGGTGATGTGTTATATGTCTTTCCCAAGGACTACCGATCAAAACTTGCATCAAAATCATTTAGAATAAAAGTTGAACCACTGGTGGAAAAGTCGAAGGTACCGCTTCTTGCTATGCGGGATGCTTATTTTCACCAAATAAATATAAGAAGCCTGCCCCTTAATCTTTGATCAATATTTAATCTTTGATTTTTCCCATGACAGTCAGCAGCAGAATATGTTATAAGGGTTTCCTTCGGAACAGCACTAGTTGCTTCAATAGTTATTGTTTTTACAGCAATAATTGCTATCATCTCTAGTAGAAGGTATCATCTCATGTCACTTTTTTGGACTTGTAACTCAATAGGTTGTGTATATCATTTTTGGTTCCAAGCTATTAAACATCAACTGTAATCTTGGTTTACTTGCTTGTGTGCTCCAGTGAAGAGGATAACCGTGGAAGAAGAGGAAGGTCCTACAATTCAGGCTTTAATTTTTACATTAATCCAGTCGACTTGTTTTGGTAATCACACAAAATTTGTATGTCCAACTTTAGAGCTTTGCATACCGGAGGAATCTTGTAGTCATCACTCAAACTTGCTATTTACTTTAGGTACTGGGATCCAAATTACTACGATAGGAGAAGAAGACGCCAAGTTGAGGGTGGGATGAACTTCATCGATTCTGTAAGTTAAGATTCAGTTTGATGACCAACATTCTCTTTAAAAGTTATTTGGTGTACCAACTCCTTGCAATGTCACTTGTGCAGGTTTTCTCTTTTGTATTTGGTGATGGTGATCCTAATCAAGGTATTGAAGAGGAGAGGTGGAAGTTGGTAATTATTTTCTGAGTAATGATCTTTTTACTTTTAAGATATTTTCCTTCTTTATCAACCAAAATCTTCTAGATATCAACCAAAATATTCTTGATATAACTCCCTAAACTTCAGATGAATTTAATAAACTGTTTGTTTCCATTTGTCCATGTAGGTTTATATAGGCCTGTACAAGAACAATCTTTTTTCTAGTGACTAGAACCCATTTGAATACGGTTTGTCCACCAAATTGAAAACCAGTTAACTTCTATTGGCCGACTCTCCAAAACTTGAAATTTCATATAAATGTATGGCCAATAGCAAACCCCTCTTACTGATGAGGATGTAATTTGAACCTAACCTCAACCTCTGGAACAAGACACTTTTTAATTTGAAGAGATGTACCTCCTTTTGGTCACTCTTGTGCAAAGAAAAGAAAAAGGGGAGAAAAAGTGAGGACAAGTCTTTGTTTTGCTGCCAGATGAGCTTCTTTTTGAGTTGCAAACTATTTTTAAATTGGTATTTTCTATGTTGAAACGGAATTTTTTTCATAATGCCTGCTGAATGAAGCATGCTATCATGTTGAGTTTGGAATTTTAGATCAGTCTATGTGTTATAATGTAAGTTTGTCTTATTATAAAGAAAGCTGCGTGTGTTCCAATATCAAACATCATTGGTCCTTTCTGAGCTGTGATTGTGGAGTTGACCTTTTCTTTTTTACTATTAATAATAGATAACCATGCTCTATTAATCTTTGAATGATATGTCCTTGGTGCCTGCAGATTGGAGAATATATAGCTTCAAATGGTGGAGTTGTGGCAGCAGAAGAACTTGCTCCTTACCTTGATGTTTATGCCACACAGACACAGGTAAGCTCTGTGCCTTTGACTAACACAAATGATATATTGGTTCATTTCCCATCTTTCATATACATTGCATGTTTTGTCTTGGTCAATTGGCTGGTTTGCCACGTGCCTTGGTGTAATTAATACAGGATATGTTTATTAAATGTTCTTGGTTTGGTATGTAGCAGACTACTTGACAGTTATATGTTACGTCTCACATGGGAACTTCTTATTTTCCTTTTATGTTGTTCCAGGATGACGACTCGTACATATTACCTGTGCTTCTACGGTTTGATGGTCAGCCGGAAGTTGATGATGAGGTGCATTAACCTTTTTGTTTTGTTGAAGTGCAATTTTGTAAATCACCTAGTGACTTCTTTAGGCTCCTCTATTCATTTAAGTTTATCTTACTGCTTCAATGGTGAGCTGTGAGCAAGGCTCTTTCCTTATATCTTCTGGAGGCTAAAAGATATGTGCGATTCTTAAATATGAGTTGTACTTGTATGATCTAGTTGAAGAAAATCTTTCGTTCAGATATCACTACTTGATCATCATACATATATATATATATATATATATCTGTTTGAATTATATTAAATCTGCATGAATATTTTAGGGTTGGTACTTCTTTTTTCTAATATGAAAAAATGTTGAATTTGGTTAAAACATGTTATTAATTTTCTATGTGTCATTTCACCCATTTGGAATATGAAACATTTTGTGCCATTTGCCTCACTCTGTTTAAGATGATCAACTGCTGCGGGAGTAGAAGGGAAACCATTTGCAAGTAAGAGAAGTAGCTTGGGTATAATGACTTGAAAAAAAGTATGAACTCTGTTAAGGTGATATAAAAGAGAGTGCCATTGTTAGAGACCGTAAGATGGAAAAAATGCGACTGGTTAGTTTTGTAACATGAAGTCTTTTGTGGACCATCACATAGTATCCTTCATGTTATGTATTGAGTCACTTCTATAAATCACACCTCTCAAATCATCAAGCTATATATGTTTGAACCAAAACTCAAGGTTGTTATATTGATATCTTACATTAGCAATTTTCTCGCAGGGAAATATATTTTACCGTTTCCCATCATTGCAACGCACCGCCAATCGGCAGAAGAGTGGCAGAAAGGAATATGTTGGAAGAAAATGGGCTGATATGGTTGGAGGGGTAACTAAATTCTTTAAAGAAAGAAAATGGCAGTTTAGGTAATTTGTCATGTTTTCATAGATTGAAGTAGACTTCAACACCTTAGTTCTTACAATTGATTAGTTACGGTTCATTATGCAGTAAAACTGATACCTCAGAGAGAGGAATGGCAATCGGTTTGGGTGCACTTAATTTGTTTGGGGTTGTGGTCCTTGGTGCAATGTTGAGGTATGGTTTTAGTTGTCGCTTCTTTTTTGTTATCCCATTCATGCTTATTGACGTTGTTGTTGCATTCCAAATTGAAGGGAATCGCCGGGTACCTCCAGTGGCTTCATCACATTCGTCTCCTCCATATTCCCCTTACTTCAGGCAATTTCCTCTTGTTCATTCAATGTTTGCGTCTCCTTTAGTTTCATTTAACATCTGGCAATTATGATGCTTAATATCTAATCTTTTCAACGTCAAGTAATGGTGATTATAATTTAGGCGTTAATATGTAATTTTCTTACTAGTGCTCATTGTACTTGTTCCACCAATAACTCTATTGCAAGTTATATTATTATTTGATAATGCAGGTTTACGCTGTCTCTTTCTTTGCTATCCCTTTTGTTCGGTGGTTTATTGTTTCAAAGACAAATTCGGATATCGAAAAGAGGAACTTGGCTAGGGAACAAAAATCCAGAGAGCTCGAATCCCCTGATCTTTCTCTGCGACGAAAGGTAAACTGGGAGTATCAGAGTAGTTGTATTTGTGTTCATAAAACCAAATATAGCAGGTTTATTACTGAAACTGTAAAGTTTTCTCTGTTGGAGTTGGAAGCATTTCCTCAAAGATGGCTGCTATACTAGTATTACATGTTAAAATCTTATGCTGCATAGCCTTCGGAATTTCATAATCGGTATTATAAACCTGATATGCTATGCAATTGAAGGACTCTAACCTCTTGCATTGTCTTCAGCTTTTGAGTGCACGAGACATGGCTCAGAAAACATTCATCGGCCAGGATCGGATTGTGTATAGTACGGACAAGGACTTCTCTGATCAAGACTATGAACGTAACGAATGGGATCGAAGATTTCGAGAGCTGGAGTAGTCCCACTTTTTTTATATGTTCAGGGAAAATGATCTAATGCAGGAGATGGAAGCACAATATTGTCCCATTGACTATAAAGGACAGCTTGTGATTGCTTGAATGTGTACCATAATATTGTCCCATTGATTCTTTTTCTCTCCCTTTACTCCTTTATTGGCAGTGGATGAGGAAGCACAATTTGTAAAGTTTGTAACATTGGGTAGGGTGAACTCGTATAAAATACAGTAGTATAGAGTCCTAAAACTAGTCTTGAAAATCAAGCAGTAAACAAATAAAAAAATCATGTTAAAGAGTATATTTTATTATCAAGTTTGGCTTACTAAATGTATCGTTTTTTATGTTTGAACTTTCTTATTCACCCATGTTCAAAGGAAAAATAACGGTTCTGATATATTGATGTTCACAAATATTCATTTCCACATAAGTTCATCAACTGGGACAGGGAAAACAACAAACAAAGTAGAAGAGGACGGATAATACATAATGTTTACAACACTTTCGGAGAAGATGATGGACATCATTCTAACTCAAGCACCAACGAGAATAAATTGTTACACTTAGGTGACAATCTTCTTTACTTTCCTTAAAGTTATAACACATGTCACGATCTTAATAAAATGTAATAAAGATTGTTATACACTCCGAAAACGACAACAACTAGGGTATCAAACCAAGTACTTCGCCATCTGAATATACTTCTGGTCGAACCCACATTTCTCATAAAAAGAAGCATTCTCAGGAGTGCAATCAAGAATGAGCTTGTAACACCCCATCTTCACACAATGATCAACAAGAAACTCAATAATCTTCTTCCCCAATTGCTTCCCTCGATATCCAGAATCCACCACAACATCTTCAATATGACCAGCTTTACCACAGTTCCTAATAAATTTCCTCTCAATCATCACACTCCCAGTAGCAATAATCATTTCTTTAGCAACATCTTCAATCACACACACAACATGGTCATCTCCGTACTCTGAAATCTCCTCAAAACGCTGTCGGAAATCCTCATTGGAGACATTATCACATACCGTTAGTTGTTGTAATAACTTGAGGAAGCCTTTGTCTTTGTCGGAAACTTGTAATTTCCGGACTTCATACGCCTCTCCTACTTTGATATCATTTTGATTCTCCATTTTCGCCTTGTAATAAAATTATAAAAGTGTTTCCTGTGTAGGTTAACTCCGCCTCTGGTCTTGGATATATATCTAATTTATCTTTTATTTAATTACCCATAGATCCTTCTGAACTTCTTTATTTTAATTTCAGTACTTCATTTTGATAATGTTCATTGAGCACCACTAGAATTTTCTAAAATCTAAAACGCTCTCTGGCCCCTGAACTATCTCGTAATTGTCAATTTACCCCTAGGGGATTTCATCTTGTCTG
Source organism: Echium plantagineum (assembly GCA_003412495.2). Taxonomy (NCBI): domain Eukaryota; kingdom Viridiplantae; phylum Streptophyta; class Magnoliopsida; order Boraginales; family Boraginaceae; genus Echium; species Echium plantagineum. The sequence goes on along the minus strand of CM016566.1, from coordinate 4,355,103 downwards.
CTTTGACCTTAAACTATTACAGTACCTCTATCTGGTAATTTTCACTTTAGCCCCTAAGGTTCGTCATCTCATCTGATTTAGCCCTAAACTATTACCTACTCGAATACCCAGGTTACCCAGGTTACTATTTTGCCCCTATGTGAAGTTTCTCAATTGCTACACTTATAAATAGAGGGGGCATAATTGTAATTTCAAACCTAAAAATCATTATTTGGGTGTGTATAACAGATCAGCTGCTCATAAGATAACAAATAGCATACGAGCATAGGATTGCGCTCGTTTTATAACTAGTGAGGTACTGTCGTAATTATTCATTGCACCCATTACTTGTCCATGACTCAATAGCCTAATGTTATCTGACCCAACCTTCTAAGCAAAAGATATTGAGCTCAAATCTCGTTAAAAACAATTTATCTCATATTTTCTCTAACTGTTTGTTAGTTAGGATTTAGGAATTACTGTATTCATTATTTGTAACACCATTACATTCATAATCTCATTACTAAGTTATAAAAAAAAGTCACCAATCACTAAGAAAATCCTCATCATGCATTAACGATGCAAAATTGTGAAAAGAAGCCCCGGCATCTAACTTGAAAATTACACCTATGCAACCAAAAGGTACCGCAGTTGACATAACTTGTTCTCAACAGAAAGAAACAAGATAAACAGTGAACAAAAGTTTGTGAAAGCATCCTCTTAAGACTCATAATGAGCTGTAACTTAATTCTGGATATAAGGATTACAGCAAGTTAACAAAACTTCTTAAAAGATGCGTTGTGGCCTTCCCATGGTGCTCTTCAGATATAAGCACCTCACCTATAGTAGTACAACAAAGGAGACGTAAGTATATTGAATATTCAACAAATTGATTTCGGATAAAAAAGAGACCGGAATTTGGAGGGCTTACATTTTGCCAATTCTTCTTGAGCAGTGATACAAGGAAGTTAACGCTCATTTGAACATTCTGGAAGATTTGCTTTTCCTCCATAGCACAATTTCCTACAGCAACACCCATGCAGAGAACCTTTTTGAGTTGAAACTTCACGGTAGCCTTGGTTTCGTTCACCTTGGACTCCAACGACTCCTGATGAGAAACCAGAGTTGGGAACTTGCCTGCATTCATGGAAGAGCTTGAGCAAATATGCAGGATCAAACTAGGAAGAAACTGTATCTTATTAGTTTAGTGTTTCTTGTTGCAAAGAAGACTGCAGTTTAAGAAGGGTACGAAGCAATAGCACAACATAGAAGAGGGTTAAAATATGTTGTCTAGAAAATAGAGTTAAACCACCACATCGGATAATGTCTCTGTGGGTCAAGCCTTATGCTGAAAAATATTTTAAAAACAAATAAACTTTAATATGCACAAAATAAAATAATCATTAAAAGGCTTTTATAACAATATTAAAATCTCTTTTCATCTTCACCGTATGCATCCCCCTACTCCTAATTTTCCTTTGACATGGCAGAGACAAGGAAAGCAGAATGCTATAAAAAACGTTAAACAAACTAAAAACATTTTCATGGAAGTTCACCAGCAAGCAATCTACAACAAAAAACACATAGTACATGCCTGCCTTGTTGAGACCAGGCCCCAAGAGACGAGGGATCTGCTTGATAACAGCTTCAGATGCCAGGAAAGCATGGTACTTTTTGGCTAACTTTTTCACCAACTTCTTATTCTTGTTAAGTTTCTTCAACCCCTCTACATCCATATACTCGAGCCCTATCTTTTCAGCCTGCGAATGATATCAGATAGATCGAATTAAGATTAATACCAGGTCAACATCATGAATTCATGATGAAAGGAAAAATATACAAGAGAACCTACCAATTAAAGCAAACTTAAATTTATATGTAGGCTTATAGTTAACTTTGAAATTTGTACGGAGTAACATTTTTTAAAGAAAGAACTTAGTTTACCTCTTCGACATGCTGAGCATCTCCAAGCATACAAATTTTCATCTTGGGGCGAGGGATGTGAGGCAACTTAACAGACCCACTAAATCTCTTATCTTTTTGAGGATCATAGTTCTTCAAACCAATCTGAAGCTCTATGGTCTGGGTAAAATTACGCTTCTTTTCATTCGCATCAGTCATAATCTGGGAGATTGCTTCCCTAACAGCATCACTTTGCAACTTGCTGCCAATTGCCAAAGCACATAAATTCATGACATGATTCAAACCAAACAAGATAATTTATTTGCAAATGTTGAGTCCCAAATCAAGAAAGACAAATTATATGTTCCTCCACTACCTTACACTATCACAGAACGAGAACATCTCCTAAAGATTACGTTTACTACAAAGTTCTTTCATTCATTTAGAAAATGTAGAAACAACAACCTACTTTGGATATCTTATTGGTATTGACTCGAAATTATACCTCTAATCTAGAAACTAAAATATGGTAACTTCATCCCATACAAATAGCACATTCTGATGGTTGAGTTTATAAATTTCGAAGAATTGTATAATATTTGGTAAAAGTATCAGAATGCTGGTACATTCTACTCGAGTCTGACTTGATGATCAATTAAGCCAATTCTTCCGGTCTGGTCGATATGACGTCCGCTGACATCTCTACTCTTAATGTAAGTTACTATCAGGCTAATAAGTTTGATTCAAATGAAACTTACAGCTTCGATTAAGTATGCAATTGTGACAATTGAGAATCAAACTAGACAATTATGTTTAAACCCACCACCCACGTACCAACCCTTCCATGGAGAATTGGACCGAAAACCTCTGAGTCAGTGGAAGACCTGCTAACCAATAGGTTATTTGATGTTCTCAAACTATACAATTTTTTTGGCATGTAGCTAGTACATATATCAGGAGCTTAAAGTAGCAAAGAGTTTAAACTAACTCCAGAATTAAAAAAATAAGAAGATACAAAACACATTATCATTAAAAAAAAACACATAGCAAAAGATACTGAACAAAATAAAAGTGCAAAAATAATTTAAATATAAAAGTACCTCATGATGACGGATTAGGATTGTTATTTGTAATATATTCCTACAACCTGCAACAAAAATGCATATGGAACAATTAAAAACAATTACCAAAAAAAATTAAATCATTTTGTAAGAAGAAGACGAACCTAAATGAGCGCAATGGAGGATGAAGAAAAAGCTGATCTATGAGAATTATAGAAACCCTATGATAAAAATGGTTGGGCTTGTAATACTTGTTTATTATGGGCTTATGGACCTACATCAGGCCTAAATAAAAGAAGGCCCGTGGGACCTCCTTGCCACATTTTTGCATGAAGGCTGATGCGCAGAAGTTGGGTTTCTGTTCAAGTCATAAATGGGCGATGGTTCAAGCACATATCATGTCATTATATAAAACATCAATAGTCCCGTTGTGCCCGCCATTCTAAATAATACTCGTAATACAATTAGCATGTCAATGGCTAAGTTGGTGGAATAGGTAATTTGTAATTACAAGGTTAGTCCGATTTTTCCTGTCAATACCTTCTTGATCAAGTAGGTTATTGCATCATTTTGATGTTTATGTGTATCAATGTCGAGGATTAATTTGGTCTCAATAAGTGGGTCATTGATGCACTTTGGTCCAAGTAAGTGACACAGATGCGCAAATGGTCTAGTAAGTGGCTAGCGGGTGCGCATTTGATCCCTAACTTAACACCTACTTTAATTTAAGACGTTTGTGCATGATTTTGTGCCAAATTTGGGGCGATTTTCAGACAATTTGGGGGTGGTTATGCATTTTTAAGATTTTGCTTGATCCCGTAACTCTTTCTTCGATTTTCTTTTTAGATTTCTTTTCGATTTTTTTTTATTTGTTGTCTATATTTTTTTTTATAAAAATTCCTAATAAAAAGGGTTCGATTTGGTAGTTGTTTTAGCTCAAAGTTTTTGATTTTGGCAAAAAGGTTCATTTTTCGTAGTTTTTTGGAAAAAAGGCTCAATTTTGATAGTTGTTGGCGAAAAAAAGTTTTGGTTTTCATAGTTTATTGACAAAAATATTCGATTTTGTTAGTTGTTAAAGAAAAAATGTTCGATTTTGATAGTTGTTGCGCAAAAAGATCCGATTTTGATCATTGTTTTGACATAAAGATCGATTTTGGTAGTTATTTTAGCTAAAAGTTTCGATTTGGGTAAAAAAAGTTTGATTTTTCACCAAAACGGAAACTTTTGCCCAAAACATCTACCAAAATTTGACCTTTTTGCCTAAACATACTGTCAAAATTAAACTTGATTTTGTGAAACAACTACCAATATCAAAATTTTTGGGCAAAAAACTGCCAAAACCGAAAAAAAAACGACTCTGTTCGATTCATATGCATCCTACATATATGCAATAAACATAAGGAAGTTTTGTTTTTCTAAGGGAAATAGAATTATCTAGTGAAAAAGGAATCATTTGGGGCCACAGAGAGTTAAGCAATCAAATAAAGTCTAAAAATTGCATAACCTTCCCAAATTGTCTTAAAATCGCATAAACCCCCCCAAATTTGGCATAAAATAATTTACAAAGGTTGAAAACGGAGGTGTTAAATTAGAGATCAAATGCGCACCCGCTAATCACTTACGGGGACCATTTGCGCATCTGTGTTACTTACTGGGACCAAAGTGCAAAAGTGACCCACTTATTAGGACAAAATCAGCAATTGTAAGTGGACAAAATCAGCAATTACCTCTATCAAAGTCTTTCAAATTGATCTACAATAAAAATAAAGATATGTGGCATGATTTTCTTTTTTTTTATAATTAGAGATGATGTGAATTTCGAATTCAGAACCTTCTAATAAATATCAATAGCCTTTTCCATATATTAACGAATCGCATTAACTAGATATTTAAAGAATGTAATATACCATTCCAACTCCATAATTTTGTACACCTCTTAAGAAAATATGACGCATGTGGCATGAATGCTGGCATGATGTCCTAAGTGGGATGTATTACAGTGAATTTAGGTTTGCCAAATAGGGTAAATAATATTCTAGGATTGCTAAATCTAGGTTATTATCTCAAATGATTTTGTCTTCAAATGACCTATGGGCTCTCAGCTCCATGATCGTGCACGTGTATAAGCTTATTAGTGGGATTCCTTAGCTTTATTCAACTATTAAGAGCAGGCTGCTCCATTAGTCTTTGTTTAAATTATGATAATACTAATTCTTACTAATAGGTGTACTGATTAGATGCTAATAATAATATTAAACTTTGATTATGTTGGTTATAAATAACCTGACAAGTAGTGACAAATGTTGTAAGAGCTCGAGTATCTAAATTTTCCAAAAATGAAAAAGCAATTATTCTCTTTTGAGACATTTATAGTGTGCTCTAATAATGCTTCAACCATAAACCCTAAATATGCCCATTGCTTAGTTACAAATTAATTAATTATTGAAATAAAACAAGTTGCTTAGTTGGGACCACATGCAAGATTAGTCTAGTTTATCTCTTACACACCTGATCAAAAAAGCATGTCTAATTAATACAAAAAAATTCGATAATCTGCTTTGAAGACAAATCAAGAACCGATTCTGTAGACATCTTCAGGTGAAAATGAATATATTGTAATTGGTCGAATTTCTGGTATTTCTTTCCACTTAGAGTCTTTTCGTTGTTTCTAATGTACATTAAAAGGGGATCGAATATAATCAAATTAAAAAGGCTAATAGATAGGTGTGCGTCTCTGAAATGGAGGAATAATTGCACAATGGCCCATAGGTTTGCATTGGGTAATAAAACTGTTGAAGCTTAGTATGCGAAAGTCCCAAAACTATTGGAATGTTTCAACATTTGGTCGCAAAACTTGCTAATTTGGTCATACCAATAGTAGCCTTCTTACGTACTAGGTATGTAACTAATTTAGGCGAGTGGCAAAGGTCATTGAAATTCTTGCACAGTTACGTACCTCGATATTATTTCTCAACTGTTACGGTTCATTAAGAATATGATTCGTTAATATTCATCAATCTTCATATGGAACCACTTTCAATTTATCGTAAAAGTGATGATATACATTAGCAAAATGTGCTATACTAATAAGATGATACATCCTAAAAACAACAAAGAACGAAGTGCAATTATATTATTTTATGAATACAATTAATATATGTATCAAAATTGATGAATAAATTGATATTACAAATTACTTAATAATATTAAGGTAAATAAGCTTATAATAAATTTAGTAGTAATTGTATTAAATAAGCTTATAATAAATTTAGTAGTAATTGTATTTTTTTATCATTAGTAAACTATTAAAAATGAACAATATATTTACTAATAAACTCTAACTTTCCTCCATGATGAGTCTATTATTGAACGCAATGAAAATTAGTGTGAGCAACAATAAATAAAATCATTTATAGAATAATCAATCGATATGATAAGAAAATTCCTTATACACATACATAAATAAAAGTTTGAGATCCTCAAACTAAGGGCCCTGATAGCTCTCTCCCCTAGATATGATCTCAGAGGTTGGCGTGAGACGTGCCTCGCCTGATCCGGGAACTAGAACTTACCCGTTATTAACCACTTCAAAACACTAGGTTCATTCCCAGTGAGAATCGAATTTAGATTGCATGAAGAGACGAGACTGCTTTTTTGCACTCTAACTCTTTATTACCAGTTGAGTTATGCCCGAGGCTATACCCATACATAAATGAACATATATACTAGTTGCAAATTATAATATTATTGATGAAGACTCTCTCAGCATTAATAGTGAAGTTAATCACTATTATATTACATTATCAAAAACTTATAAGTATACAAGAGCTAAGAGGCTCAAAACCTCAACAAATCTAATTAATTATAAGTGTTCACAACCTGTATGTGAGGTTTAATTTTACTCATCATCATCCTCACTCTCCCCCTTCTTACTTGTATATATATCTTAGCTTCTTTGTTTTACAATACTCGCACCATCGCCCACACACATACAAAAACAAACATACAAAAACAAACATACATACATACATACATACATACATACATACAACTACGTAACGTACTACTCAAGATATATAACTTTACGATAATAATGTCATCAGATCCTCTTGTGGTAGGTAGAGTGATAGGCGATGTACTTGACGATTTTGCCCCTAGCGTACGGATGACAATCACATACAACAATAACAAACAAGTGAGCAATGGGCATGAGTTGTTTCCTTCGGCAGTGTCCTCTAGGCCTATAGTTGAAGTTCATGGCGGAGACTTGAGAACCTTCTTTACTGTGGTACATACATACTATATTTATTTTCATTTTTTGTTCTAATAACCAGCTTCCTCTCAAGGATGTTCCAAAATAGGAAGAAAATGAGTTATTACATTATTATTTATTTTATTTTGCAGGTTATGACTGATCCTGATGTTCCTGGTCCAAGTGACCCTTACCTAAGGGAGCACCTTCACTGGTATTCTATAAATTCATCACTCATTATCACCTTCAATTTAATTATTACTCTATGTTCAACATATATATCTTATTATTTTATATATGTATTATACTACTATTACTTATATATGGCTATTATTGTTAATATTGTTCTTTAACATATTGCATTTTTTCAGTATATTATTACATTAACGAAAGTAATTAATCTGATTGAATAATACTCGCCTATATGAATTTATTTTAATACATTTATGAAGATGATAGTAGTCCACGTTATACGAAGAAATTAAATAAATACTAGTAATAACTAAAAAATGATTAATTCTATAAAATCATGGAGTGCTATATATTGGTTAAGACGCACGTCTTACATCGAAAGTCGATGTTCTTCCGGATTTAATATATAAGATCTTGGGCTGCTCCTTCTATTGTCAATTGGTTTTAGAGTGGAACCCCATAGAGCCTTAACAATATCTTTTTAGAGATTTCCTGACATGCTTAGGTTTGATTTGAATTACAGGAAAATTATTACTAGAAAACTCATTTTTAGATATATTTGAGTTTAATTAAATTTAAAAGTGATTTAATTAAAATAAATATTGAACGATCGTTTAAGAAAAGTCAAATGGGATATTTGATAATTGATAGGAATGTCAATGCAAGATATAAATTAATAAATTAATTGTTACGATAAAGTTAAAGTTCGATATGATAGGTCGATGGGATGTTATTACATTAAGTGCAGAGGATAGGAGAAATTGAGTGATGAAGATGCCAAGTCCATCCCCATATTACATAGTATCGAATCACACAAACTAATTAATACTATCGTGTCACGCTATAACAAGCAATTCCAGCGCAATAAAACTAAGATGAGAATTTGTTTTTGACTTGCGAGAAAGTTGAATTCCCTAGATTAAATAACTTAATTCAACTTAATAATATGTCTATTTATATATATACATATGTATATATTTTTTTTATAAATTTTCACAATAAGATGATTCATTTACATTGCAGGATTATTACAGACATCCCAGGAACTACAGATTCAACTTTCGGTATGTTCCAACACGATTGTGGTGAATTGAATAAGAATAATATACTTTGTGTATATATATGGAATGATGAATACAATAAAACCAATTTTATTAAGTTTACACTTCATTTTATTATTTCATTAATTCAAAACTCTATTATTCGGCCCTTACATATATGTCGAATGGGCATATAGTTTTTATTTGTCATTGTGGTTTTTTGTTTCTTTGGTGTAGGAAGTGAGATAGTGAGCTATGAAAAACCTCGGGCAAACATAGGGATACATAGATTTGTATTTGTTCTGTTTAAGCAAAGGTGCAGGCAAGCAGTGTCTCAACTACCCACCTCAAGAGACCAATTCAATACCCGAAACTTTGCCGCGGAGAACGAGCTTGGCCTCCCTGTGGCCGCCCTCTACTTCAACGCACAGCGCGAGACAGCTGCCAGGCGACGCTAGCTAGTAGTCAATATAATCATCAACTTAGTTGTTACAATATATAATTCAACTTTGTTTTTTTGCATGTTTGTGCTAAGCAAAAATGGGGTCGTACTACTACTACAACAAAGAGTGTTCAGTTTTATAAAATAGCACTATATTGATGCTATGTATACAGTATACTTTGATAATAATGGAATGAAAACGGAATCGAGTGCATTGAGTGATGAACAGATGAATTATGTTGGATTGTTGGTAATATATATGGACATGTCACATATGGTTATGGATAGGGCTGTAAACGAGCCGAATAATACCGAACATCGGAAGATTCTAGTTCGGCTCTATCGTCCTCGAGCCGAACTGTAAACGAGCCGAATAATGGTCGACCATCAAAATGAGAAGCTCGGCTCTAATTTTGTCAGACGAATTCGAGCCGAACTCTTGCCGAACTTGCCGAATAATTTGGTTTGAAGGTTATGAAACAAAATTAAATTCGACTAAATTTGCTAAATCTACCAAAGAAAATAAAAGTAAAACTAAAGTATATATCTTTACCTCAAAATTCAACCAAATATGCTAAATCTATCAAAGAAATGGACGATTAATCGATCAAATACAAATCTATATTACAATATTATTACATAATTTCACATGGTGAGTCGAGCCGAGCTTTTTGCGAACCGTTTGCGAATCGAGTCAAATATTGATTTCAAGATTTGGTTCTACGTTTGCTATTCCGAATCGAGCAACGAACCGAACTTTTTCAAGCCAAATACCCCGAGCCGAGTCGAGCTTCCAGGTTCATTTACAGCCCTAGTTATGGATATGGTACGAAGGAGTTTTTTTTTTATTCTAGAAAACATATTTTAGATGAATCGATCAGACCCATTGAGGCCCACTTCTAAACCTTCCACTTCCACATGCCAGCTTCGATGGGCCATATTTTCAACATTCGAAAAATATATTGTAAGAAAAGTATATAGTGATATTATTCACGTGAATACAATACATAAATCTAGAAGAGCTATTTACCGCATCAATTACCTATTTTTACAAGATGTTTTCAATTCATCGCATATGATTTGATTTAAGTCATTGTCAATCACCTATCTTTCAAAATATTCAAGTCCATCACTCTTTCGGTTAAACGGTTGGTATGCCGTTACGTCTAACACGTAGTGAATTCGAATTTGGAGGTGTGTTATATAAGTTTTCTTTTTTTCGATTATTTTTGCCAAAATTATATCTGATGAAATTATGATATATCTTTGCTCAAAACTCACGTGTTTCTCACGCATATTAGATTTAATGAGATATTAGTAGAGTATGTATGTGAATAAGTGTATATGAAACATTTTCAAACATAAGTAATTGACAATGACGTTAACATAATTAGTAAACTTGAAACACCTTGCCCTATCTAAAATGGTGGATACTCATCAGTCATCGCCCAGAAAAGTTCTCTAGTGCCTTTTTCTTGCTTAAAGATCCAGCATAACATACTCTTCATCGTCGTCCACCATATACGACGACGATGGCAGCCACGACGACGATAGCAAAGCGTCTGCTGCATTTGTTGGTAACGGAACGGCTCTAGAAATATGATCAATAGGCAATAAACAGTTAGCCAAGAGTGTATTATTTGTTGCCGTCAAGTAAGTCTCCCAATAATAAGTCTCAGGAATACTATCCACCCAAGCCAAATCAATCTCAAAAAGCTCATCTTCATCATCTTCATCTTCAACTTCAACTTCTTTTTGAATCATCACTTCTTTCATGATGGATGACATATCAAGCTCTATGCTTATTGTAGCATCAATTGTTACAGCCATTTAATTGGATGCTCAATATATATATCAATATGTTATGTGACAATAAATAAGAAACACAACTTCATATATATATACATATATGTGAATGGGATCGGAAGTTTCAACTCTTCAACATTATGTGGTGGTTGGTTGGTGGAACCAAAATGATCTTCAACAAACGTGCAACTAAGATTAGACTAAGTTTTTAAAGAAGAATCTCAAATATTGTCTTTCATTTTTTATATTATTATTTATACATCCCTGTTACGAACTTAACTAATTTTAATTTTTTACGTAACAACTTAATAAACCGTAACATTATTCCACCTTATTTCGAACTAAAATTAATATTACACACATATCGAACTTAATTAACTAACATTAACATAATGAAAAAATCTCCTCACATTTAAATTGGAATCTCAAGTAGCCATCTGATATCTATTTAACTAATCTGACATAATTTTTCTTTTAAAAGTATGGTACCAAAATAATCTAATTTAAGTCATCCAGTATCTTACGATAAAATATATTTTAATAATACCACGAATTGTGATATTGTATGATTTGGATCAAGATATTTAAATCCTGGATGCGATTGTCTTGTAATATAAATAATTAGCAACCTGATTTGAAGAGATAGAAAAACAAGATATTGTATTTGTAAATACCCACCAAACATACATAATGAGGTGGAAACAAGTAATAATAGAGATTCGAGAAGGTCATTAGTCTCTTATTATTGGTTGCCAGCAATCAGCATGTGTAGTTAATCAGATCACAACCATATCAGCCACAACTAATCTAAGCTAATTTACCCACTAAGGCCTAAGGAACACTTGATGTCGTAATGTAGGAAGGGATTAGTCTCCTAATAGATGAGTTAGGTGCAAATTAAGTAAGGCTAGCGATAATGTCAGAGCAATTTTTATGTTATCAGAATAAAATTATGTTTAATTTCTTTTATATCCCTTTTATCAAACTATATTTTCAACATAATCTCAATTGTTAATTATAAAATTTATTCATATATTTTAGATTTTAGAATAGGGGAATTCACTTAGTCTATTGATATGGGCCAGACGGCTAAGAGTCTCCAACGGGTCTGGTCTGCTAGATTGCTAAGACGAGGGTCAGACAGGCCCCATTAACAAGTCTAGGTTTGCGGGCAGTCTAAGCTAGTCTGGTCTGTTGGACACCTTGGGGAATAGTTGTGTATGAGCCGAGCTAAATTGAACGACTCTTTAGATTTTGGTATTGTTTTATTAAGGCGGAACTTCGAGCGTGGTTCTAGACTCATTAACGGGTAAGCTACTAGCGAATCTGTTTATGATCGATGTATGGTTGCGTCATTGCTACTATATAATGACAAATACTTCTCATTACCCGTTCGACATGAAGATCTTTTGTGTAATTTTAAGCTTTATTTATATGTTAACTAAATTGGTATTAACTTTTGTGTTAACTAAATCTGAACCATTGACCTAATCTATTACAACTTCCAAAGGAGAAGTAACTATCATTAATTGTGATAGATTCATCCAATGATTCAGATTTAGTTAACACAAAGTTAACACCAATTTACTTAACACACAAGAATTGACTCGATAGTATCATGGCAGATTTAGCTATTGTAAATCACATGACACGTTTGGACTAATATAACTAATGACTCCATTCATTTAGGGATCAAATTATACAATTATCTACATGATATATAAACATTATTACCGTTGAAGATCAAATTGTAACTTGATCATATTCACAAGTACCAAATTGACAATTAATTTAGCTATGGTAGTTATATCATAGTTACTTCTCCTTTGGAAGTTGTAATTGTTGATGATAATCCGATAGAGTTTTATTATCCGAAGAGAAATGATGTTGAAGATCTGGGTTCTGATGGAGAAGATTCGCTGGGGAAGGGGAGGGGGAGGGGGAGGGAGGTAGGGGAGAGATACTGAATGAATCAACGTGAATTTCTTCTCATCTTCTGAGAAGACAATTATGAAGGTAGCGAAAATAGTAACGGAATCCAATCATGTTAATTCTCAAGTGGAATTGGCCATCTTGTCTGTGATATTATTAGATGTAATAAATGAATTCTTGATAGTCTCATTGATAAATGTCTTCAAAACTTAATTACAACTCATCATGTCTTACCTTCTTCCATATTGTCTAGCCTCCAATTTGACTTTCTTCATGGAAAATAGCGAGTGATGTAGATACCCAGACTTTGTTTACTATAAATTCGTAATAGTAAGAAGTTATGGTTTTATTAAGATTTGTTTTATTAAAATTTCTCTAAATGATTAATATGTAATTTATGTAAAATTTAGGAATCAGATTATATTATTAATATATTAAGAGAAATTTTTATAGAATAATTCTTAAGAGAACCGTAACTAATCCGTTTGCACATATAATATTCAGAAATATCATTATCATTTATTGAGATATAAATGCAATAATTACTTATTTACCTAAACCATTTCGACTAAAATTATTTATTAAAACTGTTAAGATACACCTCCCACATCGAAAGTCGATATTCTCCCGAATCGATATATAAGATTTTGGGCTACTCCTTCTATTATCAATTAATTTTAGAGTGGAACTTCATATACTGTTATGAAAAATCATTTCAAACTAAAACTAGTGCATGTGTTGTTTTGTAGCCAAATCATTAGCTAGGATGTAGATGTAGAGTATACTATTATAGACTATAGGGTATATAAGTCAAATACCTCTTCTTGTCATACCATACAAGAATAAGAAGATCGATTTCGTTTGATGGTCAAACGCCGGTACGTACAAGAAATGATGCATGTCATATCCCATACTCCTACTAGTCCTAGATTTCGTAATCAACCTTCAACGTTTTATACTAAAAAATTACCTAAGTTTAGAGACACAAATTATTCATAGATGTAAAAAGAAAAAATTATCCAATTTTCGAATATATCACTATATCCGTTGACCAGATTTATAATTTGAACTCAAGCAAAGACCAAAATTTGAATTAATCAAGAATCTATCTAATTTTTGTTTGCATGCCAATAGTTTTTTTTCTTTTTTCTTTTATAAATTAGCGATAATGTTAATATCGAATCCAAGATCTTTTGGTTACTAGCAAAAGTCTTTTTCACTAGGTTATTCGATTAACTTTTCCTGACAATAGTTTTAATTTGTTTGCAGGCATGTGAAAGTAATTAAATATTATTTACTGCTATACTTAAAGCTAATAATAATAATAATACCAGTAAACGGCATTAATGAGCTTTTTGTGACTTATATTTAATGATAATGACATAGTAAAATGTATCTAATCGAGTTGGTTTGATAATTGATAGGGGCAATTAGGAACAGCTTGTCTGCAATTCACTAAACAAGCTATCGCATCATTTCTACTTTGGCTTTGTCATCATAACATCATTAAGAGAATCTTTGAGCTCCACTTAAGACTCCTCCAACGTGTAAATTGTAATCCGATTCAATAGTAAATATTAATATGATAGTAGTAGATATTATAATCGATGGTGTACATCATAATAAAATTAAACGTTCACAATAAATACTTAAAATTAATTAATTACGTACAATCGATCTTAATCGATCTACCGAGATTCCTAATTAATGCTCATCAAGTTAGAAGTAACAACAGACCGGGAAGGTGCGTAGGCACTCATTAGATATCATTTGGGGCAGATGCATCATTTGCATTTGCATTCATGACTATGCATGCCCTATGCTCATAGTCATATACCTAGCTCACGAGGTATAAATCATAGGAGTATAGTATTATGTTCATTAATTATTTTTTTATAATTAATATTGTTTGACTAGTATATATGTTCATTAATTAATTTTTTATAATTAATATTGTTTGACTAGTATTATGTTCATTAATTATTTTTTTATAATTAATATTGTTTGACTAGTATATATGTTAATTAATTAATTTTTTTTAATCATAATCGTAAAACAGGGATATAGTTTTGCTAATAGTACTTCATTAGTGTCTTTGTAAGCATCAAATTGCATTTCCAAATCTTTTTTATTTTTAGTAATAAGGGGATGAATCATACTATTAATTAGTGAATAAATTTGTAAACTGTATGACAAATTTTGCTAATAAAGTATAAATGGAAAAAGTAAAAGGTAGTTACCATTGCATGCAACAACTCTTGAGTACTGATTTTTTAATATGAAATGATTCGCAAGTGGAATTATCTGAAAAGAGTAAAACGTGTTTGCTAAATCATATGACCTTATTTTGCAAGTAATACAAAAAAGTTTCTTAAATATTAGGTAGATTAGGTCCCATATTGTTCATCCTCAATAAGGTGTGATAAATTCTTTAATCTCATTTGGTTTAATGGTTGAATGAACTAGTTTGTTCAATACTTAATTGGCTTGTTATAGATGTTAGGTAAACAATAGTTTCTTATGACATGTGAGATGGGAATTTACATGAAAATATATTTTAACTTAAATTAAAGTCACCTTTAAGCAAAAATCAAAACTATTATGTATTTAGAAATCACTTATTTATGTTAAGACACTAATTGTAGGGCTAAAACGAGTAAGACTGAACCTAAAAGATAAAAATATTAGAATAATATTATATACAAGGCCGACCCTTAGGCATGGTTGTGGCATGTTGGCGCGATTACATTAGGTCTTAGTTTAAGAGGATTTCAAAATTTTCGGAAAATGTATCATTTTATTTATTAATTTATATGCTACATTAGTCACAAAATTGTACAATATTTATTTAGATTTTTATTATTTTTTAATATCAACTCTAACTAATAATGAGTTACTAAAATATTCAAATTTATAATCTCTAATTAAGGACTCATTTTTAATTTTCCAACAGGTGGGAAAAATGTTTGGACCTACATTAATCATTGATTTTATAAAATATTACACATACGAAAATACTTCTATTCTTTATAACTAAGGATACAATTTATAGACGAAGAAGATACTAAGTTATAATTAAAAAAAAACCGAACTATATTTCGCAAATTGATAATAGTACTCTTGTATGGCAGATGTTATCAACTAGATATATTACACACTTACTCCCTCGATTGCGATATATTTGATTGTTTGAAAAATATACAACAATATGACATAGTAACATAACAAAAGTGGATACCATTTTTAAATATGATTCAATATGGCCAAACCCCAGTCTCACACCACAAAGAAAACATAAGAAATGTAATCTAACGAAATACTACATAAACTGCAAAGCCTAATAACACATGAACATTATACTTCTTGCTCCTTTTCATGGACTACTACTGTCTTAGATATTTAAAACTGAAATAAGTTCTATTATTTGACTCCTAACATAGAGGGGTAAAATGATATCCATGGTCATAATAATATTGGCCTAATTCTTGCTTGATTTTGAACCATTCTGGTTGGAAGATGATCCAGTTTGATTTCCTGATTTCTTCTGTTTTAGCTTCTGCTTCAGCTCCATCACCAACTCTTTGTTTTCTTGATGAAGCAACTCAGCTTGTCTTCGAAGCCTCTCGTTTTCTTGCATTATGTAGAAGTTCTGTAAGCACAATTTAGTGTTGATTTCGTCCATTGTCCTGAAACATTTCAAGAAAATGGATAAGATGTTGAAAATAGTCATTTGTTGATATGATAAAAGCAGAGCATTTTAATGGAGTAATATTATTCCTCTTCTTTACTTGGCAAACAATGCACCTAAGCTAAGATCAAGAATTATGTTAGAGTAAGTCACTACGAGTAGTCTAACAGTGGCGTTACTCGCTATCTAGATACGAAACTCGGTTCGATTTCTTGCCATTACAACAGGCAAATTTTTTTTATAAAGAAAAACAGAATTGAGTTGGAGTATCTTTGGATGAGAAGCACTTAAATGTAGAGTAAAATGGAAGTACAAAAATGGGCAAGTTTAAGAAGCTCAACAACTGAAGTTTGTGTTGAATTCTTGGGAAACTAAATAAGACAGACAATAAGAATAAAACAGAGGAAAGGAGCCTGGTCTACCTTACTTGGTGAAAAAAAGCAGAGAAGAAAAACAGAGAGAGATGTAATGTGGGCCTACTCTTTAGCTTTTCAAAAAAGATTACCTTTTGGAGAGTTGTTCAGAAGACAAACAAACAGCAAGAGAAGAAGAAATAAACTGATGAAGAAGCTTTCAAGTGAGTTTACAAGTTTGAGGCAAAGGCAAAGAGTGAAGCAACTGAGGCAAATCTAATGCCAATTTATAGCAGTTGGGGTTCAGCAAAAAGTAGGAAAAACAATCAGAGGGAGAAACTTACACCCCCCCCCCCACCACCCCACCCCCCCCCCCTCCTAGCACCTGACCCCTCCCCCCTCTATCACCTGACATGGCAATCATGCAGTGTAACCATGTAAGGCGGCTTGTATAGGCAAGGATTTTAATTTTCAAACCATCTTCAATTTGCCTAATGATTATGATCATGCTGAGTTTTCTTTGGTGGCATCATGTGAATTATTATGGGGTGCTATAACCATTTCGTTCAACTCATATTTTCGATTTTTCGTACCAATCTTTGATTATTTATGTTTTAATTATGTTACGAAAAAATATAGAAAAGAGTATTAAGAAAATAGATGACAAATTTAATGACTTGAACTTATTTTATATTTATTAGAATAATAAAGACAATCATCAAAATAAATAAAAAGGTAAATAAAAATCATTATCTTTTGGAATCGGATTTTTCATAATGGTCTCTTGTGTATATGTACATTTTTTCATTATGAATAATGAGTGTCATGATTGTTTCCTGTTATAACCGATGCGATATAGACAAGAATTATGTAACGATAAATGCAGAATGTAAATGAGACAAGATTTAACGTGGTCTCCCTAACAATTGTTAGGACTACTCCACGGGTTCCAAGCCACCAAACTTCACTATAATCGGAGAAATACAGTTACAGATGAGCTAAGCCTAGCTCCCAGTGTAGATCACTACACCCCAGACGAATAGAATTATTGCCTACACTATTCCTTGAATAGAATTATAAGACACACTATTCTAAGCACCAACCCAAACTACCTCCTCTTACCCGAACAATCCTAAGAATGGATATCTTACTACAAAGACTATCCTATCTATCTTGGACCTATTCTAAAGAGAGAATAATTATACTGAAATAGCTGCGGTAATGTTTAAGTAACAAAACCAACTAACTATTTGGTGCAAGAAATAAGTCTCAACCTTGGCTCCAATTTATAAGGCCAAGAAAGACTCATTTTCTCTCAATTTTCCAATGTGGGACTTTACCCACAAAAAGATTCAAGGCAAAATCCAACAAATCTCCACCTTGACTTGAATCCTCTCAGATGCCAGAAAACTGATTATCTCCGAAACAGATCTCAGAATGCACTAGATGTACCCGAAGTACCATAAGTGCTCAGATGTACTAGATGCGTCAAATGTACCAGATGTACCAAATGCGCCAAATGTACCAAGTGTACCAAATGCGCCAAATGTACCAAGTGTATCAAATACGCCAAATGTACTCAGATGTGACAGATGTGTCCAAAAGACACCCAGAAGAGATAACAAATGCCTAACACCTTCATCTCACATGTTGCCCTGCCACCGGGCAAATCAGATGCGTTGATCACAACAACAGACGAATAGTAACCAGAAAAACTATTCACATATCTGTGACAGAAGTGCCTCAAAACCGACACCAGAAGAATAGACGATGTCCTGCATCTCCATCCTATACCGCCCTGTCACCGGGCAAATCAGATGCGTTGATCACAACAACAGACAAATAGTAACCAGAAAAACTATTCATATATCTGTGACAGAAGTGCCTCAAAACCGACACCAGAAGAATAGACGATGCCCTGCATCTCCATCCTATACCGCCCTGTCACCGGGCAAATCCCTCATATCAGAACAAACCAAATGGTAGGTCCAAACGTCGTTGAACCTCCCCCTGCGGAATCCTCTGCATTGTTTGTTGATGTCCCGAGCTAACCGCATCAACACAACATGAAGAACCAGATTGGGAACCAGTGTATACCAAAGCATGCCTGCTTTCTATCCCACCAGTTTGAACACATAACATGCATTCATCCCTTTCAGACGCTGCACCGAGTAGTCCCTCCACCCTATGATCATCAGACCCTTGAAGTGACGAAAATTCCTCTCCAATAGCAGCCTGCCATTGAATAGACTCAGCACCAGCAACAGATGACCCACGAGAATCGAGTTTCTTTGCAACCATGAAAGCAAATGACAACTCATCCTCATAGTCGTACCTTTCACAAGATACCCCAACAGTAACTCTCTTAGGACATTCTAGAGTTACCTTGTGATGTTCCATTGAAGCCCCTGAAGCCACTGAAGTAATTGCCTCTGAAAGTGAACGAGAAGTGCCCTTCTCCGACTCACTACTAACTCCAGAATCCCTCTGCTCCATCTGCTTCCCAACACCACAACAATCTGACTCAGAAGACGTCCTACCTTGTAAAACATACAAGGTTCCACGTCTCACACCTCTGAAGAACACATTCGAACCCTTGTAGACAATCAACCCTCCACCTTCTCCTTGGAAACTGAACCCCTTCTTGTCCAAACGACTCAGAGATAACAGATTCTTCGTCAAGTGAGGCACATGTCTAACCTTGTTCAATGTGCAAAATCTACCATCCTGCATCCTAAGCCTAACAGAGCCAATCCCAACTATATTACAGAAAGACCCATTGGCCATCGAAATGATGCCACCATCTAACTGCTCATACGTTGAGAACCACTCCCTCCTAGGACACATATGAGATGATGCTCCGGAATCAAGGATCCACACATCGGTGTAAAATGTGTCATCCACTGCAACCAGGGCCATGTCCTCTTCGGAATGCGTACCATCGTCGGCAACTGCGACAGTACCACCCGAGACCCTGTTATGTTGCTCCTGCCTCAGCATTGGACAATCTCTTCTCCAATGTCCCAACTCACTACAGTAATTGCACCTATCAGTTTTTCTTGAACCTCTACCCGACCTACTAGAGAACCTCTCCACCGGTCTAGCATTAACAACTAATGCATCAAACGGTCCGACTTCACTGCTGGAACCACCACCACCACTACAACTGATACGCAATTCCCTGTTATGAAGGGCAGACCTGACTTCTTCCAGAGACAGACAGTCTTTACCATTCGTCATAGATTCCCTAAAGTTCTCAAATGACGTAGGTAAACTAGCTAATAGAATTAAGGCAGCATCTTCATCCTCAATCTTAACATCTATATTACGCAAATCAAGTAATATATTATTAAGACTATCTAGGTGGTTCTTCAGAGATGTACCTTTATCCATTCTCAGCCCAAACAGACGTTGCTTCAGCAACAATTTGTTGGACAAACTTTTCGTCATATATAGACTCTCAAGTTTGCACCACAACCCGGCGGCGGTATCCTCCTCTGCCACTTCTGTGATAACATCATCTTCCAACGAGAGAATCAACGCTGAATGTGCTTTCTCCTCGAGGACATCCATGTTAGCAGGTAATGGATTTGGAGGAGGCTTCAACAGAGGCGCCCAAAGACCCTCTCGTTTAAGCATCGCCCTTGCCTTGATTTGCCAAAGACTGAAACTATTCCTCCCAGTGAACTTCTCGATTCTCATATCATCACCACTCATCTTCTTCGCAGATCTAGCCCAGGCTCTGATACCAATTTCTTCAGAAATCCGGGTCACCAACCTTAGCTCTGATACCAGTTTGTTATAACCGATGCGATATAGACAAGAATTATGTAACGATAAATGCAGAATGTAAATGAGACAAGATTTAACGTGGTCTCCCTAACAATTGTTAGGACTACTCCACGGGTTCCAAGCCACCAAACTTCACTATAATCGGAGAAATACAGTTACAGATGAGCTAAGCCTAGCTCCCAGTGTAGATCACTACACCCCAGACGAATAGAATTATTGCCTACACTATTCCTTGAATAGAATTATAAGACACACTATTCTAAGCACCAACCCAAACTACCTCCTCTTACCCGAACAATCCTAAGAATGGATATCTTACTACAAAGACTATCCTATCTATCTTGGACCTATTCTAAAGAGAGAATAATTATACTGAAATAGCTGCGGTAATGTTTAAGTAACAAAACCAACTAACTATTTGGTGCAAGAAATAAGTCTCAACCTTGGCTCCAATTTATAAGGCCAAGAAAGACTCATTTTCTCTCAATTTTCCAATGTGGGACTTTACCCACAAAAAGATTCAAGACAAAATCCAACATTTCCTTTTACCAAATTTGTGTGGGCTTTTTTTATTTTATTGAAATGATAAAAAGTGTTGTTTTCTATTTAATGGCTAAATATGAGAAGCTGAAATGTCATCAAATTCAAAAATGTAAGATTGAAGCTTTTTTCTTTTAAATATCTATGTTTTTTTTAAATCTTGCATCTGGTCAAATTAGTAACTATACTATTTATTTTAACAAATAAGCACCTGGATCTTAAATCTGACACCTGAATTTCGTTTTTGGCAAACAAGCACGTGGTGGATCACTGGAGTGGTTTGGTGGGGTGGGGGTGTGAGGTATGAAGTTGAAGATGATGTTTTTTATTTAAATTAATTGAGATTGAATATTTTAAATTTTTGGGTTAGATTATGAAGTATGATTAGTATATAGTAAGGTTGTGTTAGTTTTAAATATTTGTTTGACTATTTTACCCTTCATAAAAATATTAAATATTGAAAAATGAAATTCAAGTGTCAAATTTTAGGTTCAGGTGCTTATTTACCAAAATATATACTACAAATACTAATTTAGCAAGATGCAAAGAGTTTCAGTAGTTAGATGTAATACTATATGAAGAAGATTGATATTAACTTCATTTCTAAAATTGTTTTTATTAAATTTATTAGTCGAGATTTTTTTTTTATATAATTAATGATGAAGTGAGTTTTGAATCGATTACAATCTGATACTATACTATTGGATTAAGCGAGTGAAGTAAATATCTTTTGAGTGAGTAGATATGTAGTGGAGGAAGCAAATAGATTCTGTAAATTGTCGTGTTAGATACTTGAAGCCCTAGGCCCTAACTATAGAGATGATGGTATCCGTATGACTTTAGGGGTAGATTCGCAATGATGGCATTTGATTGGTTCCAACCAAATGCAGTCATCATCACCACCTCATCCACATCATTATTCATCATCGATTATCTGTTGTTTGCTTTCAAGTTCTTACTAGTCCCAAATATGGAGTAATATGTTATCTAGCCAAAATAAAAGAATTACACGAACACGAACAATATATATGCATGAAACTTACTACTACTATATAAATCAAAATATATATTTTTCCTATAAAATATATTGCATTAAAATTATAACAAAACACGTTATTTGTGAGACATTCGATTCACATGGAACATAATCAAATTCCACTTTTATCACTTATTCTACCAATGTTACATTTCCTATTAATTTTATGGCTCATTGCGCCTTATGTTCATATTATAAAGTTTTATAATGCAAACATATGAAATTTTCATGGATTAAATAATTGAAAAGATTAATGCATGTTTTAGTTCACTTTTGTAAATTAAGTCATTGTGCCTCATGATTATGTGATTTTGCTACTTTACTTGTTGTAAATTTATTAGCTGCTTGTCGATAGTAATGAGTAATGATGAGAAGCAATAAAACAAAACGCTCTCTTCGTGTATAGATTATAATGTAAATTATATTTGCAGACATATCTAGTTAACTTTTGTTCCTTTTTACTTGCTGTAAAGCTCGAAAGGTTGGTTTCATACTTGGATGGAAGATGCTAAAAATAATTGCATGAGAAAAGATTCAACTATTCATTCAACTATTCAACTCAATTGAGTGCCCATCATAATCTACGCAATGAGAGAGATCATTGCATTGGCCTACGATTTCAATGCTAAGGCAATT
The DNA here is from genome assembly GCA_003412495.2 of Echium plantagineum. Classification (NCBI taxonomy): domain Eukaryota; kingdom Viridiplantae; phylum Streptophyta; class Magnoliopsida; order Boraginales; family Boraginaceae; genus Echium; species Echium plantagineum. Next base: position 4,332,452 of record CM016566.1, on the reverse strand, counting down.
AAGGCGGAGTTTGGTCGAAATACAAAGTGTACATTGTAAAAATACTTTGGTTCGACAAAATAAAATACTCCCTCCGTTTCAAAGAGATTGTCACGTACTTTTGTAACTCAAATATAACAAAAATTAATCATGAATTCTCATTAAATAATAAGAAATAATATATATAATCTCGTGAGACCATGTTAAATTCGTCTCAATATATAGTTTTGAAATATCAATTTTTTATAATTTTTTCACATGTTGAATAATAGATACTTATATTTCAAATCGTATTTCGTTGACTACCAAAAATCAAAATGTGACAATCATTTAGGGATAGAGAGAGTACTAACGAACGATGAAGTTGATCAGTTCCAATAGGAAGTATTTGTGGTGCGGTATTATGTTTTAATACGGGTAATTGAGAGGGACGTGTTTGTTTCTAATTTTTGAAAATAATTGAATAATTCATAAATTATTCTGCAAAAAAATGTGGGTGGGATAGCTTGTGAGGGGTTGGCAGGCTAGTAGACAAGCCCACATGCCTGGTCCGTGTGGCTTGCTCTCATTGGCAGATTCATTTTTCATTTTCCTTTTTGACATATAAATTTTCAGAATTTTATTTTTGTACAATTTTCTTTTTTAAAATTTATAAATAGAGACTAGGTTTGTTTGATCTCGACATCTATTTAATTTTTCATTTTTCTCTGTTCTCTTTCTCTATACTTTCCTTAAAATTTTTTTTGCTACTTTCTCCAATTCTTTATGATGAATCCATATAAAAATATAACCATCCTTCAAATTTTATATTTTGTATATATAAAATATGATTAATAATAAGAATAAAATATATAAAAAATAAGAAGAGAGAATGAATATATATTAAATATATATTAATGATGTGGAAAGAAGAGATGATGTGTAAATAAAAGAAGATGAAATGATTTTTGAATTAGATACTGTTATGGTGTTCGAAGATATATATTTTAAAGATAATTGGAGATATATAATGATGTATAGAATAAACCAAATGATATAGTTAAAAATATTTACGAGATGAATAAGCTCCTATTGGAGTTAGTCTTAGTGAATCAATCAAGAAGGCTTGTTAGGTTTGGGTGAGCCGATGGCTCGATCTGTAATGAACCAAGTCGAGAGATGGTCTCTATGCACAATGGATTGATGCATCGGCCCCCAGTTCGGTTTGTGCCAAAGTGAAGTTAAAAAAAAAGTATTTTAAAACTATTCTTATAGTTGTTTATTTATGGCTTTTTCGCAGTTTGCCCCCTGAACTATGACTTTCGTTCCAGATTGCCCCCTATAGTATTTTTCGTTTCAGATTGCCTCCTGATAACATATGAGGCGCGTTTTTTAGGCAAATTAGGAGAAGAAATGAAAAGACTTTTGTGCCCCTCCAAAGCTCAGACGCACCTTTTGAATTGCTTGACTTTATATCTAATTAATTAATGTTATTTCCTCATACAAATCAAAGCAACTAAACTCTTCACTTTCCATATCAAGAAAACCCCCGCCATTACCAAAACCTTAACCTTCTTCATCAATCTCCATCAATAATGGCTCCCGAAAAGCAAGAAAGGTGGAAAATGAGTCAGGAAGAGTTAAACTGGTGGTATGACTTGATTATGTCCAAAGATGTTCCTCGATTTTGGAAAGAAGAAGGCGAGCACATGTTCAATACATACGTTAGGGACCATAGTTTAGGGGGCAACATCATTACATTCAATCCAAACAAACACTAGATCTGAAAATTTCATTACAATTGAAAACAACATTACATTCAATCCAAATCCTAATCATATGGATTATCCCTACCAAATACTACAAACATTACAAGTGTAAACAAAAAAACCCAAAACCAAACTCAAATCCCTAACTCTTCCTTCAAGCTTCTTTAAATTCGAACTCACGAACTAGATCGGACAAGAGGAGATACAGTATCATCTACAATCGATAACCACGGAGTAGATCTGCATAATCACGAATTGAGGAAGAAAATAAGGAAGAAAATTGCAGCTTTTTCGATTTTGAAGAAGCAACAAATCTAAAATTATTGAAGAACAAGACTTTAATTGGCTTTTATATGGTATAAATGGTGAAGAGGTGTTGAATTGACTCCTTTGCCCTCGTCCAGCCATTGGAAGTGTGTTGCACGCGCTAAAATTGAGGCTGGTTTTCATTTTTTCTCCTAATTTGCCTAAAAAACGCGCCTCATATGTTATCAGGGGGCAATCTGAAACGAAAAATACTATAAGGGGCAATCTGAAACGAAAGTCATAGTTCAGGGGGCAAACTGCGAAAAAGCCTTTATTTATTTTAAAATTTCTTGTTTTGAACTTGTTAAGAAGTTAAAATATCATATGCAGTAAATATATACTATATTAAAATATTATTTTTTAATTAATATCCTATACTAAAATTGAAAAATTCTTGTTTTATTGTTATTCTTATTAAAAATGATTAAGTTTACTAATATTTATGATTTTCTTATCTAAAATATTATTAGAATCAATCATTCATATAATTCGAAGTTCAGGAGGTCCTTGACTAAGTGAGCAAGTTTATGGCTCGACTCAAATTCTGTAAAACTAAATGAGTTGCTAAGTAAGTTGGACTCATATAGCATCTTCCCTGAGTGCTGCCGTAATGAACATCCGCATCTTGGATGTGCTCTAATTTACGTAATGCTGAGAAGGCAATCACGAAAATAGAAAAAGTATGTTTAATTATACTCCTCTGCGAAAGAGTCCGAGACTCAATACCACTAGGCTAGAAGCATTGGATGGCTTAATATTTTAGCCAAAATGATCTATTACCGTATATTATTCATTTCCAAACATTACTCAGCGTTATTGTATATAGTTTGATACCAAACATGAAATAGATATGAAGTTGTGTAATCTGATGGGGTATGTAGTGGGTTCTAATGTTATGGGGGTACAAGTTCATGTGAGCACTTAATTTCCTGATCTACTTTACCTTTTAACCAGTCCATGCATGTCCTCATCAATGTAGCGTCTTGTATTTTTTGGGGGTAAAATTTCATCATTTCACATAATTTCTCTGCAACAAATGATGGAATTTCATTAATATTGTAGTTATGTGCGATGAACCATACACGTGAATTTGCCACCATCATCATAGTCTTCCTTATTTTTCCAACCAATCACTTTAGCTTCCATACATACCGAATCCTCCTTCAAAATCAATTTTAACTACTCTTTATATTTTTATAATGCAAATACTTTGAATATATATTTGTTTAAAAATTTAAAAAATGATATCAATAGTTTTTTTTATAACTTACATTATTACTTATTATAACATCGACTTCTAATAATATTTTTATAATGTAATCAAGTATTATTATTATTCATATCACAGTTCGATATTGAAAAATTAAAAAATATTAATTAAAATAAACTAAACATGATGCTCTAATAAGAATATATTTTACGCTAAAACATAGTATTGGAAGTCGTTGAGGTTGTTTGCATAACTTAACATTCATCTCGATGGTATTCCGCGGTAGAATTATTATCAATTCATAATAAAAACATAATGAAAATTCATTATTAAATTTTTTAAAATTTACCATGAAAGATTATAACATGCCAATAATTAGAGTATGTATGAAAAAGGCCTCACCAATAAATGAAACGAGCCAACAAGCACTTTTGTTGTTAAATAAGAGTGTCTAATGTCTATAGCCCTAAATTAAGAAAACAACAACCAAGACTAGGGGTGTGGAGGAAAACCGAAACCGAACCAAACCTAAAAGAACCGATTTTGCTCGAACCGATTTCGGTTCCGCCTTTGAGGGAATCGAACCGATGCGGTTAGGCTTATGGGAGAACTGATAAAAACCGAACCGAACCGATGACTAATTTTAAGTAGAAAAAATTAAGTTTAGTAAAGGATAATTGGCGAGATGATTCAACATTGTTAATTGTTAGATGAGATAATAATAGATAAGTGAATATGTTTTAAGCTAATAATATATAGATACGTATATATTTTTAAAAAGTGGTACCGTGTGACGAATGTGTATACGAATTTCGAAATTAATTTTAAAAGAAACTCGTTAAACTTATATAGAGTAGATATATCTTTGGAACTTAATTAAGAGTTACATTTAATATAGGAAAATAGTAATCACGTTTAGATTTGAGTTAAAAATGAATAATATATTAGCTAAGAACGAACCGACTTAAAATTTCAAAGTCGAAAGTGGGCTCAAAATTTAGGTCCAAAACACGAGGCCCAGAACCGGAACCGACCTGGAGCCGATAAGAACCGAACCAATTTCGGTTCTGTCTGCCGTAGAACCGATGATATCGGTTCGATTCTTTTTTTTGTCCAAAACCGAACCGAACCGAACCGTGCACACCCTAACTAAGACTTAGGTGAGCAAATGGGAGCCTAATTGTTGCCAACCTAACTAACTGAACTTCAGCCAGCTTATCAGGCATTCAGGCCTGTTATTACTTATTTGGTTTTAACTCGGTCTCGGAGTACAAATCGATAAATCTATCTAAGTAACCGGGCCGAATGGGTCCAGACCACTAAATAGTAGATTCGAATGTGTCCATGGATCACTTTCGACAGGCCCAATAATATTACCGAACTGTGTCGGCCTGGCCCGATAAGGGATGGAACACCCATCACCCATGTTGGGTTTGAGGTGCACTTTTAGAGGCCTAACGGTATCCGGTAGATATAAACGTGAGTAGTTTTGAGTACCAACACGAAAAACTGAATCTATTAAGTTGTGTTTGGTATGCGGGGATGGAATTAGATAGGAAGGAATGGAATTAAATTAGTTTGTATTACTTAGTTTGGTAGTTAACAATGAATTGTGATTGAATTCCCTAGTTAATTGAATTACCTCATTTGAGGTAATAACCATTCCGTCCAAATTGGGGGTAATGGATGATTACCTTCTACTAGGTAATCAAATTAGAAAAATTAGGACATATTAACCCTCCCTCATCTACACGTTATACAACAGACATTCCATTACTACTCACATACCAAACAAAGTAACAAGATTTATTAATTAATTCATTTACTTTGTCTATTCTATTCCTACACCATTCCATTCCACTATACCAGACGCAACCTTAATGGTAAGAGTTGAACTATTGACGTAAGAAGCTCAAATACATCACCATTGTTAGCGGATCTCTAAAAAAATAAGGTATAAAACAATCGAATGTTAATAAATACTCAATGCTACGATACGGAGTTAAACGTTAATATGTTTCAGATAGTAAAATCAAGTTATATTTTGATATCAACTTATTCGATAGCTCCAAACATTAGATGATGAATGCGGTCTCCTATGTTTAAGGTATATGTACATATATAGTGTTTTATCAATCTTTAAATATTACAACTAAGTGACCTAAACTATAAAAAAAACTTACTCATACAAATTATATATACTAATAATTAAAATATTGATTTTTCTAAAATGTGTCCTAATGTTAAGAAGTTAATAAGGAAACACAATTGATAATTAATTATCTTTAAAATTTGAATGTTATTTTGTATATTTATGAATGTTACCTTATATGCTTATAAATATTAAATTCTATTTTTATATTCAATACTTAACATATACCTTTATAACATATTTTAGAAATACCATTACAATATTAGTACTCCATCAAACTCACAGAGCTTGTAGGAGATGTAATTTTCTATTATTATCAACACTTTTGATTATAGAAATAGATAGGTCACGGTTGCAGTCGTTAATGACTGCTCTGTTTAAGCCCGTCAGATTTGACGGAGAATTGTATTAAGATAGAAGACGGCGGCAACGTGTTGGAGCTTATTATACCATTCTTGCATTCATACATCATCATCGCCTACACTACATAAATAAATTATTAACATCAAATTGACCCAGCAATTAAACTTATAGGACAAACAATATGAGACATATCGAAATAAAGCATAAATATAAAATAACAACATATTTTACATTATCATTTCGCCCATGGGGTCCCATGCATCAACTCCATAATTATCATTAAAATGACTAATCTCTTCAACTTTTATTTCTTTCTTTTTTAATTTGTAATCTTAGAGGCATGTTGCTCCATGGGTCTTCATCATCACATACAATTGATCATCATCGAATTTTAATATGTTCAGATGTGATTAAATTTTCTCCAATTTATCAGCCTTGATAACAGGATTTTCCTTAGCAATTGTCTCCCTCCCCATAGCCTTGAAATCGAACGAGCAACTATGTTGTTCCGGGTACCTATGTGTCCCACAAAAGGTTGTCCCACACCGACACTTGAAACCGGTCAACCCCACCTTCTTCCGGCAAGCGGAGCACCGGTTTGGTTGCGCCACAACCACCTTCTTCGCCGCTATCGATTGAATTGGTGCCTCAACCTCATCAGGTGGTGCAGCCTGATGCGGGGGAAGTGTCTGGAACAAGACATTGTTTTCAGGTTTCTTGAGAGATGGTAAAATGATGGACGATGAAGGAGACAAAGTCAAGAAATGATCAGATGATGAAGATGGCTTTGACTTTTGATCCTTGAGAAAAAGATCCCTATAGCACTTTGAACAAAGGTCTTGTGTTGTTGGACTACCAAAAAATCCACAATTGTTTGCACACAATCGATGCCCTTCCGATGATTGATGACACCCATGCTCTTCCGCCATTTTCTTGTTTTTCGAGACTCGAAACTGAATTCTTTAAAATATAATAAACAAGGAAATATATATCTAAGTATATATTAGGATTCAAAGAATTTTAAGATTTGGGAAAATTAGAGAATTTTGGTATTGTTTATTTGAGGGTTTGAAGAAAGATGAGGAATGAAAGGTTTTATGGATGGAGGAGGAATCTATAGGATATAATGAAGACAGAGAGACGGAGAGAGAATGCGAGGGTGACTTAAGAGAAGGATCACGGAAGGGGGCAAAAAATGCATAAATTAATTAAATAATTTAATGAAAACGATAATATACTATATTTGCATGATTTATGATCGAACGATACGTTGTATTTATCACAAAGTTAAGGAAGAGCCGAACGTAGAGTACAGGCTGGAACAAAGTTCATAAATAAAATACTAGTACTAATTTTAAAATAATAAAAAGAATTATAAGATGGAACAATTTTCACCTCAACGTCGAAGCAAATGAGAAAACACCACACGCAATTATTAAAATATTAACAAATCATTTATATTAGCATATACTATATTACTATATTATTAGAGTCCTATATTGTTAGAGTACTAGAGTCCTATATTGTTAGAGTACTAGAGTCCTTATATTATTAGGACTAGCATCGTTGTTGTGTATAAATAGGACCTTCCAGTATATGTAAAGATGATAAAAAGAATATTACTACTTTCATGGTATTAGAGCCTGAAAGTTCCTAAACCTATTTTTTCTCTTCCGCTGTTAAGATCTTGGTTCTTTCCGCTGCGCCGGCGGGTGGTTCACCACTTCAAAACCATCCGCCGGACATTCGTATTTTAATCTATGTTTTCTTTTCAATATTACTTTTTTTTTTGCTTTTATTTTCTCCTAAAAAAAATCAATGTCTTATAGTAGAAGTCTTCGATTTATTCCTCCTCCAATAACTTATTTTCTTCTTCGATAAATCTAAAAATAAAAAATCATCGCTCTCCCCTGATTACTATTGCTCAGTTTATTTCGCGCAACTTTTTTTTCTTCCTCTCAAACGAGGCTCTTATGATTTCCTTTCTCTATGATTGAGACTTTTTTTTTCTTTCTCGTTATAACGCTTCTTCTTAATCTGTTCTCTTTTACTCTTCATATTTTCTTTTCCTTATTTTACTCTGCTCCAATGCGGAGTTTTTTTTTTTTCAGATCACATCTAACGATGGTCTACTTTCTTTTTCTTAATATTTCTATGGCGATGTCATGTCCGCCTATCTTTTCTAGTGTTTTTCCGGTGATGCTCTTCCACCGATGTTTACATGTCCGCCGATGTACTTCCGGCTTATTAGTGTTCCGAAGATGTATTTCCGTCGATGTTTTTTTAATTATTGCAGATATTCTATTTGTTCGAGAGCAGTGAGCCGGATTGAAGTCCGAGTTATCCATGTTCCCTCTCGTTATCAAACCGCAGACATCTTCACCAAGGGTCTTCCACTCATCTTATTTACTGATTTTCGGGACAGTCTTAGCGTCCGTCCTCCTCCCGCTTCGACTGCGGGGGTGTATTAGCATATACTATATTACTATATTATTAGAGTCCTATATTGTTAGAGTACTAGAGTCCTATATTGTTAGAGTACTAGAGTCCTTATATTATTAGGACTAGCATCGTTGTTGTGTATAAATAGGACCTTCCAGTATATGTAAAGATGATAAAAAGAATATTACTACTTTCAATTTATAATACTTCTTTCATTTTTAGTTATTATTTCCTTTAATAATACTTCATGATTAATGAATTAATTAACATTTACATTTATGTATTAGTATTATACTTATTATATTTAAAATTTTGAGACCTTCAAAGTAAGGGCATCTGGTTTTCATGTACACACCACTTCAATTTGAGAATAACTCTAGAGGAAATCGAAATCACACCAAACGAAGAGACAAAGGGATCACCATAGCACCAAGACTCTTTACCAATGATGAGCTATGCTCCGAGAACATACTTATTACATCTTGATTACAATAAATAAGGACTTACCCCTATATTTTGATACACATTTGCCAAAAAAAATACAATAAATAAGGACTTAGAGCATGTACATCAGCTCCTCTATAATTCACTCTTAATTGCCATTTTTTCTATTTTTGGGACTAGTTGTTCTTTAGCAGATCCCCTATTATTTACAATTAATTGATCCATTCTAATTATAACTATAAAAATAGGGAGGATACAAATTTGAGGGTGGGTGAATAATTTATAGGGAGCCAAGCTATTTTAGGGGAGCTGAAAAAGTGTCAGTTTCAGTATTTCAATCCCTATTATAAATTATAGGGGAGGTGATGTACATACTCTTAAAAGTAAAAACCTAACAAAATTACATAAAATATAAATCGTCAACTAAAAAACGAAAATAAAAATCTAAAACCGAGTCTAAGTGTCTAACTATCAAATATATTTATTAAATTATAAACGACAGACATTATAATTCTGTTAAAATGATAAAAATATTATTCAAAATATAGCATATGATTTATTTTAACATTCAAATAAACAAATGAGTGAAAAATGAGAAAGGGACTTAAGGGGGACGCGTGGAAAGATGTTTGGTGGTTTTATGATGATTGGGGTCGAAAATGGAAGGTAGGTGCTGGTTTATGACTTGTTGTTTCTAATTATTTAATTCATCCGGTTTTGTTTCAGAAACAACCAAAGTCCAAAGTTTTGGTACAAAAACCAATCGAATGTCTACATTCTACTAAGACGTGTTCGAAGTTTTCTGGAGTGCAAATTGAACCATTATTGTTGTTCGGAATAAATGAACCATTCTTTTATTTTGACTATACATAATAATAATTGACAAAGTTCTAACTAATCAACTCAAGTGGTGCACTTATTTATAGACACTTGATTGTGTTAATTGTGTTGGGATTACAATCCTAATCATATAATAACTACAACACTTCATCATTATCTATTATCTAAATAAAACTTCGACTTTAATTAGGATACTTCGCGTTGATAAAAAACTCCAACTCATGCATGCATGGTTTGTTCTTCTTGAATTCCTAAGCAAAAAAAATCCAATAATGTCCATATAATTATTCGATTTAATACTATTTACCAGATCCAAAGTGATTATTACATATAATGTATTGTGTTTGAAATAATACTCTCTCTATCTTTAAATGATAACGATGTTTGTAATTCTCTCCTTTTGCTAACTCCCAAATTTGTCAAAATAATAACTAATTTAGGAATTTTTATCTTGAGCAAAAAAACCCTCATCACTTTTCAACAAAGGAAGCATTTTTTTAAATTTTTTTAATAGTGGAACCTTGTGACGTCATATATGTTTATTAAATGGTCCGCTTTCCGTCTTTAGTGATGTTAATGGACGGGGTAATTCGAAACATGCTCATTACCTGGCTCGAAAAATTGGGGTCCGTTATCCGTTCTATCTTTATAGAGCGTTACTCGAGTAATTTTTTTACTCGGTAGCTTATCGGGTAAACCCGAATCCGCTCCATTACCCGCTCGTTTATTTTTTATATTATATATTTATACTTTATCAATAATTAATTTGAATGACCAATATAATTATTACTATTGAATTTTTTTTCTTCAGATTTTCACTTTAACAATTAATATTGTTGGAGAGAACCCTAAAATAAAATTTTATATAGAAATTCAAGGGTAATTCGGAACTCTCGTCGTCAGGCTAAAAAAATTCGGCTCAATACGTCCTTATTGAGCGATACAAAGATGATGTATTTGCTACCCAACTCGATAGTACCTGATATTACCCGATTCAATAAAGTTTAAACCCGTCAAGCCACCTGGTACCCGCTCATACCTAACTCATTTGGAGCAATAGGCCAGGCAGTAGGCGTCTTACAAGTTACATAGATACACCTAGACGTGTTAAACGAACCGGGCCCAAGCGGGCCGCCCGAGGGCCCGGCCCGTTAGTCCGGCCCTGGCCCGGCCCGGCCCCTTCAAAGCCCGGCCCCAGCCCCAGCCCCTTTACTAAGGGGTCGAATAGGGGCCTTGGGTTCAGGCCCCAGGCCCAGGCCCGGCCCCAGCCCCCTCAGAAGCCCCCGGGCTTAAGGCCCGGCACGGCCCCCAGGCCCCTCAGGCCCGCTACACGCGGTATACCGTGTAATTTGACACGGTATACCGTTAAGGACCAGTAGGTTAATGTCATTTTGACACGGTATACCGTGTAATTTCACACGGTATACCGTGTCAAACATACAACATCAGTTTAAACCAGACAAACAGCTGAACAAGATCAAACTCAAATTCAACACACAACTAATCATCATTCAACATAAGTTCAAACACAAAGTGACGATAAAACATAAATATAAATTCGACATAAGTTCAAACATAACTTAATACATAAATTCGGACCCAATGTTTTCATGAAATAAAACATAATCTAATTATCATTATCTTCATCGTCATCGTCATCGTCCTCATCATCATCGTCATGAAATAAAACATAATCTAATTATCATTATCTTCATCGTCATCGTCAACAAAATCCGTGTTCAAATATTGAGTTAACTCATTCAAATCTTGTACTTGTGTAGTAGAACTAGCGGCGGATTGTTGCAATGCATTCCTAAGGTGATTATGTTGACTCCTTATCTTAATGCCCGTGCGGAAAGCACTCGACGAACTAGAACCGGTTCTTTTAGGATTCATTTGAGCATTCTTAGTTTGAAACTTGTTATACATTGTAAATAAATATGCTTCAATTGAATCTTTATATTTCTTCCTATCATAACCTATGACTTGCACATTATTAGTTTCTAATGCATCATAATACATGTCAACAATTAAATGAAAATTCGAAAGCTTCACATTAGGATCTAATATAGCACCAATAGAATATGCATAAGGGATGGGATGAAAATATTTTAAAAACCATTCTTCCATATTGGGGACCATATCGCATACGACTTCTCTATGCCTATGTTTATTCATATGCATAGCAAGGTTAACAATACATTCTAAGGCAAGATGTATGTTAGGTGAATATTGAGTAGAAAATTGTTTGGTGTAATCCTTAAACGGTTCTAAAAATTTAAGCAACTCATAACAATGTTTCCACACGGTATATGAAAGAGGAACATAATAACTAGACTTCGGAGCAAATTGTTCATAAAATTTAGTGATTTCCTCCTTATACATATAAGCACGAAGTAGAAGGTCATAGGTTGAATTCCATCTTGTTTCAACATCTAAAATTAATTTTTTGTACTTCTTACCACTACTTAAAACAATTTTCTTGTATTCATGTTTTCTTACACCCCCGTTGACAACTAAAAGCACGGCCCTTTTAATAGGTGCAATAAACTCACTCATAATCACATTAATTCCACGATTAGCAACTAATTGAAGTATATGACATAAACATCTTACATGGAAAAGTTCTTCAAAGTCCGGTTTACATTTCATTTTAAGTGATTCTTGAGCTACATTATTAGCGGATGCATTATCAAAAGAAATAGAAGCAATCTTTTTTAAACAATTGTATTCTTGAGCACAATGAATAATTCCTTCGCTAATTTGCACATTATTATGTTTAGCAATTGATCTAAAATATATAATCCGTCTTTGTAACAACCATTCATTATCTACCCAATGACATGTTACACACAATATATCAAAATCATCAAATGAACCAATATCACTAGTTAAACAAACTTTCCATGGCAAATTTGCAAGCATTGCACTTAAAAGAGTTTTTTCATTTTTAAAAAATTTAAATGCATCGCTCCTTAATGTACTACGGGGAATACGTTTAGCACGAGGGTTAACGGCCTTTTGGATCCAATTACTAAAACGCCAACCATCACAATGACTAAAAGGTAAAGAACTACCTAATACAAATTTCATTGTTTCTAACCGATATTGCATATCATTAAAAAGAAAGGTTAAACCGGTGTTAACATCGATCGTTCCTTGTATCCCGTCTCCCACACCGGGAATGGAATTCTTTGTGATGTTATGAGTATTTAAGTGTCTTCCCAAATGACCCGTACCACCACCTCCCCCACCGGTTTTCCATGACATATCCTTCATACAATGTAAACATGTCGCGACCTCTTTCACTTTATTCGGTTCATAATGTTTCCAAACCCACGAAGTTTTTTTACGTAATATAGCACCCGAATTAACACTACTACTTTGTGAATTAAGGACGGGTAAGTCATCTAAAGGACGATCATCTTCTAAGTTAATGTAGTCGTTAGACATACCACCACTAGCGTTACTTCTACGGGCCATGTTGTAAAATTACAAATTGAATTTAAAGAGTAAAAAAGATAGAGATTACCGAATCCAATAGAGAAACAAGCCTAAATGAAACCCCGATGAATGCGATCAAGATGATGTATTGATGTGGTAAAGCCCGATGAATGCGATCAAGATGATGAATGCGATCAAGAGATTACTTATAAATGCTTGAGATTGCTTGAGAGTACTTATGAATGCTTGAAATAGCTGTGGGAAATGAATTGAATTAGTGTCCTATTTATAGAGCCCACAAATCATACAAGGACTCTGTTTTCGTTGCTACACGGTATACCGTGTCGACTACACGGTATACCGCATGTGATGTAATCTAGCCGTTGGTAATTAACTGATACAAATATTACAAAAAGTATCAGTTAGTTATTCCAACGGTCGGAAAATTAGCCGTTATAATTGACACGGTATACCGTGAAGGTTACGCGGTATACCGTGTAAATCATTCTATAAGTAGATCCCTGGGGTCATTCATCCCACTTCCATAGTACCGTTAACACCTTCTATAATTAACTGAATTATGGCAAATCAACCTCCGGCACAACGATTTTTCAAGCTCATTAGCGATCCACCACGTGCGATGATCGTAAGAACAAATCTTCTTGTTTCTTATGTTATGTTATATTAATGTCAAATGGATTAATGAGTTTTTTTATTTAAACAGAGAGTTCCTAGATGTTTCATTCAAAAATGTCAACTATCGCTTATTGGTCCGTGTAAACTCTATTCTGATGAGCGATATTTTGACATAAACTTAACGGTCTACGATGATGAATTATACCTTGCTAAAGGATGGTTCGAATTCATGATGGAAATGCAGATGATGCCGGCTGATTTTGTGACCTTCGACTACGATCACGAAAAGAGTCGTCGTCACTCGTGTATTGTGTTCAACGTCCACGTGTATGAGGCGAATGGTTGCGAGAAATTAGTTGATAGAGATTTATAATATTTAAAAAATGTAAATGTCAATCCCGCATGAATAATATTAATATTTATTATATGAATAATATTAATATTTATTTTTATTAATTTTTATCTATTAATTTCTTACAAAATAGTTAATCTCAATTTTTTCTGACACACGGTATACCCTGTAGTAATACACGGTATACCGTGTGAGCCCGGTAGGCCCGTCAGTGGAGGGGGCCTGGGCCAGATAGGGGCCTGGAAATCCTTAATGGGCCGGCCCGGCCCGTCCTGGTAGAGATGAGGGGGCCGGCACGGGCTTCGTGCCGGGCCGGGCTCGGGCCTCCCTTAACGGGCCGGGACCGTCCGGCCCGGTTCGTTTAACACGACTAGATACACCAACGGGCAACGGCGGGTGGGCGACCATGTTTAGGAGTTATCGGGCTATAAGGTTTATTATTAGTAGCCCATGTTCAGTAGGGGCTTATACGAATTGGATCTCAAAAATGCTCTGTTGCTCTTGCTCCAGCCTCCATGACTCCATCTTGCGTGTTGAATATATTTGTTCAACTCCCATTAGATAGCAACTAGCAATGAACTATTGAACTAATACACTATATATACAGTTTAATATTTTATTATCAATGATGCGGATGTCATATTGTTCAAAGTGGTTCATTAAATACCTCAAATTTTGTATTAAAAAGGTTTCTATAGCTTGTACTCTGTACATTTTTTTTAGTTGGTCTGTTACATTTTCACACAATATTTGATATATATGTCCTCTTAAGTTCATATTTAATATATTCAAAGTGCAACAAGTAAAAAAAAAAAGATTCCAGTAAGTATAATATCATCAATACATTAATATAATTGTTAATTAATTAATTAATCAAAAGCATGTGTAATATGAGATCGGATTTGACGTGAAAATTGCTAAAACAACAACTAAAAAAGGGAGGGAGTATGAAACCCACAATTTTAACGTGTTTTCCTTGTAAATTGGTGAAAAATGATTCGACAATTCGGTGGTGACTGGAAAAGTCATCTTATTTAATCAATATGGTCGAACTCGACATCGAAAAAATGAAATGTATAACTATCACATCTCGAACCACTACTTCCAAAAGAGTAAATCTTTCTATCATGTGCTCAAATAGTTACAACAGCTTTGGGAGAAATCGAATGGACAATATAATATATATATCTAAACTAGATATTATATATGTTATGATTTATGAACGATCTTATCTAGATATCGTTAGTGTTACCCGTCAAAATGAAGTGGAACCACATCGAAGTTGATCTAATAAATCCACAGACATAATAAAATTCAAGTTGGGATAAGTGATTGGCTCTAGATAGATATATAATTGGCATATGTGGTTCTGTGACAATTGTGATTTGGTGGGCTTCTTATAATTGTGAGTTTGAAACTTGTATATTTATTAATAGCTATCTTTCACGTACTGTGTGTTCCTTTGTTTGCCTACCAAAGGAACATATACATATCACTATACTGAGCGATATGATGAATCTTCTAGACAATATCTTGGTAAACATTTCATTACATTATTATTAACAAGCAAGTTTGTTTAGAAATAATAGTAAGGAGTCCATTTTATCATAGATGGGATTATTCAATAACAATGTCGACAAATCGACAATCATAACTAGTCATTGTTTTTATTAGTTTGGTATATTCATGAATGTACTTATTAGGAATTAATAATTGGCAATCATTGGTTTATGTAAGACTCATATATGTAATTTCAACATACATCTATTATTATATAATCGTCAATCATAATAATTAGATAATACTCTCTCCGTCCCTAAAAGATTGTCACATTTTAACTTTTGTTGGTCAAACATAATCAAATTTGATCATGAATTCTCACTAAACGATAAGAAATAATATAGTCTTGTAGGACCTTGTTAGATTCGTCTCAATATATATTTTTGAAATATCAACTTTTTATAATATTTTCGCATGTAGAATAATGAATATTTACGTTTTAAATTGTATTTTGTTGACCATTAAAAGTCAAAATGTGACCATTATTTAGGGATGGAGGTAGTATATATTAGTATATTATTTAATACCAAGTGTTAAAATATTAACAACTATTGAATATTTTATAAACTCATATAATTTGATATGATTATTGATCTGTTAGTACATTTTGTGTAAATTATTTTTTAAAAGATACTCCCTCCATCCCGAAAGATCGTCACATTTTGACTTTTGATGGTCAACAAAACACGATTTAAAACATAAATATCTATTATTCTTCATGCGAAAAAATTATAAAAAATTGATATTTCAAAAATATATATTGAGACGAATCTAACAAGGTCTCACGCAAGGCTATATTATTTCTTATCGTTTAATGAGAATTCATGATCGAATTTTCACTACTACAGATTTGAGCTTAGGAAACGGTGCTTGAATAACGCTATTTTGATGCGCTATTAAAGTGACGTTCTTGCATAGCGCATAAGATTTATGCGCTATTAAAGTGAGGTTCTTGTATAGCGCATAATAACTTAGGAATTAAAAAAATGAAAAACAAAAATTAGAAAATAGCTTAAATAGCGCATTAAACAAATGCATTATCTAAGTAAACAACTTATATAACGCATTTCACATACGCTATTCAAGTAAGTAAGTTCAATAACGCTTATTAAAGCGTTATTGATAAAAAGTGGTATGTAAGTAGGTGCACCTCACAAGCGCTATTTAAGCATATATGTTCCATAACACTTTGTAAAGCGTTATTGCTTAAATGTGTTATTTAAGAAGATGCACCTCATAAGTGTTATTTAAGTAAACATGTTCAATAACAGTTTGTAAAGCGTTATTGCTAATATGTGTTATTTAATTAGGTGTACCTAACAAGCGATATTTAAGTAAATATGTTAAATAGCGCTTAATAAAACGTTGTTGTCGAAAGTGTTATAGAAGCACATGCACCTTAGAAGCGTTATTTAAGTAAACATGTTAAATTGCGCTTAATAAAACGTCATTGCTAAAAGTGTTATAGAAGCAGATGCACCTCGGAACCGTTATGTAAGTAAACATATTAAATAGCGCTTAATGAAACGTTATTGTTGCTAAAAGGCTAGATACCGTTTTGGTGAATGGGAAGATGGAAAAGTAATATTTGTCGATTCACTTAGCTTGGATGATTTCTTTATGCCACGATTATAGATTATATGCTATCAATTTTAGGATATTATTAGTAATACCTTCATTGATTCTAAATAAATGTTCAGTGTTATTTTTTAATATATTGCATTTGTTGATTTAAATGTGATCATGATGAAAGTGTACTACTATTTTGTATAAAAATATTAAATTGAAAAATTATAAGTTATGTTATGTAGCTCTTAATTAAACTTATGTTAAGTATATTTTACAAAGCACTTAATGAAGTGTTATACAAGTATTAAACTACTATAGCGCCAATGCATGTGTTATACAAGCTTACATTCCAAAACCACATGAAAAATACGTTATACAATTTTTACTCCAATAACTCATTAAAAGTGCTTTAGAAGCATACACTCTAACATCGCATAAAAACTGTTATACAAGATTTAACTTCAATAACGCATACAAAATGTTATACAAGCTCAAGTTCCAATAGCTCATAATATGCGCTATAGAAGCGTACACTTCAATAGCCCCTAAAAAAGTGTTATACAAGATTTAACTTCAATAACGCATATCAAATGTTATACAAGATAGTGTTTCAATAGCGCATATCAATGCGTTATGCAGGATTCAACTTCAATAGCACACACACAGCGTTATACAAGGCAATGGTTAAACACCGCATTGGAAGCGTTATATAAGAAAAGTGTTATAGAAATATGTTGCTTCAATAACGCTTTGGAAGAGTTATCTTAACTACAATAACGGTAGCTTAGATAGCTCATAAAAAACGTTATGCAAGAGAAAGCGCTATTGAAGCAACATATTTCTATAGCACTTCGAAAACGCTATCTTAACTACAATAACGGTAGCTTAAATAGCGCTTAAAAACGTTATGCAAGCCTAAAAACAAGCGTTATTGTAGCCCTTTTCTGTAGTAGTGTTTGTTATGTTTGACTAACAAAAATCAAAGTGTGACAATCTTTTAAGGACGGATGTAGTATATGTTTATTAATGTTACTCTTCAACATATATATGAGCTTGTGATTGTAAATTGATTTCGATTTCCGTATCAACACTTTCTTAATTGAATCTATGGCACGGAGTTACTTAACGTAATGCATATATAACTAATATGGTTGCAAGCTTTTACGTTTATTCAAGGCCCTCACACCTTACAAAAGAATTACGGAGTAATATTGGTTATTGATGATTTAGGGGAAAACGGCAAGGAGATCTACTAATCTTTTGTCTTGGATTTCTTTCGCTCACTAACGTTTTAAATATACTCATCCTATCATCCATGTCTTAAAGGTCCCGATTCACTCACTTTATTGTATATTCCTCCATTAATTTTGTCATATGAAATCCACATGTTGATTTCATCCGGATGTCAGTTTTTGTAATTTTTATAGTTTCCACTAATTAAGAAGTTTTATATTTACTCCTACAAGAATCATGTGATTAACATATGGCTAAGTTAACGACGATATTAATGACGAAATATAAGGTTGTACCAAAAGAATCACTTTTTTGTACATGAATGATGAATGAGCAAATAAGGATATTTATAATATAAGTGAGCGAAATACGTTGATAAAAAAATAAAATAAAAAGAGATGATAATCCATGTCTTTTGCTCTCGATATAATTATGCTAGTATCACACACATAAAACCAATCAACTTATTTAAAAGGTACAGGAAAAAGCTTCCTCCTAATTTATTTAAGAGATGGATTATATGCTTGTGGGACACATGTCATCAAAGGATTCGAAAGATTCAAGGTGAAAATATAAGAACTCCAAAAGAAATTGTATGTTTTGGACCTTTTACCTGAAAACCTTCGATTCAGCCCCTAATCTCCTTAAATCCATCCAGCCTCCAAGAATCTGAACAAGCAGCTCGCCATTTTCGACATTCATGGCTGCTAGAAAGTTTATGCTTAATTGGTAGTGGAGTTAGGTTTAATGAA
The DNA here is from genome assembly GCA_003412495.2 of Echium plantagineum. Lineage (NCBI taxonomy): Eukaryota > Viridiplantae > Streptophyta > Magnoliopsida > Boraginales > Boraginaceae > Echium > Echium plantagineum. The sequence continues at coordinate 4,313,422 of CM016566.1, read as the reverse complement.
GTTAAGGTGTAGTAGCTATAGTCCAGAGTTTTTTACCTGAGACTTTAACTGATGATAGGATTGAGCCGAACTCTTAATCCATGTTGGATTTAAGAATTTATTTGAGATTTTGCTGGTTATTTTATCATCAGTTGGACTCTGGTCCATAATTGTATAGATTTGTAATTATTATTTTTTTCATTTGTTTAATGAAATTCATAGCTTATTACCAAAAAAAAACCAATCAGCAATTGAGCACGTCTCGTATATATGTAATATCTCGTTCGTGAATAAATGGGTAGACTTTTTCCATTGTCAACACGTGGGCTTATAATTGTATGTGTACATCGATCTACCTCACTAGTCACTAAGCAAGACTTGTTTAAATACAGAAAAATAATGGAGGTTGCAACAACTACGAGTAACATGGAGTATAATATTATAACTTAAAGTTTTCGTTCTTAACTTTGAATAATATATTTTATAAAAAATTAATTACGGAGTATATTTTTAATGGCTTGAAACAAAACGTTGTCTACATACATTCATTTGACATGATCAATCATTTAATATATTAACTTAAAATAAACTAAGTCCAAAGGAAATTATTGGTCTTATATATTATTTATAACATTCACAAAATTTCAACTTCTTAGTGGTGAGAATAATGGCATGCATGTGGTCGAATAATATGTACAAAAAGATGTGCATCTTGTGATGCTAAATAGATCCGTCTTCCAATTGATAATTATTAATTTTTATTAGTTCACGACTTTATTGTGCTTTTACTTAATATTAATTTATAATGACTATATATAGTTTCCTCAATCCCCGCCCTTAGATTTGTTTCCGCTAATAAACTACTACATCTTCATTATTTAGATAATGGCATGAACATGCCCGATGTCAGATTTATTTTTCCTTCATCTAATTCGATCTGAAATATAATTTTAATCATTAATTATTTTATATATTATAAAAAATAATATTATGAAAATATTTGAAAAACGAATTCAATTATATATCATTTTATAAATGAACGAACGAATAAAAAGTAATTGTGGCTAAAAATTTAATACAAACTCTCAAAACGTCAATTAAACTGAAATAGAGTGAGTATATGATAATAAATACTACCCATTGGTCTTCTATCCTCATCACTTTCCTTCTCAATTATTCACATCCTCAAACAATTGCTCATAATGGAGATCTCTCAAACTTCATGGAGCATTCTCATAATTTTTTTTATCTTCATGTTGTTTCTACTTTATCTCATACTAAAGTTATTGAGGAAAAGGGTTCTATGTGATTGTGAAATATGTCAAACCTATATTTCATCAAGTTGGTTGTCTCAATTTCCAAACCTATGTGATTGGTACACTCATCTTCTCTCAAAATCCCCGAGTCAAACTATTCACTTACATGTTCTTGGAAATATTATTACAGCCAACCCTACAAACGTTGAGTACATGTTGAAGACTAGGTTTGACAATTTCCCAAAAGGGAAACCTTTTTCAATGATCCTAGGTGATCTTTTGGGGAGAGGAATATTCAACGTGGATGGAGATCTATGGAAATTTCAAAGAAAAATGGCCAATCTTGAATTAGGAAGAAATTCAATACTATCATATGCCTTTGAAGTCATCCAACAAGAGATTCATCATCGGTTAATCCCACTTCTAGATTCCTTCTCTACAACACAAAAAAATCATGGTACGTTAGATTTACAAGATGTGTTCAAAAGATTTTCATTTGACTGTATTTGTAAGTTCTCGTTTGGGCTCGACCCGAAATGTCTAGAAATATCGTTACCACTTTCAGAATTCGCTACTTCATTCGACTTAGCATCAAATTTATCGGCTAAACGAGCTATGCACATCTCTCCGATCATTTGGAAAATCAAGAAAATATTAAACATAGGGAGTGAGAAGAAACTGAGAAAAGCCATCCAAAACATCAACGTCTTAGCCAAAGAAATGATCAGACAAAAGCGAAAACTAGGTCACGACCACAAAGATCTTCTATCAAAGTTCATGGTGACAATCAACGACGAAACCTACCTAAGAGATATTGTCATAAGCTTTATTTTAGCTGGGAGAGACACAGTAGCATCAGCTTTAACAAGCTTCTTTTGGCATATGGCAAAAAACCCTCATGTCCAAACATCTATACTTACCGAAGCTGACAAAATTTTGGGACAAAAACAAGATTGTACAATCATAAGTTGTGAGAAACTCAAAGACCTTGATTATCTTCAAGCATCGGTACATGAAAGCATGAGGCTCTTGCCTGGGATTCAATTCGATTCCAAGTTCTGTTTGCAAGACGATGTTTTGCCTGATGGGGTTTCGGTTAAGAAGGGAACAAGAGTTACATATCATCCATACGCAATGGGGAGAATGGAGAGAATATGGGGGGAAGATTGCTTAGAGTTCAAGCCTGAAAGATGGTTGACTGAAAATGGACAATTTTCTCAACAAAATCCTTTCAAGTATCCAGTTTTTCAAGCTGGATTAAGGGTTTGTTTAGGGAAGGAAATGGCTATAATTCAATTAAAAGCAGTGGCAATTTCATTGCTAAGGAGATTTAGGATTGAATTAATTGAAGAAGAAAGCTTATCATCATCATCATCATCACCATTGTTTTTGCCAGGTTTAACAGCTACTTTTAGAGGTGGTTTGCCTGTTTTGGTTCAAGAAAGGTGGGCTAAGGATCATTAAGATTGTGTCAGTAGAAAGAAACAAAAACAAGTACATATTTCATAAGTATTTTTGTTGCATGATAGACATCTGCAATCAATTCAAACTGTTGTCCCATGATAGACATTTAATGCGCTTCATGGTGGGTTGTAAGAATATATCACACAAATTAATAGTGTGCAAGTGTATTTTCATCAGCCAAATCTTCATTTAATTTGGTTGGTTAGTGGTAGATTATATTAGCTTATGACTTATGTACAAAGTTTTTGCTATATATCCTTGATTAATTAAACATACATGCGTATCTATGATAGGCTTGTTATATTTTATATCGATAATATAAGTTTATCTAATTTCGAATTATTACTAATATGTTTATGTTGTATGTTTTGATAATCATTCCTACTTGATCTTATAATAAAGTTATAGATAACCATGTTTTGTTTTTCATGAGATCTTCTTAATCCTAGGTAATATATGCAACTTGTACTATAATTTCTGTAAATGTTAGAGTTGTGTAAATGGTTATTGATATTGGTCGAAAAATGTGAATTTAGTGCATCTTTTAAAGGTAATGTTAAATTTTGAGTGTTAAAATACACATTTGCGACCAATATCTAGAACCAAAGTATTTAAGTTATTAAAATTCTATTATGGTCATATTTCAGTCAAAATTCAATATCTCTATCAAAAAAGAGATTAAATTGGACGTTTTACACCAATATCATTGACCATTTGTGCAGATCATATATTTATATATTGGAACTAAGATGCAACTTGCACATATTATTTAGGTTCATTTTGACAATTTTCTCTAATTTGTTGCATTGTTAAGATCATTATAATGGAATATTTTTCTTCTCATTTTAAGAACTTTTGGATGAAAAAGTAGCACAATTACTTACAATCAAGTGTAAAGTAGCTTAAAGTACTATCTTAAATATAAACGTGATCTAATAGACCTTTTCTAATTTTTGGCGTCATTGACGCTCAACTAGATTCTCCTCCTTCGAGACAAGCTTAAAGAAATTAAAAATTTGAAATTTAAGATTAATACTGACAAAGCTATATACATTAATTAATCTGGTTATTGAATGGTGATTTGAAAGTAGCATTATTAATTAATGTCTAACATGAGCAAGTGGAAGTAGTTTACGAATGGCACATGTGTGTGTTGTATAACAACAAAAGATGATTAGTTCAAAGGATTATTATAATACTCCATGTTAGTAAATGCGATATTAATACACTAGCCACCGGATCTAGCTATTGTATAAATAAATGCATTTATACTTGAGCATGAGGTTATAAGTTGACTTGAGAATACTCTCACATTTTTACTTATAATGTTCGTTATTCTATTTTATTATCTCTAGAGTTTGAAGTTTGAACCAAGGAGGGCATACCTAGTGGGGAAGGGGAGTGTATATAACTTAAAATTTGTGAATTTTAAGATAAAGATTTCAAAATGATCTGTTTGAATAAGTCAAAAATAGATAGAACGATTTTTTTCATAACCATAAATCGATAATATGATAATAATAATAAGTTAATAACCATGAATGATGAAACCCATCTTAAACTCACAGCCTCACAGGCTCATCAGCCACTTATGGGCTACCCCTTTAAAATAGTTCAGCTTAAATAGTTGCCGGGCTTAGCCCATACTAAATCAATTAGGGCAATTTCCTTAATGCAAAAAGTTTCTACATTAATCATCCAGACTGAAGGTTGTTGGATTCCAGAGATAGTTATGAAAGTATGGATATCTTAGAAATTAATATTATTTATAAAGGAATACATTAATTATAAATTTTTCTATTATTGTTACTTATATGATGTATTGAAAACTTATAAATGAGTGATCATTTTATTATATTCTATAAAACTGAAGGTTGTTAATATTCTTTGTTTATTGATCTTAACAATTATATTCATAACATTTATCACAAGCCTCTAACCAACTGAAATTTTTAAATCGAATATTAATTCAATTTAAGGTATTGAGATTATTATTGAAGTCTATTTTCATATTATATTGCTTCCACTTTATTATTGGATATATTAGTTACATATTTACTGTATTTATTTGGTTGAAGTTTACAAGGCTAAATATGTTAGTATAATGGACGAATAACCAATAAATACACACAATTTTAAATTTATTTAAAATTTTGACAAAACCTTCCTTCTACAGGAGGTTTTACATATAATGTGGTTTGACATTTTAAATTTAGACTTCAAATAAATTTTAACATTTGTCAATATATCTTATTAATCACATACTAAGTTTGATTTTTAAATTAAATTTACATGAACAAATGAAGGTACTCATCTTTTATGTTTACATAAAAATAATTTGGCTAATTCGCATTTTGCCTCATATACTATTAAACTGGTTTCAATATTAGCCTCTATACGTTCGAATAGCATCATGGGTAAAATAGTCATTTTATATGATTAAATGAAAAAAACAGACCTCCTCAGGTGCATATTGAAACGTCTAGAAGTATAGGGGCATATCGAAACCAATTTGATATTAAAGGGGCCAAAATGTGAATTAGCCAAATAATTTACAGCCAAACTTATACCGAAGCTCCGTAGGGATAGTAGTGTAGTAGTTCGGAGATCGGAGAATGGACGGCGAGTTCGTAATTCTGAGGTGCGTGGAACCGAACCACTCAGAATTGGGTGAAGATGAAGCAGATGCAGATGCTATTACTATTTCAACCGCTGATATTCAAGACTCTGAGTCTGACTTCGCGTTATTTCTCCCCCTTCCAATCATCAGAATCAAAGCCCATCGGGTCAGGTCCACCCCAACGCCAAATAATTAATTTGAAGTATATACAGTAATATTTTGTGAAAAGTATATTGAAGTCTAGTACTATAAAGATATCCAAGGCAGATAGTGAGATGTTTTCGGGTTGACCCGAGATAAATTGTAAAGACTATCAGTAATGAATTGTTTTTTAATTTATTCTGTAGGACATCGAAATTCAGTTATTGTATTGTACTATTTTTGTTTGCTTATATTTGCTACATGTATGTCCAGGCTCACGCAACATTCTACTTACTTTCGTGGACTTCTCAGTGGGAACTTTAGGTGAAATTTGAATTAGGCTTGTTTCATTGATGTATGGAAACACATTTTTATTTTTGTAATTTGTTTTTCGTGTATTCTAATATGTTACTTGCCTCTTATTTTTTAACTATTCGGTTTACAGTGAATCATCTTGCGATGAAATATTAATCAACTACAACGTGGAGGCGTTTCTAAGTGTTTTGAGATATTTGTATGGATGTTCTGTGGATATCACGTCTCATAATTTTGTTCTCTTGCATGAGGTGAAGCATCTATATTCATAATTGATGATGTTTTTTGGCTAGTGTATGTTGCTCCTAACCTTTATGTCGAAATTTCTATAGGCTGGGGTGTTCTTCTCTATTGAGACATTAGTAGACAAATGTCGAATATGGTTGACTGACGTGACTTCGTCTTCTGTGGTTCAAACGAAGCAGTTAGATTTAACTAGTTGGATCGGCATATGGTGTTACAGTATTATGCATGGTAAGGAACAACGACTGATGGAGATTTTGGAATTTATACTACTGTATCGATATCAGCACTGTACTGTAGCATTTCTCATAGATGCAGATGAAATATTTTGCAGACAATGAAGTTATTTCTCAACTTTGCACAAGTTATCTAGCAAGGAACTTTGTAAGTCATTGTGCCTTTGTGGTCTCTCCGAGAAGGGTTCCTAAATATTAACATTAACATGCCCTATTGCCTCCTTAGTCCTTACCTAATATTTTAAAAAGATTACCGAGTTAGTAACTCATTTACTCGCCCCCTTAATAGATTTGTTGAGCTTGTCAGCTTCAACATTGATCATTTAAGGTTTTGTTCAATATAATTAAGATCTCTTTGATTTTTACGAGTTATACATATTATTGTTGTTTACATATATAAATTGCCATACCTTTTAAAGGTTATCCTTTAGATCAAACAAAGTGACCAGAACTTCGACTTAATGATTACCTCGATAAATAAAGGAGTCATTTATTTTTTATTGTGTGATATAGATGTGCAAAGAATTGAAATACAATAGTTCCTAATGAAGTTTCTATTTCCACAGATGTCGATGATATCATGCGACTCTTTTGGTGATATGCCTCAGAAACTATTATATTCTTGTATCAGGCACAATGACTTGACGATCGAAAGGTGCACAAGTTCTTTATACTTTCTGGTGTTTTTTAGCTAGCAAAATGTCCAACTCATCCTATATTTTCCTTCAGTGAGAAGGCCCTTTGTGATGCCATCTTAGTTTGGATTTCTGCTAACAATAACCCTGCTGAGGATCGAGGCAGCCTTGAAATTGGTGCAATTGATATGCTGAACGAGGTTCTTGATATTTCTTACTATATAAAATAACATGATTCCAGAGAACTACAGTTCTGCTGAATCCACTGTTCCAAATCATCACATGGTGTATGAAAAGAAGTTCATATAATGTATTGCATGTCGTTCTGGTCTTTCTTGACTTTTCCCTTGTATTTTTATCGTGGACAGATTCACTCCAGCATATTGCCTCTTTGGTTTGCCGCTGGTAATATCTTGGTCAACTTATTATTTTGGTGAATAGTATGTCATATGTGGCATTTGTACAGAGCCTTCATAACGTCTTACCTTCATTTTCAGGAAAGAGAAGATGTGGCATCTTTTCTTGTTATGCTGAGAAAGGCATAAAGTCTATACTGAGGCTACTGAGACTTCCTTCAGTGTCATGTGATTCTTTTGTAGATGGTGAATTGAGTCATCTAAAAATTCGGTTATCACAATATACTGAGGTTTTTATTTTATGTTCACATGGTCGACATAACTCTCTTAGCTCATTTGTTATTATTATTATTATTTTTTTTTTTCTAATTCTCAAAACCCAGATTGCAGCTTTGAAACAATGCCAAGCTTCTTCATTTATATGAATTTTATGTTGTATTTTTGTTTATGCTTATGTTGTCTGAAATCAAGTAGTGAAGCTGTTGAAATTCATGAGTTCTTTTAAGAAAAATATCGAAGAAAAATATCCAAAATCTTACAGCTTATTTCAAAACTGTTATTCGTTAACTTTCTTGCCCAAAATTCAATAATAATATTCATTGACATTCTGTTCCTTGAATTATAAGAAAAAATTTTGCTTCATGGTAACATCTATTTTAAATAGTTTCTCTGAACCTTTTACAACTAATCATTGTTTTCCTCATCTGCTAAAATATGATGTGTTTCATACCTGTTCTGTAGAAACTAGACCTTGCAAATTGTCCGCAGATGAAGGCGGAGCTTCTCCTACTGGCCATCATTCCTTCTTCATCATTTGCAAATCCTATATTGAGAAAACGCATAAATCAATGCCTCGACAGTCTCTCAGTAAATAAATCTCATATTTTCTGGAAGTTGTTAGGGAAAACCTTGACATTTGAATCGGTGCAAGAGGTTGATATCTCAAACTGTCCCATGTTGCATCTTGAGGCAGCAATTGAATTCTGTTTGAAGTGCTTCCCATCCTTGAGATCATTGAAAGCAGCTTACCTTTTAAATTTCAAAATTGAGAAGTTGTACCGGTTAGCTCTCAATTGCCCATCAGTTAGGGAAGTTGACCTAACGTTGGATGTTTCTCCTGTTACGTTGACACAAGTCACTATCGTATCTACATCACAGTCTATAATGCCAACGAACCCCATCAGTGCTGCAGCTTGTGAAAGGGATTCCTCTATGCCTATTTTGTATAAATTGCGGTTCTCGAATCTTACAAAACTCACATTGGAAGGCCGAACTGACGTTATTGGTAAGAATACTTAGAAAAGCCTATACCCCACCCGAACCAACATACCTTTATTGTCAAGTTTGTACTCCCTCTCTCTGTTAACCTAAAGAGTTCAATATTTTTCTCTCTTTCCAGATTCTGATCTCCTCAGCATCACAGACGTTTGCCCATCACTGTCCTACCTTAATATAAGAGGGTGTGTTTCCATCACAGATGCTGCTCTGTCAGTGACGATAGCAAAATGTATGAAGCTAAATTCTCTCTTGGCTTGCTACACTTCCTTTGCTCAGAGTTCGGTTCAGTCTCTTTGCTCCAGTCCATATAATATTAGCGAAATTATGGGGAAAGAAAGTGGAAGAAACTTTTATTCATTGGCTAATAAGCTTCAAATTCTGCACATTAGAGGCTGCAAAGGTAACTACACTAAGTCATATATGTAAGCTTGGACTTGCCCAATGGTTTCTCACTCCTCTACTAGCCCATCATCCACAAAGATCCATCAAATCATTATGACATAATATAGTGTTTTAAACTGATGACAGGTGTGGAAGAAGCTTCTCTTTGTCAACTCATGTCTCAGACAAATGAGCTCAAAAGCCTTTTTCTAAGAGACACTAAAGTTGTTGACAGTGCTATACTTTGTTTCCCTGGATCTTTACTGGAGATACTCGATGTTTCTAGCACAAAGGTACATGGACAATAAATAGTAAAAACCTCCTAATTCTTGCTGCTTTTTTCTGTTTTTTTGAAGTCCCGGTCTTGAAAAGTCCAAGTATTTCTTCTCGGATACATAGGTTTGCAATACTCCATCAATTTTTGAATTTAAAAATCATGACCAAAATAATTATGATTATTTGTTTAAAAGAGTGATTTTCGTATGAATACAATTTAAAAGGCTCTAACTGGTACCACCCTTCTGGAAGGTATCATGTGCTGCTTTAGCTCATATTGTCAGAAACAATCCTGGGCTAAAATCTCTGGCAACAAGAGACTGTAAGAATCTGCTGTGTGATGAGGGCGAGCCTGACGGGAGAGTATCTCGTACCTCCTTATCTAATTTGAAAGAGATATATTCTAAAATTTTCAAGTCGATAAAATTGGAAGAACTTGCTGTTGGGTGGGGATTTTCCTTCTCTTCAATGGTATCTCTGGGTGCAGCAGCAGGAACATTGAAGTCATTAAAAGTCGGTTTAGGTTGTAGCTTGGGTCAGAATGGCGTGGAGATGATACCAAGTAGATGTCCTCTTCTGGAGACCTTAATTCTCTATTTTCAGGTAGTCTCTTCTCATCAGATATTGTATTTAATGACTTCCATGAATTCTCTTGGTTCCCGAGAGGACTATCTTTTCTTCTGTGTAAAACAAATAAAGTTGAACTATATACACAGTGGGTGAACTTCAAAATTTATAAAGACAAGTAAAGCTGAACTTCTTAAGTCTTATCTTTTGTACCCTTTGTCCATTATTCCTGTTAGCATTCCTTACTTAATGGAAACCCTGATCCTCTTATGCTTCTTACTTGTTTCTCTCATGTATGTTCATGGCATCTTATTGTCCCTCTTGCATTCTTGAGACTATTTTGACATTTTTATGTAGCATAGGCTACAGTAAGATCGTTAACTTGTTATTCCAAATGCACTGGGTAGTCTGTAGCTGTGGACTTAAATATCTTCTGATTTTCAGACCTTCCCTGACTTGTTCGTCTTTGTCTTCTATATTTGGGATTGTTTCATGATTGCAAGTCTCAATTGGTCAAGCATCAGTAACTGCTATTTGAATTGTGTTTCCAGACAATTTCTGATTCCTTCATGAGAGAGGTTGGAAAAACCATGAAACAATTACAAGTGCTAGCTCTTTGCTATTGTTTCGGTGAGATTTCTTCATTAAGCTTAAGGTTGAACATGCCTAGTTTGAAGATATTGAAACTTGAAAGGGTCACAGCATGGATGACAAATGCTGATTTGCTAATTTTGACTCAGAACTGCAAAAACCTGGTTGAGCTTTCACTATTAGGATGCCGACGTTTGACTTCTGGTAAGTCTATGGGCGTTTGTATTCGAAGTTCAAACGAAAATGGTATCTGTGGAGTATATGTTTTATTTATTTGTTAACAAAGTCATTTCGTGAATGTCTCATAGTGCTCAGAGAGTTGAGACTTGAGAGTGAAATGATAGGCTGGATGATTCTAGTTTAACTGTTTCCTATTAACATCAACCTTTCTTGTTCGGTAGAGGCCCAAGATATAATTTCAAGTGGATGGCCAGGATTGGTCTCTATTCATTTAGAGGTACGCTGCTGAAACATGTCAAAGTTTTACTAAATGTAAGATGGTGTCTTTATATTTCACCCTGCAGCTTATAAGTGAGGCACAGCAGGTAAATGTCCAAATTCAATTGTTTTCTCAACAAAGTTGTATGTAAACACCCTCAAGATACTAGTATATATCGACTAATGGTCTTCAAATTAAAAGCCTTTAATTATATGTCATACTCTACTGCATTAGTAACAAAAGGTTAATTGCTTATAGTTATACATAAGTGCAACTCTAACTGAATATTTTGATTATATATACAATCAGAAAAATCTGACCATATGTTATACTCAATGCTATAACTATAATCATTGTGTTTCAAAGCATCTACCATTGTCATCTAGAGGTGATTCTTTTTAGCTGATCAAGTTTCAGTAAGGTTTTGCGTTTTGTTTATTTCACTAGAAACAAAATTGTTATGTTCCATTAAGCAAAGATTCAGTCTTTTCTCTTTATATTGCTAGATCTAAGACTGTGGTCGTCATTCTTCAGGATTGCGGTCAAGTAACAGCTGATGATATTTCATCCCTCTTTAACTGTGTGGCCTTAGAAGAGATTCTAATACGTCACAATGTGAGTCCTCCCTAAGACATCTCAATTACTCTCTCTTAAAAGTTAAAAATATGTGGTTGTGAGTTCCTTTGGGACGTACTGATTTCGTCCGACTTGAGGTCTAACTACCTTGAGATGAACATCATGTTGATCATGCTTTTTGTACCAACTTAGTATTTCACTTTCAAGTTTTGTCAATAGTTCAAAGTGAAGACAGTTAAAACATTGAAATATTCACCCACTATTACATTTTGGCATTCTTGTAGGGCTTAGGTATTCAGAGAAACTTTATCATTCAAGCTGCTTCAAAGGCAAGTGTTGAAGAATTATTATACCCCCTAGCATAATTTTTTCCAATTGTTCACTGGAAGTTAGTTTCTTGTAGTTGCCGATGCTTCGCCGCATATCTCTTGATACATGTGATGCAAGGGACGGTGACTTTGATCTTCCCTCGGTAAGTAATTAAGTATATCCAGCTTGCAAGCTTTGCAAACCGTCGTAATATTTAGTATTCTTCCCTATAGGATAGTTCAACTATTTACTTCCGCCAGTAGCATTTCTTATCTGAATGTTAAAACAGCTGACAAAATTTCTAGCCTATACCAAACTGTCTTAAGAAGTCAATTTCTTCGGGAGGGAGAGGTTTTCATAACTATGAACTAGCTAATGTCACAACGATAGTTGTAGAAACATGAGACAGACAGACTTCGACTGTAGGTCTTCCATCAAAGTCTTGTTTTTATCCTTCAGAAGAAAACTTTGTTTTGTTTTCTTAAGCTCAAGTGCAGATTTTATGGTCTTAGTAAAACTAACTAGGTCTTCAATCCATGGTCTTTGATGTAATGCAGCTTGCCCTATGTTTTTCAGATTTTCAATTGATTGCATAAAGTTTGAGTCAGTGTTGCTGCTCGTCTAACCATAAGCAACATATCAGTTTGTTGACAGGTATTCTCTGAGCATCGTGACGATATCGAGATGCAAGCTTAAAAAGTCTAGTTTAGATGTACAGAGAGTACGGGCTCAGAAAGCCCCGATACAACATGAATCCTTAATCCTAGCATGGGATAGCAGAAAATTGACGAGGACAGTGGTGAAAGAAAGGTTATAGTATTTGTTGTAGCATACTTACAAAAACGATATGGTAGCAACTACTAGGTCACACTTATTACCCAAAATGTCAAGTTATTTTAAAGGACTCGTCCATGATATTAAACCGATATATGACATTAAAATTGAAGTCACTCTTGTAATATGGATACTACACACTCCATATATTATTTCAATTTTGTTAATTTAGTTTTATTAAATTTTGAACTCAAATATAAGATCACATAGTTTGTCATTACTAATTAAACAAAATTAAGTAATAATGTTGAATTAAAATGGGGAGCATTATGACGTCAAAAAATATGAGAATCATAACTTTATGCTAGATGCTCAATTAGACCACCCACAATGAAAGTTCATCTGTGGTTTATTTGAGGTTTACTCCACACCAAAATTTTATTGGAGTGAAATTCATCTTCAAGTTCATTCAATGCACCCCAAAAATCAGAGTTGCATGTGGGTCCCGTGCTTGAAAAGCACCCAATGAGGCGTTGCCACGCTGCCCCATGCAGGTGTGTCGGGCGCTTGTGCAACAAGTTTGCTTCATTTGGGAAAAAAAATAAGTTTTTGGGTTTTTTTGCCGGGGACATCACCTACTTTTTACCTATGTCACCAGTTGATCACTCACTTTTTAAAAAGTGTCTCTTTTAGTCAGTCGACCACTTTTCCGGGTGGTCAACTGCCGGTCAACTCACGTGGCACCCATGTGCGCCTTTACTAAGGTTATTTTAGTCTTTTCAAGTCGAATTTGGCCTAATATTTTCAATTAATTAGGTTATTGGCCCAAAATTTTCAATTACTTAGGTATTTGGCCCCAATTTTATGGTTAATTATAAATTGACCCCAAATTTTCAATTAATTGACCAAAATTTTCAATTATTCTGGGGTCAAATTATAATTAACCATAAAATTTGGGCCAAATATATAATTAATTAAAAATTTTGGGCTAAATTCGACTTGAAAAGACTAAAATAACCTTACTAAAGGTGCACATGGGTGCCACATGAGTTGACCGGCAGTTGACCACCCGAAAAAGTGGTCGAATGACCAAAAGAGACACTTTTTAAAAAGCGAGTGATCAACCAGGACACTTTAAAAAGTGAGTGATCAACTGGTGACATAGGTAAAAAGTAGGTGATGTCCCCGGCCAAAAACCCTAAGTTTTTTTACACCTTTCTCTAATCCATCTTTGCAATATTTTCTTCTTCAATCTTCAACTCTCTTCATGGATCCTTCCCCATATCCGAATTTCTTCCAAAACAATTATTAATTTTTATTGTAATGAATTAATTACAAATAAATTAAATATTAATTATTATATTATAAAAATTAATAAAAATAAAGATTATAATTTTAAGGATAACATATGCATAAATAATGAGATAAATAAATATATGGTGGAGTATATGATAAGCTGATGTGGAAAGGAAAAAAAAAGTGAAAAAATACTGAATAAAACTTTTCAGTGAAAACTGAGTTTAATTTGGGGTGTAAGTTGATTTAATGTTGACGTGATATTTAATAAAGTGGATTTAATGTGGTTGTTGTTGTGGGTGGTCTTAGTCAACTTCCTGAACTGTCCTGGAAAGCGGAGAAAAGCAAATATTGATCAATTCTCACCAACCAATCCTTCACCATAAACTTCTAACTCAACAATTTTTCAGAACCTCCAAATTAATGGAATCCGACCACAAAAAGCCAAGACTTGTATGTTGCATAGGCGACATACATGGCCACATAGACAAGCTCCAAAATCTTTGGAGAAATCTCGAAACCCAAATTGGACAAGCTCATTTTCAGACAGCTTCAATCATTTTCTTGGGTGATTACTGTGACAGAGGTCCGAACACCAAAGAAGTCATAGACTTTTTAGTTTCTTTACCTCAAAAGTACCCAAACCAGTCCCATGTTTTCTTGTCTGGAAACCATGATCTTGCATTTGGGGCATTTCTTGGTCTGCTTCCTAATCCTCCTGATGGTTCGCCGTTTTCGGACACGTGGAGTGAGTTTGAGCTTAGTGAGACAAGAGAGGGGTGGTATAAAGGGGAGGGGTATGAGAATATGCATTTGCAAGGGAGGAGATGGGCTGGCAAGATTAATGTTAAGATGGAGAATAGTAGAAAGGGGCCTGGATATTTGGGCTCAATTTATGATGCTGGTCCCACTTTTGAGTCATACGGGGTTGACCATGGTTCGTCTGGTACGGATTTTCTACACGGATTAGTTGATGATGATACTTTTTTTTTTTTTTTTTGTAAATTAGCGATGAGTTGAGTTTCGAACCCAGGACCTTCTGGTCACTAACAAGAGCCTTTTCCACTAAACTACTCGATTAACTCGAATTGATGATGATACTTACATATCAAAAATACTGTGTAGGCAGTAGGATTGAAATTTTCAATTCGGAACTCGTATATTTGTTTAATATGTTAGTGTAGTGTATTTGGAGAGAAACTATCAATTTTTTTGTGAAATAGTAGTTTGTTTGAACTTCTCTTTGGGTGAATAGAGAAAGTCTATATGTTAGGGATTGCGAAATATCCTATCCCTCTTTGCTCTAGCAAGGCGGGAGCCTCTTAGAGGCATCGAGACTTATTGATGTTGATGCATCAAGGTCATGTGTGGCAATCAATACTACAAAGTTTGTTATAATCATATTTTAGTTGATGGTGTTTTTTTTTTGTAGATCTCATGAAGGCAGTCCCTGATGAGCATAAGAAGTTTCTTGCTGATCTGTTATGGATCCATGAAGAGGTAAGGCCAAATTAGCTTCGCTTTCGATGCTATGGTTTTCATTATGTAGCTCCACAATGCAACAACTTATATGTCAAGGAGAACCAATCTTGAGTTGAAATAGTAAACCTCGTATTAAAACCTTAATCTCTTGTCTACGTTTGGTTTTGCAGGATAATGTATCCATAGAGACCGAAGGAGGGATGAAAACTTGTAAGCTGATTGCTGTTCATGGTGGTCTTGAGAACCATAAAAGTGTTAAAGAGCAGCTGAATACTCTGAAAGCCAAGGACACGAGGATACCTAGGGTGGAAGCGCTTTTCAGGAAGACGAGTATATGGGGTATGCCGGAGGTAATTTATAAGTTTTACTCAGAAACTGTTGCATCTAAGACTGCTATGTTTTGATGGTTGGTATTCATCACTTTTACAGGAGCTATCTGACACTTTAACAATACTTGTAAGTGGCCATCATGGAAAGCTTCACATGGATGGTCTGAGACTTGTAATAGATGAAGGTGGCGGACTGAAGAGTAATCCCATTGCTGCGGTGGTGCTTCCTTCAAAGAAGATTGTGCGCGACACTGATAATCTGACGATTTAGCTCACCATCCCTGGATCCTTGCTAGGAAACGAGAGGTCTAGGAGCGATATAGTTGCCTGAAATAATGATCGATGATAATAGAATGAAGACGTTTCCAAACATTGAACGCTGAAGGCGTAGAGCCGTAGATCTTTTTCAAAGTATGATGTACATACAACAACGCAAGTCCTTTGGAACATCCACACATAAATAATGTTACTCTAAGTAGAACATAGCATGTCAACTTATAAGCAAATACTAGGAAGTAATGTAGCACGCAGGTAAGTATATAATATCCATGATTATAATTTGCAAGGTTTCTACCATATAGAGTTTTTGGTCTTATTAATTATTGGAGTTTGAGAAAAATATGTAAACTAGAAGAAGTGTAGTAAAAAGTATAGTACAAAATCTTAATCGAAGAACTCCGAAATAGATTACCAAAATTCATAACATTATAACAGCTCTATCTTTATTTTTTTATTTGTTATGATAAAAACTATTGTAAACAAAGTAACTTTGTAAATGACTTGAGCTATATATTTGATTTGATTTTCATGGATGATATGTTATATATTTATATGGACACCCAAACAGTAGTTTTTGTATCTAGCCACCAGAACTAATCCGTTGAACTTATCAAATAACCATATATAGTTTTTTCCTTGGCAAATAGACACCTGAGCATAAAAATAGCACTGAACTTTTGTATTTTCAACTTTTTTAGCATTTAAATTAATTTAAGAAGGATAAAACCGTCAAACCATATTTAAAACTAACCTAACCTCACTATATACTAACCATACTTAATAATCTAACCCAAAAAATTAAAATATTCAATTTTAATTAATTAAATAAAAAAACATCATCTTCAACCTCACATCCCACCCAACACCAACCCCATCCAACCAATCACCACTATGTAGGTGAAGGGGATCTCTTCTCAATCAAAGATACATATTTCTCAATCATTTGATTCCCGCTCTTATTTAAAAGTGTAGAAGGTGTAAAAGTTAAGTTGGGGCGAAATAATAATTTTCACCCTCAAATAAAACACTATTCTAACGTGTGTATGCCCTTCAGTCACATACCCATCCAGGAAAGTGGAGAAAACCAAATATTGATCAAATCTCACCACCCAACCCAACATCCTTCATCTCATAAATTTCTAATTCAACAATTTTTCAGAACCTCCAAATTAATGGAATCCGACCACAAAAAGCCAAGAATTGTATGTTGCATAGGCGACATACATGGCCACATAGACAAGCTCCAAAATCTTTGGAGAAATCTCGAAACCCAAATTGGACAAGCTCATTTTCAGACAGCTTCAATAATTTTCTTGGGTGATTACTGTGACAGAGGTCCAAACACCAAAGAAGTCATAGATTTTTTAGTTTCTTTACCTCAAAAGTACCCAAATCAATCCCATGTTTTCTTGTCTGGAAACCATGATCTTGCATTTGGGGCATTTCTTGGTCTGCTTCCTAATCCTCCTGATGGTTCGCCGTTTTCGGACACGTGGAGTGAGTTTGAGCTTAGTGAGACAAGAGAGGGGTGGTATAAAGGGGAGGGGTATGAGAATATGCATTTGCAAGGGAGGAGATGGGCTGGCAAGATTACTGTTAAGGAGAATACTATTAAGGGGACTGAATATTTGGGATCAATTTATGATGCTGGTCCCACTTTTGAGTCATATGGGGTTGAGCATGGTTCGTCTGGTATGGACTTTTTACATGAATTGATTTTGTGGTACTTACATATCAAAATATTGTGTGGGACTGAATTTTTCAATTCGAAACTTGTATATGTTAGTTAAAGTTGTGAAATATCTGACCCTCTTTACTCTAGTAAGGCGGGAGCTTAGAGGCACTAAAACTTATTGATGTTGATGCATCACGGTCATGTGTGGAAATTAATACTGCAAAGTTTGTTACTTTGGCCCATTAGAAATCAAACTAGGCAATCTTTTTGTGATGGTTCAACATTTTTTCTCTAAATCATGATGGTTAAGCGGGTTGGTTTATGTTACAGTAAGGGTTGTGGTAGCCATTACTATGTACTGCACTACAGGGGGGTTGGTTGAGCTATTTAGTTAAATTTATGCAGTTGGTTATATTGGACCTTGTTGATTTAGTGGTGTTGTTTAAGAAAAGGGGAAGTCTATTGACGATAGGGTTTGTGGGTTTTTGTTGATCCTGTCAGCTCAGTATAGTTTGAGGTTAATTGGATTTGATAAAGAAATTGCAGAGTTGTTATGATACTGTGATGATGTATTATTGTGAATTTGTTTGTCTGGTTTACTTAATGAAGCAATTACATTGTTGTAAGTGTCTTAATGATGAAATGCTGGAATGTTGGATGCTCACACCACATAACTTTCATCTAGAGATCTTTGTTTTCTGTATCATTTTGATATAGTTAGATGTGTAAGACCTAAATACATGTTCCGTTAATCCTGTGGAAAAATGATTTTCACCTAAAAAAATTGATGGTGGATTTAGATAGGGTCACTAGTACCTACATTCTAAGTTTTAAATAAGGTGCTCAAATTACTTCTCTATTGAAAACTCATTAAACCAGATTTCTCGTAGTGTGGTTTTGGTCAGAGTTAGCTTGCTATGATCAGTTTGTAGTTCATGGTGTATTATCTTTTTGAAGATCTAATGAGGGCAGTCCCTGATGAGCATAAGAAGTTTCTTGCTGATATGGTATGGATCCATGAAGAGGTAGGGCCAAATTAGCTTCTCTTTCGATGCTATGGTTTTCATTATGTAGCTACACAATGCAACAGCTTATATGTCAAGGAGAACCAACCTTGGGTTGGAATAGTAAACATAGCATGAAAACATTAATCTCTTGTTTATGTTTGGTTTTCCAGGATAATGTATCTATAGAGACTGAAGGAGGGATGAAAAATTGTAAGCTGATTGCTGTGCATGGTGGTCTAGAGAAACGTAAAAGCGTTCAAGAGCAGCTGCATACTCTGAAAACCAAGGACACGAGGATACCTAAGGTGGAAGCGCTTAGCGGGAGGAAAAGTGTTTGGGATATTCCAGAGGTAATTGGTTTCTCCCCAATCTATATAGTTTGGTTTAGCTTGTTTTATATTCTCTAAGTGCTACAAGTTCTATTCAGAAAATGTTGCACCTGAGAATACTGTTGTTTTGATTGTATTCATTAATTATAGGAGCTATCTGACACTTCAACAATAGTCGTAAGTGGCCATCATGGAAAGCTTCACATGGATGGTCTGAGACTTGTAATAGATGAAGGTGGCGGACTGAAGAGTAATCCCATTGCTGCGGTGGTGCTTCCTTCACAGAAGATTGTGCGTGACACTGATAATTTGACGATTTAACTCACCATCCTCGGATTCTTGCCAGGAAATGAGAGGTCCAGGAGTTTTATAGTTGCCTGAAATAATGATGCTAATAGAATGTAGACGTTTCCAAACATTGAGCACTGAAGGCGTAGACCTTTTTCAAAGTACGATGTCCAACAACGCAAGTCCTTTGCAACATCCACACATAAATAATGTTACTCTATGTAGAAAGAACATAGCATGTAAACTTATAAGCAAATACTCTAGGAAGTAATTTAGCATGCAGGTAATGATATAATATTCATGATTATAATTTGCAAGATTTCTACCATACAGAGTTTTTGGTCTTACTAATTATTAGAGTTTCAGAAAAATCTGTAAACGAGAAGAAGTGTAGTAATTATATAGTACAAAATCTAAATTGAAGTACTCCGAAATAGATTACCAAAAGTCATTACACTATAACAGCTCTATGGAACTATATCTCTCGTTTCTCCGTAACATTTTATAACAAAAAGGGAATTATATGGAGAATAAACAAAAGAAATTATCTTAATCTTGCTCTGTTACTGAATCATCAGAACTTGAATCATCGCCATTTTTATCGTGCGTAGCACCATTAGGCACAGAACTTTTACCCTTCGTGTCTTGCACGTCTTCATCATCCTCGCTGTACTCGCTCTCATAGTCATCGTATCCATCCTCCTCTTCCTCTTCTTCCTCCTCGAGTCCTTCTTCTAGAGCAGGCATCTCATCAGCTACACCGCCACCTCTTGTCCCTGCTCTACTGCGTTTCATAACCTTAAACTTTACAACAGATTTTGCATCACAACCAATCCATGAGTCGCACAAGCAGAATGATGTTAAGTTGTAAGTTCCCTCGCTGTGGGCTTGGAATTTGCCCATCACTAGTCGTGAACCACTCCTTACTTTCTCGATTGCTTCTTTGACTGCTGTACTTACTTCCTTTGGGCTAGCACCTAATCCTTCCTTCAACTCCTGAATTGCTTTTGATGCAGCAGTTAGCGCAGTGGCTTCATCCAAAAAGCTGACCTTCTGGGACAGCCACACTTCATTAGAGGCGGTGTCTGCAAGCAGCAACCAGAAATTCTCTTCTTTGTGGAAGGGAAAATATGGAGCATGTGGTAGTGCACCAATCATGCTGTTCCCACGCTTGAGAGTGATCCAAGCATGCATGCTTACAATGTCACCCTCTTGAATTCCCTCTTCACCTTCTGTCTCACATGTCAGGTCAATTGAAACAGAAGGCATCATTTCAAGAACAATCTCCACATCCTGTGCTTCAGCATTGGAGAAACCAGCGACTTGGCTCAACAACTCTGCCCGTTCTCCTTGAGCCAAATCTCGAAAATCTTGAAATGTGCGGATTTTCTGCCAGAGGGACAAAGAAATAAGCTTCTAACCCAATATCACAAACCGTGACCTCAAAGAGAAACATTTTGCATATTTAGAAATTCATTTAACCAATGAAGCCAAAAGATTATGTTAAAGCAGGGTGAGTGACAGATTACTACAACAACGTCAATCAGAAAGGAAATAACATGGAAATGATGCATCACTCTTGATTTCTTTTAAGTGATTCATGCCATACTGGCTATGTTTAGGGGTGCTTCACTTCATCATATTGTTGATTACATCCAGCAATATTGATAACAATGGCATACCACTTTATTGAGATATGAGAGGTGCATACCCATATCCTATGTTATAGTAATTATTATAATACCTTTCTTGCAATTTTCTTGACAGTGGACTCGCTGAAGTGTGGAAGCTGCAGAAAGGGTGCATATCCTTCACCAGATCCAATTGGCTTCCTTGCACTGAGTGGAACTGCCTGTCTCAGGACATCACGAATTATAAGATTTTTCCTAAGAAAATACTTATGTTACACCACAATTAATTGAGAAAAATAACTAGAAGCTTGAATGATGTGATAAGAGTTAAGGCTACATAATAATCTGTCAGGACAGGGTTTCAGGATGTGGGGATGATGTTTGAACTTTGAAGTGCTTTTAGCTGAAAGAGGGGAAACAATATAGCAGGAGATGCAATTTGCTGCATGTTAAAAGTTGCTCAAAGCCTCGAAAACTAAAAACCTGAATAAAACACTGAGATAACTCAACAACTCCAAGAGCTGGTCTCAGCCATCCATGGCCCTGCTGAGTGCGTGGTAGTAGAGCCATCTGTGTCCACACAAGATACTATATATGTTAGTGGTAGCATAATAATGAAATACAAATTAAGAAAGGACAACATTATAGAAAGTGCTCCAATATTCTCAGTTTATCTATATGATGCATTTAGTCTTTATATCTCATTATTATAAGGGGTATTCTATAACGTGACTACAGTAAAATGATAGGGCATGTGTTGGAAAGGCGCAACAAAATATATTGTAAGGCTATGACAGGGCACCTTCATTAGCTCTTCAAGGAGGCGAGGCGCAAGTTCTAGTATACGTCTAAAATCACGCTGGAGAGAAGGGGATAATGCAGCAGTCTCACGGGTCAATTGAGCTTGAATCAACAGCTCAGTCTACAGTCAAATGAGGGGGGAAATTAGGCCTATGGGTGAAAACAAGACTGGAGAAATTTTCTTGATCAAACCTTCAATTAATAGCAAATATACAACCTTCACCAGTGCAGGATGCTGCTTCCAAAACTTAGCTTGCTCTTGCTTGATGTTTTTGAGGTCTAGATTCAATTCACTCCTGACCAAAATAAAAAGCTTCTGAAGAGGCTCTTCATCACTTCGACGAACTGGAGTCTCTACATACTCGGCAGCCTTGATGAAAACATCCATGACCTTGCTGTATGATGTTTTTTAAATAGACAATCAGAACGAAACCACCAGTATACATAACTTCAAGAACTTACACAAAAGTTCTCTAGTATGACAATTATGTTTAGCAACTTTTCAGGTCCATATGACAAAAGTATGTTAAAAACTTGTTCAAAACAGGAAAGGTAACTACATACTTTGGAGCCAACGAAGGCTTCATAAAATAGTAATATGCAGATAATGTCTGATGCATCACGTAGTTCCCAGTATATTTTGCTGATCTTGTCAAGTATATAACAGCAATTGTCAACGGTAATATAATACAAACTCCAACTATCCCAAGCAACATTACTCCACCAGAGGTTCCATCAATATTTAGAAGGAAACTTGGCAGTGCTATACCCATTTGGATCCCCTAACCACAAAATTTTGAGTATCAGTACAGTTGAGTTTCACTTCCATAAATTCCACTCAAGAAGAAATTGTTCGTTGAATGGTCTGTAATACCTGCCTGCCATCGGGATGGCCATATTTTTCAAAATTTTCACGTGATACAGGATCTGTGAGGGCCTGATAGGCCTTTGAGATGTACTCAACAAAGTATGTGTGGGCCTCTGCGAACAAATATTACTTATAAGCATGTAAAGATGAGACACATTTTTATTCATTGTCTAGCCTATAGAACTACTTAAAATGCAGATATCAAAGACCTTCAACCTGGATCTGGATTTTTATCAGGATGGTACTGAATGGAAAGCCTCCTGTAAGCCTTCTTTATGTCGTTATCAGAAGCTCCAGCTTCTAGCCCAAGAATATTGAATGGTTCAAAAACTTCAACCTACAGATGTTCAAAGCTAGATCAGATATTGACGCACATAAGCTTTACGACCATGCTAAGAACTTGGTGGGAACCTATTTGGCTACATGATCCCCGGCAGAGGAAGGAGATGCAGAGTACAAGGAAATCTGATATTCATTGTCGCAGAAATAGAAGTATCAGAAGACATGAAACTTGAAAGAGTGTAAGGTTTTCTTTGATCAATCATGGAGTCAAGTATCGACAGAGTGCAAGTATGAAGATTTACCTCGGTGTTAATGTGTTTGATGTAATACACGAGAGCTGCCATGGCTATCCATAACAACACGAGAGTTATATTGGCATATGTCGAAAAGTTTGAAATCTGACACCAGTAACAAGTGTCAAAATCAGAGCAGATGTACTACTAATAATCAAATTCTGAAGGGACATTACATCTTAAAATGAAGGCTTACACGTTTGAATATAGATTTCCTATATTTTCCAGAGTTGAAACAAACTGAACACTGGCAATTTATTCTGGCGGCTTTTTTTGTAGCAACACGGCAGAGCTTGACAATTGTGTAAGGCACCAAAGGGAGTGCCATTATTGTCAATATAAAGATAGGGAAAAGCGCACTGTTCTCTTCTGAAGAAGCCATATTGCTCAACACCTCAACTACTCGTATACAACTAAGGTTCCTGTACAGAACTCTATGTTCAGAATATATCCAAAGGTTATAAAAAAAAGTCAAAGTAAAGAAACTACGACAATGACAAATGGCAATAGTAGTTTTCATTGAGTACTTGAGATAAAAGAATATAATTGACTGTTTACAAAATTCACACCCCTTCCTTTTAATCATTTTCTTACGGGGTTGAGGAAATGAGTATTTTCTGGTACTTCTAATTCAGTTTAATTGGCGTATATTTTTAAAGCATCGTTCATTTCCAAATAATTGATACAAACAGATACTACACACAAAGCACTTACATATCATGATCGAAATTATACATTTAAAGGAGATTAATTTGGGATAAACAATGAGCTACTTTCATCATATAGTCTTCTAGAAGTTAAATTTGGACATGTGTGGTACTAGTACGAGGAATGAAAAGGCACATCTCTGAAACAAAAAGTACTTCATTTGACTGAAATCTTCATTAAAACATACATAATAGGTTAAGTCAATGACGTTCATGATTCATTTCTTAACGCTTTTACAACAGCAGCGATTTTCCCACTCCTATTGATAATGACGTGGAAACAATCTCCTTGTTGATCACCTCCGTGAGACCGCATACTACCCGACCCCCGTAGCCTGCTTAGGCAGGAGTCTCCCAAAGCATGGGGACATGTTGATGTTGATGTACTAGTTAATAATGATACTCCACTTATAGTGTAAAAGTGAATAAAAAATAACAAAAAAAACGAGGCCCCATTTTTAAGAACTGGAGTACAAAATCATTGCTCCTGTAACAAATCTACTTATTTTGATAACTTTCAGATACACAACAGATTTGATATTTAGGACACCAAATTTGCAGACTTTTTTCCAATTCAATTGCCATAAGCCCATAACTGATACTCCTCCCATCACGTGAATATCTTCTACTTTCACTATTTTTTCATCTTCTATAATTTGTCTCATTTAACCAACTTTATACATATCAGTAACTACGTTAACTTCAACTAGTATAAAAAATGAATATTCTTAATTTTTTTTAAAGTCAAAACTAAACGATCTTTATGAGATGATAGAGTATCTACCTGTTAACTACAGATGATCAATATTATCAATTTCCTTGCAATGGTAGCAGAACAGATCATTTAATTGATAATAAAAACTTATATAAAAAACTGCATCTCTACCTACATCTACATCTATATACTAATTAATAAAACTTTAGTACCTTAATTAGGCTCCTGGATCCTGTAACAATTGAAGAAAAAAGAAAAGGGATGATCAGAAATGCAAAAAAGTTTCAAACTTTGGTAAATTCAGCAGCAACTGAAATCTGAATCTCTCTCGAATTTCTCCACAGGGCCTGCTTGAATATGCAGGTTCAACAAGCCTTAAAGGAATAAAGGGGAATGCTTCTTCTTTTATTTATAATTTCTTTATTTTTGTTTTGTTAATAAAAAAAGCCCACTTTCTAAATGAGAGGACGAAACTCGATTGTTAAGTGGGCTCGTCCTGTTAAGGGGTTTAGCCCATGTCTGATTAAAACTGTTTAAGCATTTAAGGTCTAATTCGTTAAATTTTAGCTGGTGGGCTTAAAGTCGCTCGTTACCAGCGTACATGATTCTTTTTTTAAGGAAGTTGAATCTTCCCCAGAGACCCTTGGATTGTTGGACATGTGGTGGTTGTAAATCGATGGATATAGCGTAGTAGGAGGTCAGCAAGGGAGATGACCAACGAGACACGAAACCAGAAGCAACCTCTTGCGATATTTTAGCAAAGTATTGCCTCTACACGAAATCGCGACGTCGAAGTGTTTCCACCTCAATCACCTTACCACTTACCATTAGGTAATGCCCCTGAGGGCCCTATCAGGGTTCATTGAAAAGGCTAATTGTGCATTCGATACTAAATAAAACAACGTATTCAAATAACAAATTATGACGAGATCATAATTTTATTTAAGACCACCATAAACGCATTGTTTATACTTTTTTGAAGTAAGATACAAGTAAAATAAGGTGTTTGTCATTAACACATTTAATTGATTGTACCATTGATGCATTATGATAATATGTACCAATTCATTTTACATTCTGTTTGCTTTTTAATGTGCTAACATGTAAGAAGAATAGAAGATAGTCTCTTTCATCACTCTTAGTTTGACTGGTTTTTATGTCATTGCATTTGTTCATTACAATTTACAAGCAAATATCTTCCAAGATTGGTGTGTCTGAAAGCAATATTATCTAACAAACAAAGTTATCTTGAAAGGAACTCAAGAAATGTCACCAACTGCATGCATAAAGTACTCTCACATAAAGCAAAAAGAAATAAATAAAAACAACATATTGACATAAGTATAACTCATTCATCACATCAACTACTGATGACAAAACTCGCGTGAGATCTGGTCCCGCCAGGCAATTGGAATAGGACGCTTGTTGGAGACGAGTTGGTAGACGGTCTCAGCGCCTCTGCCAGCGGTCCACCCATTGAAGCCACCTGATTAGCCCCCCAAGGTGGCACGTTCCATTGTGACTGTAGTTGGTCTCTTTCTGTGCTGTGACTTAGGTTATCAGTGTCTTCGACATTGCTACCCGTTGAGAGCTTCAGGGAGAAGTCAGATGATGGATTTCCAGGAGTTGAAATGGAAAGATTGGGAGTTGATGTTACTGAACTAATATTGCATTCAACATTGTCACTCTCTTGCAGAGATTTAGGCCAATCATCAATAAAACGAAGCAGAATTCGAGCACTGGATTTACCATCAGTAGGATAATCTCCACTTTGGGACTCAAAGGGGTTGTTCAATGCGTTCGTGGGCTCTGAAGACGACCTGCAAACATCAATGCAGAAAGGTTAATCAAGCAAAAAGATAGCGCGAAAGAGATGTTGCAGGCCGTTCAGATTGGGAGGAACTCTTGTTACACTACTAAAAAAATATACCCTCATCTTAAGGGCCCCGCACACTTTAGGGGACTCTAACCCACAAAGTGCGAAGAGTCGAAATAAAATCATCCAAACTATTAACCAAACGAGCTATAAAGTTGTACACACTTGGAGAAGCTACAGTTTCAAGAATAAAGTGAGTATAAAGATCAAGATCTAGGTCCTACCAATAAGTCATTTGTGGACATAGTGTATTAGATGAAGCCTCAAAATTCCAAAAGGAAATTAAACAAATCTTAAACTAGAATGGTGCTTTGCTTGATTAAAATCCTATGACGAATCCAAATATAACGTCATCAATTATTCCTTGGCATAGTAAATTTGGTTAATAGCTTGGTAATAAGTATCGCTTTTCGAATATAGTGGGTTCGAGTGCCATAAACAGGCAATCAAGACCTAAGACAATGTTAGATTTATATAGTCGACTTAAGTGGATATTATGACTTGGGAGTCCTAACTCAGGAAAAAAGATACTCATATACTAACAAATTTAAACAGATTGAAAAACTCACCTTTCATTAAGTTGGAACGAAACAAGAGAAGATGATGGTCGCAAGAGGCTACAATGAGCCATGCCACCACTAGCAGCCGCCATGGTGGCCAGTGTGACGTTAGCATTTTCGATTCCACCGCCAGCATTACCTCCAGGAGAGGCAGAGGTGGATGTGGGGCTTTCCACAGGCTTTCTTGAACGGTTCCTTCCGCGATGAACGTGGCGCTCACAGTACTTGTGGCCAGGCACAATATCTCTAGAACACCTCCATTTCTTCCCATCAGTTCTCCTGCATCTCCCTGCCTCTGGATCCATCGCACCTCTTCCCCAATACCCAGATTGCAACACTTCAAAATTTACATCATTTATACTTCATATATACCAAATTTGTAATACTATATGCCACTCAATTTTATTTACATACATTTTTGTTTTTTCGTATCAAGCATACATTATTAACCATTAGTTACTTCCTATTCGTAAATACTATTTTCATGTGTTCTTTATGGGATTCCACTCTAAAATTAAGTGGCAATAGTGGAGTAACCAAATCTTATATATTGACTCGAGAGCAGTGACGGAACCAGGGGGGTAGGGGGCATGTGCCCCCTCCTGGTTTTCTGAAGTTAAACCATATAATGTAAAAACTATACATAAGCAAAGAAATAGGTTGGAGTAGTTGGCATAATCTCCTTGTTTTTATATAATTATTTTAAATTATGCCTCCTCTTAAATTTCATCCTGGTTTCGTCACTGCTCGAGAATACATCGACTTTCGATGTGGGATGTGCATCTTAACACAAAACGAAAATGCATGCTAAAATGAATTGGATGGATTAGTAAAGAGGATACATGCACACTTTTTAAGTGAGGGGACATGCCTAACTAGGGAAACTAGGGTGCTCCGTCGTTGTCGTGGTAACAAAAAAATTTCAGATTTTCTCTTAAATTTATAATATATTTTTGTGAAAAATACATCAAAATATAATATTTTTAACCAACTTCGTAATTAATATGACTAGTTTATTTTGATATTAAATTATTTCTGTTATGATCGACAAGCAGAAAATTAGTTCTGGTTTCGTGGGGAATTTATTTACTTACTCGATTGGTGAAAATATGGATAGTGTTGGATATTGTTGGGTAAATAATAAGGAGATGAAGCAACAAGGCTTTTGTTGAGTAAAAGAAGTAGTTGAGGTGGAATAGGAGAAGCAGCTAGCATATGCCTGTAAATTAGACCCTGCAATTCCAGCTCTTGCCACTGGGACAAGCTCAAGTATCCTCCCATCCCTATACACAAATAAAAAATAAAAAATTTCAAATAAAAAATTTTCACTACTACAGTATTTATTTGCATGACCAAAAGAGGGAATAGATAATAATGTTACTCTTGTGTCATTGTCTAAGTTACATTCCGTTAATATTGCAAGTTTGTGAAATGTATTGTGTGTACGTTAATATCGTAATATGTGTATTGTTTAACACACGCCATAATATTAACGAAATGTAACGCATAAAGGTGTAACAAATGATCTGCGTCGTTGAAATAGATGTAACAAGATATAGCGTATTAGAGAGGTTTTAGGCTTACTTGGATATTTGGTGGCAGTGGATGTTGCTGAATCAGGCAAGCAAGAAGTTGTGAGGTTGGTGGTGTTGGAGGTGGGTTGATCTTGAAGAAACAATGGAAGGGGGAGAGCTGATTCTTCTTGTTCATATTGATTTTGGGTATTATTATTATTATAATAATTATTATAATGAATAGTAAATCTTGGAAATTTTGCAGAAAGTGAGTGATGTTGTTCTTGTTTGGAGTGATTCTGATATTCTCTCCATTGCTTGAGATGAAAGTCCATGGAAAAGACAGAAAGATGAAAAAGAAGAGAGCAAGTTTGAAGTGCCGAGGATGGGATCTGGTAGTAAAGAGGAATTTATATAGGGTCATTTGTATGTTGTAATGGATTTTGTTCAGAAAAAGTTGATTTAACATCTCTTTCATTTTTATGTTATTTTTTTAAATTAGTAGAGTGGAGAAGTGACTAGTGAGAAAAAGACACTAGACAAGACAGTTGATAAAAAAGAGAAAGAAGATTAACATTGTTTCCTCCCTTTTTTTAAGTCGACGTTTTATGTTGAACTAATATTTAATAATTTTTTATTCCTAAGACCCGTAATATGTTTAATGTGGCATATTAATATATGTATATATTTGTTAATTATTCATTAATCGGAGGTAATCCCATACTACAAGATGAAAAAAGAAAATTTATTCAGACAAAATTGTAAGAACAATGATAAAAAACATCGTCTTTAATTAGTTTAAAATAATTAAATATTTTAGTTAAGGCATGGCTTTTAATCTAATAAGTTAAATATGCACATATTGAGAGAGTAGTTGACTATCAATGATTTAATAGTCTAGTGGTATTCAACTCGAGCTTCTACCAAGAGGTCTCGTTTACTGTTTAAATATTTATTTGTGGGATTTCATGCAACAATCAAGTAAAAACGATGATGTTTATCGTAGGCGCATACCATATTACCCGTATTAGATTAATTAGAAATCGATAGGTTTGTAATTTATTGATGAAGGAAATGATTTTTTATTGATGAAATGAGTGATTTATAAACAATGGGAGAGAAAGGGTTTACAGGGTGAAGAGTGTGAGCAATAGCGAGAGGGACATTGGAAAGGAAAGAAGAGGAAAGCAGGTCGAGGAGTTATTGTTAGTACATTCATTATGGGAAAGTTTATTACATTTGTCGAATATGTCCATAACCAACAAAACAATATGGGAATGTTTATTACATTTGTCGAATATGTCCATAAAAAATAAAACAAAGAGAAAGACGCAACTATTTCTCACATTATTTTCATCAGCATGAAAGCTATTATGGTTAGGCCTCAGGGACTGTATTTTTCCTTCTTCCAAAATATATATTTGGATTTTTATGCTACTATGTACAAATTTAAATCTCTTCATATCCTCGTTCATACTAATTTCATTCAAGTATATGTTATTTTATGTCGATGGCTCAATAGCCTAGTTAGTGACATCCGACCCAACATTTCATACAAGAGGTCATGGGTTCGCCTGTTGAAGATAAATTTGTCTCCCATTATTGTAGTCATAATTTATCGTTATCACAAAAAAAAGATATGTTATTTTCTAGTGCATTTCATATCATTTTCAAAGACATACTATAGTTTATTAATAATTTGTTGATTTGATGATCTCATAACTCATTGTTTAGCTTTCAAAGTCGAGAGTGAACAAATATATTAGGAGTATGCATGTTGGACTTTGTGAATTTCATCACCAAAATGATAACCATGAGGGTAACATATGTATGTAGTGCATGATGCTATTATTATAGTGTTGAATAAATAAATCATATTGAGAATTTTTGTTTGACCAAGAAGCTTTTTTGTTTCATCTGGTCTTGAACCACTTTTCGATGAACTAGTATTAATTAATGAATAGTTAACAAAGACCAAAATATTCCCTTAATTGAAATAATAAAAGTAATTTGGGTCTCTAGGTATTATTATGAGGGATAAGATTAGTTGTTGCCTCGATCTATCAACATTTCCATCCACCACATGTAACGACATCGATCATATAAGAGCAAGTAAAGAGATGGTCACATGCTCTTGTAAACCACAAATTATAATCTTTTTGTTTAAAGCTTTTATTATAAGACTAATAAGATAAATACGCTTGCTCTATATCATTAAGATATAATGCAACCCCAATTGCGAACAACTATTGCCATTGTGGGTTTGAAAAGTGACATCAGTATCGGTCGTCATTAATTTGCTAAATACCGAGTTTTTAGTTTATCCGTCAATCATTAGTCTAAAAATCATCTCAATTCGCAAGGTGGTAGGCGGTGGAAGATAGAGAAGGAAAAGGTGGCACCATAGTATTAGAATACATTGTCATGACTCGAATTCAAAACCTCCAATTATAAAAGTTAGATCGATAACCACTAGGTCAAGATCACTTCAATCTTCGTAATACTCAAATTAGGTATCATTAACCTATAAATCTTGGATATGTTGCCATGTTGGCATGTCTTTTATTGAAACTCACATTGGAAATTTCATCATTCATGGCAGCTCAATTGCTACATTATTGTATTCTTTTTTTCATTCAAACGATAGAAGTTACATATCAAATATGGGAGTCTAAGTTCCAAATAAACAGTTTCGTCTTCTCGACTCCTGAATCCACGTAATCTTTGAACTTCGCTTCCTCGATGTGAGTCCGTTCCGAAGTTGGCTGCCACGAATATGTTTAAATATAAAACCTCTGTGAGATTCGAACCCAAGACCTCTTAAAAAGATGCTCTAGTCCGGTACCACTAGGCTAAAAGCCTTGGAAGTTGGATCTACATCATTATATTCTAACTTCTAAGTAAGTTGTTCATAAATATGTGAAACGGTAAGGACTAGGGAGATTGTGTTTGATGGGTCGGCAACCGAAGTTCATTAATGCAGTATTGGGCTTTACTCTTAACCATGGATTGAATTTGTTTAAAGAGCCCAAGTGAAGTCTTCTCAGACAAAGACTAGACCTAGACGTAAATGTAATAAGACGTGTCTTATGTCTGGACTCTGGTAGACAGTAGGTAGAGTGTCCAGGCCCAGCTACTTAATAGTCTTGCCGGGGATGGACCACTCTAACTTCTATTGACAAATCACAATCAACACCACTCCACAACATTAGTTCCTTGAGATTATTTTTAAGATTGTGTTTGTTTTTATGGATTTATAATTAAAATTAGAAATTACTGCGAAAGTAATTTTACACAAAAACAGATTATGTTCTAACTAGAGACGAATTCTCAATTTCAGTTCCCAAAGTATAAAAGCCTTCACTAAATTTCAAATATGCCTTTTAACATACAAATCAAGGCACAGGCAAATTGAAGGTTAGGAAACACAATGGGGGCAATTCCCTTCTTTTAATTTGCACATACTTCAGGTTCAATGTGAAATTAACTTTAATGTTTGTAGGAAGTTACTTAATGGCGGCCTTTCTGGTCTCCTTACTTTCTACATCTATCAGTGATGAAATTTCACATACTCCACATTTTTCTTTACAATCACAATTCATTGTAAGTGGAGGAAATAGAGGGAGTCGCTCAAGATTTTATATATTGACTCGGGAGGATATCGAATTTCCATGTGAAATGTGCATCTTAATAAATATGTTGTTGCCAAAATCACCTTATCATTTATCAATAGTACTTCTTTTAGTTTCAAAATATTTGATTTAGAAAAAGTTTACTTTTTCACAATATTTAATTGTTTGTGGAATTCAATATACTTTTATACTCATATTTTACTGTTTAACCCATGTTTGATAGTATTATGTAGGATATAATTATAAATATTTTTAACCAATTAATAAATTATTTTTTGAATAAATAATCAAATATTTTAAAACATCGAGAGTACGTTACAGTGGTGGAATACATGCTCGACAATCTTGATTCTCATATGAAATGCAATTAATTTGCATTAGGCCTTGTTCCTATTAAAATCACCTTTATCATTTATCAAAATGTATGTGTGACATAAATATCAAAATCTCGAAAGAGTAAAGTCTTGACGGCTTGTGATGGTCCCTAGGTCGCTCCACCGGAAGAAAAAGCTACAGCTACTCACCCTTAACTTAGTGATTGTTTCACTTTTTAGAATGAAAAAATCAATATTACAGCTAACATCTTGACCGAATCACCACCAGCTAATTAATTAAGCCACTTATATTACCATAAAGAAACTAAAACAGATTAAAAAGGGTTGATATATAAGCCAAACAAGATTCCTTGCTTCATCTACAAGTCCGCTTCGGAAAGGTGAACATATTTGTCGTAAAGTATTTAAATTTGCTCAGGCTTGGTACATATAGCAAGTGTGTGATTAAGCACGTTATTTGCACATAAACTTACTTATAAATTAAGTTATTCATGACGCGTTATTGTTCAATTGAATCATCTTGAATACGAGCACCTCCACCGCTACCTTCAAGGCTTCCTTCTTTTTCTTCAATTAATTCATGCGTGCACATACTCCAAAAGCCCATACATGGTGATGTGGACCCCACTTCACGGGTATATAGGTTTACATATCTACAGCCCATCCCGTCTAGTGGACCTCGATCCAACTAGACGCGTGTTGCAGACATGATCTGCGTAAGAGCCCATGGGGCAAATAGGGTTTAAATCTCGCCCAATAGGAAGGAGACACGTGTCTCTTCTAGGGCGAGAATAGCGGAAGTATCTCACTATAAATACTGGGCTCATTTCCCCAGACAAGGTATGTGCTATTCACCCTAAACTACACTTTTCAAACACCGTTGACTGACTTGATCGTCGGAGTGTTTGTGGTCGTACCCCGACCACACTTTCAGGTCGATGCCGCCCAAGACACGTAATACTAGCAAGGCAACTTCTTCTCGTCCCCCCGTCCATAGAGGTACGCAGACCATGTCTCGTCAAGGGATCCCGCTTGACGAACCTGCAAAAGATCTACGAGAACAATTGAGTAAAGGCAAGGGAGTCGTAGATGCTAGGGACGAAGGAGATCGAGGATCTCAGGACGCCCCAGACTTGAGGGATCAATTAAATAGGGTTCGTCAGAGTAACCCATCCGCTCATTCTAGGGCTGCGCCCCGACCGTCAAGGGAGGAGATCCGCGAGGGAGTCGGGGAGTCTCAGATGTGCCGACGAGGCGATTCCCGTGGCAAATCACATGGTGAAAGCAAAATCTTTGCATAAAGCATTGATCAATTATGTACGCATGTCAAGTTGGCTGGTATTTTTTAAAATGCAAAAAGGCTATCGAACTCCCCTTTATTTGCTGGCTTCACAATCTTACAAAGTTATACAACCAATCACATAGTATAGTAATTAGTAATATAGTAAAAATAGTAATGAAGGAAGTTCACTCTTTTTACAATAGTACTATATTTATTCTAGTACGTAATTTATAAATTAATAAGTATGTTAAAGTTATGTTCTGTAAGAAAACAAAATAAGTGGTCCGTTTAAAAAACGTTACGAGATAGTCCGCAATAAATAATATAGCAATTTGTCAGGAACTACATGTGGAAGAAGCATGAATAGTCAGTTTTTCTTCATTTGTACTTCAACGACAAAATAAAGATAATAAATAAAAGAAATGTTTTAATAACTACCAGATGTATAATAGCCGTTGTAATAATACCAGAATAATAATTCATGTGAGATTCCACAAAGATTGCATTAGCAGAAGTATAAATCATTGGGTCTTGTCTTCACCTAATCATAATGTGCGCCACCATTCTTCTCATAGAATATATTTAGATATTTGCTGGAATGAACCAAATTGTTGGTATACAAATTTAACTTTAGCATTCTTCCCACACTAACATATTTTTATTGTATCATCACATCTCATCTTCTCAATGTCGGTGTTGGTAGTTTGGTGCCTTGGCGGCACAGTTGTCAATAGTTGGAGAAGACCTCGCTTTTAATTTAGTTTTTGTTTTTCAAACGGGATGAATTCAACTCCGAAATTGACTCAAACGTCCTGAAATTTCAGGAAAAGATATCGTAAATGATCAAAATGTCTGCCATAAATCCCACATAATGAATGTCCAGGCCTGATACACTAGCCCAGAAGTTTGGATTTTGACTTGTTCTCTTCAAACCTCATTTTTCAAGATTCTAATCAAATCGATTTTAAAAAAACATAAGTGATTGAGTGGAGGAAAATTATTGTAGGTGATTCGATTCGACTAAACTCGATTTATTGTCAATTTAACTTGAGCAATTTTTAGGGTAAATATTGCTCAAGTCGTGAGCTGAAAAAGTAACCAGTTGCTCGTCTAAAAACTTATCCCCTTACCCGAGCGACTGGTTGTCGAGTTGGATTTAGATAAAAGGTAAAGATGCAAATAAAAATATAAACGAATAGATATTCTAATCGATTAAATTATCTATTCTATACTCGCTCGAATTAAACTCGATAACACTAGTTGGTAGACGTACAGGTACCATGTGGCATGTGCAATATAATTGCTACTCTTTCGAATGTGGGCAATAAAGCAAAACACGAGCTGGCTTGACAAGCAACAAAGACAGCCTTGTCCATAAACCCCTGCAAAATAAGGAGAGAGAGAGAGACAGCCTCTCTCATCATTCCAAATCAACGGACAAAATCAAACCAAACCTAACCAAACACTCTCCAATCTTACAACGTCCATAAACAACCTTAAAACAACCTCAATAACCAAGAAAAAATTCCAGAAATTGCAAGTTTTTTCTTCTGCTGCCAAATGACTACTCAGAAGCAAGGGGGAGGGGAGACTATGCACTCTCTCATGCAATCTGGGCAAGTTTCTGGTAGCTTCAGCTTTTCTGGGTCTTTAAGCAAAGAAGATGAGGAGATGTCCAAATCAGCTCTTTCTACTTTTAGAGCTAAGGAGGAAGAGATTGAGAAGAAGAAAATGGAGGTTAAAGAGAGAGTTCAAGCTCAGTTGGGACGTATTGAAGAAGAAACCAAACGTTTAGCCTTTATTCGTGAGGTATAACCCCCCCCCCCCTTCCCCTTCCTTTTACAGCCATGTGTGAATTTTTAGTTAAAGAGATTTGACTTTTATGGTTTTGTATGGAATTTGGGAGAGGGGTTTTCATTTTGAAAGAGCTTTTAGCTGAAAAATGGTGTAATTTTTGGTAATTAGGTCAATATTTGCTTTGAAGTTTTGATTTTTATGGTTTCGTGTGGAATTAGGGAAATGGTTTCTTAAGAAGAGTTTTTACTTGAAAATGTTGTGTTTTTTTTAGTAATTACTAGAAGAAGAAAGCCCAATAAGAAGGTGAATTTGTGCTTTTATGTTCTGTTGCTGATAAATTAGGTTAGTGGTGCAACTAGTTAGTTGAAATTTGAAGTTTCTAAGAGAAGATCTTGAATTTAGTCCAATTGAGAAGGAGTATTAGTGGCAGAATTAGGGTTTGTAGTGTAATATGTGAATTTTTGTGTAGTTGAGTTATATTAATGTGGGTTTAGAGTTGAATCTTCTTAATTACCTATGGCATTGAACTTATGTTAATATTTTGTATCAATGAATGAAGGGGATCTCGAAATTAGGGTGTGAGATGTGTGGATTTTGAGCTGTTCAATTTAGGGTTTTGAGCCTTTCCTCTACTGTTTTTCCCCTTCCCAATTTTTATGATTATTATTTATCTTTTGTTAAATAAACTATACTACGCTTTCAATAAATTAACGGGATGCACAAATAGTACATCGCTTAGTTCTAATAGAAGTCCAATTTCCTATTAGTTAGAATGATTGCAGATCTCAGAATTGATCTCCTTAAAAGTTCTGTTTCTTTTTCCCAAGTGAAGATCGAGTCCTAGGGTACGAGGATAATAGGACTGGAGGTGAACTTTTCGTGTTATTTGGTAGAGGGGAAGCTTATAGTTTCTCTTTATGGAAGAAATTTACTGCTAATGTCGTTAAATTCAGAGGATGTACATATTCTTGCCCACTGCCTTTACTTTTAATGGTCCTCCCCTTGCACATAACCACATAACAGAGAACTACTCATATATTTGTGACCATAATCACCGATTGATCTAATTCCTGAAAACTAGTACGGGTGGTGTTTATAAAAAGGAGTTGGTATACGCCTGCAATTATTGACCATGATTCCCTTCTATCAGGAACTAGAAGCGCTATGTGATCCAATGAAGAAGGAAATAACTGTTATCCGCAAGAGGGTTGACACCGTTAATAAGGAGTTAAAACCATTGGGACAGACTTGCCAGAAGAAGGTATAACCTCTTATAATGCTATTTTCTGACTTGATGAATGGTTTATTTGACAGAGCAGAGTCAACTAATATAAAATGTTTTTATCACATCCCAGGAAAGAGAGTACAAAGAAGCTCTTGATGCTTTTAATGAGAAAAACAAGGAGAAAGTACAACTAATAACCAAATTAATGGAGGTAATCATTAATACTGCTTGCTATTTTTTAAAATATTATTATGAGAGATTAGATCTTGGTCCATGGTACTATCTGTATCCTTGTGTTCGTTTCTGTCCAGCTGGTTGAAGAAAGCGAGAAGTTGAGGTTCAAGAAATTGGATGAATTAAGCAAGAGCATTGAGATCGAAAGTAAGCAAGAGCATTGAGATAACTGGAATAGAACTGACATCTGGTATGACTTCTTAGGAGTGGTGTGATGTATTTAAGATAAGACTACGCTTGTTCAAATTTGTGGGTGATTTCAGAGTTTGGTTTGTATGTTTCCTCAGTTTGTTTGTTTCTCTTGGTGCGTTTCCTAGTGATTTTTTAATTTTAGGAAGGAAATTTGAATCAGGGTCTGTAATATATCAGGGTCTCTCACCTTTTGTCTATCAAGTTGATACATTTGCTCCATTTTCATGGCACCCATCTTCCCGCCATGCATTCATGTAAGCACCTTACTATGTGTTGATACAATGAATAACAACACGTTAATATGCTCCATTTGGCTCTCGAGTCTCATGTAAATGGGGTCGAGGGTGGAGACGCTCTATCATAACGAATGTTGTTTTCAAAATTGATATGATATGAAGTGCACACTTTCTCTACCCGGGAGTCACTTCAGTACCTAGGACTACTGTCCCAGGATGCCAAACATAGATTGAAAGTAGACATACCCCTCTCCGTGATCGATTTGCTGATACTGTTGGGAAAATCCCCTTCTTGCCGGTCTTGTGATGTTACCTAATCAACGTTCCTGATTCAGCCCTGGTCCTGATCTAATACTCATTATTTATGAATTCTGATGTCCAACTAAATTCTATATCCCTATTCCTGAGATAAAGAGACTTCGATAATAATAGAATCTTAATAATTATACAATCGTACTTTGAGATTTGGTATCGAAAAGCAATGTTCATAACATTCGAATGCAATCATGAAGTGGGTGATGATAGATTTGTTGAATCATGATTCATGACCGAGTAGATAATAATTTAACAAAGTGGTTGCCTATAGAAATGCGTGTTGTATGATCTTGTTATCTCATTAGTTTCATTTTTAAAAAAAATGATTTATTAAGAATTAAGAAAGGTTATTATTATACTTTATATTAATTTAAATAACAATTAATAGTTATATATATTACTTTAATAAAGTACTCTTAAAAGCAGAAACAATCATTAAAAACCGAAAATAATTATTAAAAATAAAAATGAGATTAAAATTATACATAAATTCTAGACAATTGATTGTGAAAGTGCTTTTCCTTTTATCTAAATAATCATACAACAATAATACTCCCTCCATCCCTAAATAATAGTCTCATTTACTTTTTCACGGTCTCCGAGACACAATTTAAAACGTAAATATATTTAATTTTATATGTCTAAAAATTATAAGAACTTGATATTTCAAAAATATGTATCGAGACGAATATAACAAGATCTCATATGATTATTTTATCTCTTATCAATTAATAACAATTTACGGTCAAAACTTTCGAAGTTTGACCTAAAAAGTCAAAACGGGTCTATTAAATAGGGATGGAGGGAGTATGAAATATGCCATGTTCATTTCCTAGTCAAAGTGTAATTTGGAACAAATAACTCTGTGTTCTGAAAGCGTTTACGCCCAAAATCCAAAAAAGCTCGTGTCATTTAAATAGGATGAGAGTTAACAAAAGTTTCATACTTTCCATTTGTTTTTATCACAATGCAATTTAAGAGACATTCACGAGACTTGAATTTGTATGTTTCTATTTCAAAATAAATTTCTGGAGAAATTCACTAGACTTTGAATTATGGTGTTTTTATTTAACTTCTCATGTTCTACATCTATAATTGTACAAGAGTAAAATGTGATGTGGCATACTCATTTTCAAATCTCTACATCATTTATTAGTAAATTGAGGAGTAAACTAAAAATTGACATAACGCTAAAATGAGGAATGTAAATAAATAGATAAGATTTTAATAATTTTGTGAAAATAACCAATGTAAATTGGGTTTGGTTACAAACAGGCCAAACAGTTTGGCCTAGGAAGCTCGTGTCTGCTTAATAGAGAAGCCCTTAAAATTCCTATATTATCCGTCGAGCGCCTTGGCCCGCGGGCCACCTCCGGCAGCCCTTAACCTAATAACAAATTTATGTTTAGGCAATTTGGCCTTCAATCATTGACCAATTACTTCGTTGTTATATTTATTTTAAATTTTGATGATTTAATTTGAAATAGTATCTTTTAATTTTGTCATAGAATATATAAGTAATAATGTTTCAAACAATGATACTTCACTTTATTGTATTGATTAGTGTAATGTGTGTATATCAATTATTGATACCAAGTCGATTTTATCTGTCCAAATTGAATGTAGAGAAATTATATATAGAATAGAAGAAAAATGAAAAATTAGTGATAGATTAATTTCTTTTATAACGAGGATTTGCAATCGTTATTCGTTGAGTGCGTACTAGGTAGATCTTGAGTTGACTTAGTCGTATGAAAATAACGATATCCAGTTAAATGTTTGTAGAAAAAATCAAACTTATAACCTTGTGATTACAAACTCACTTATTATGTCGTTTTGAGAGATGATTGATAAATTTTACAAAATATCCAAGTGGTCATAAGTAGTGAAATAAGTAGTTAATGTTGCACCTTTATTTTGTTACATTAAAGCTCCTTTTGTCGCATACGATTGATTACAAATTTCACGATAGTACAGCCCTGTCGTTTAATTTAAGATAGGCAGTAATAATGACAATAACTGAACAGAAATAGGTCTGGTAGCTTCCTATTTGATGAATACATTTCACATGAAGTAAATTGGTGGCCGAAATAGTGGTGGACAAACCAACCTTTGACTAAATATATATGTCAAACAACATAAAAAACATAAGATCATGTTACCAGATCGAAACATCATTATCATTGCCTTATTATGTTCACCTCACAGATCAGAGAGTTAATTAAGTTACAAATGAACACGTAAATAGATTACCAACCACGACTCATTTTGTGAACAGTAGGAGCCTTACTTGGAGCTAGTAATGTTCACTGTTTCATAAATATCTCCTTGGTGATAAGGAAATGTAACTGTCTCCACTTACATCGTTGATTTTTTTAATTAAGCGAATTTTTATAAAGGAAATGACAAATTGTTAGATATTTGTTGATCCAATAAAGAAATAACACAATCAAAGCGATTCACCCACTATTTAATACTCTCTCAATCCCTAAATGCTTGTCACATTTTGATTTTTGGTGGTCAATAAAACACGATTTAAAATGTAAATAGTCTTTGTGGTTTGAAATTGAATATGCCTTAGCTTAGCGTTTTAAATTGTTTCTTTATTTTTGTGGTGGGGAATTGAATATTCCCTAGCTTAGTGCCTCCGGGTTGTGATTCAGTGACTATTTGTCTTCCATGAAATAGTTTAGGGATTCTTCCATCTAATAGAATCTAATAATTGAGTCATTAACTGATCGATTAATGAGGTGTTTGGAGATTTAGGTGTGGTATTGGTTTCTTCGATTTGGTTGGTGGCGATTTAAACAGAATCGGGTAGTAGAAAAACTGAGCCTACTTTCTATGAAAATAATGATCGGT
Organism: Echium plantagineum; assembly: GCA_003412495.2. Classification (NCBI taxonomy): domain Eukaryota; kingdom Viridiplantae; phylum Streptophyta; class Magnoliopsida; order Boraginales; family Boraginaceae; genus Echium; species Echium plantagineum. The sequence continues at coordinate 4,272,944 of CM016566.1, read as the reverse complement.
TATTAACACCAATAACGAGACATAAAAATCGAAAATAACCACTTTGAACCTACAATGTCGTCATGTCACCTCCCGTCCGTCCCAGTCAATTTATGAATTGCACGAGCACAGACGCGGCTAGATATCTTGCATGTTTTCCCTCGCAAGAAAATAAAAGAGGAATGGGGTTGTCACTTAGTATTTGCGTGGACATCTTTTATTTGTGGTGAGGCCACCGTATATTTACGAATTATGTTGATGCTAACATTTCGTGCGATAAGACAAACAACGATAGTGCTTACTTCGTTCGGGCTTCATTTCATACTATTATATGTGCTTTGGAGCCTGGAGGGCAGTGATGATATTTAGGGCATTTATTCACTAACTTACCCTTTACTATATAACTACTTGTTTGGTAATTTATTACTCAAATGATTTTACACCTAATAAAACACACACAAAAATTAGTGACTACATTGAAAATATATGTTGTATACACACTAAATGAGTGAAACTTTAACTACAAATTATTTATTTCTAATTTTATCCTTCATTCTAATACATTTTATAAGATGAATAAATCACTAAAATTCATGATAATAAGGAAGGAGTACATTTTTTGTTGGAGATCGATGAGATATAATAATAAAGGAGTTTATCAAAGTTATAGTAACATATAAAAGTAGCAGTGGAGCAATTACAAAATTCTGAAAAAGAAAAGAAGTTTATAGTAGATTGTTGCCATGCTTGAGTCCTAGTGACGAATTAATGAACAATGCCTAACAAAGATCGGTGAGAAAAAACACATATGAAAACGTGAATTGAAGTCCGTTGCCTAGATTTAACCAAGATCAATTTCTAGAATAGAGAATTTTTATATTATTTGAACACTCTCGACAACCATTTTTATCAATATAGTCGTACTCATTTTTTAATCAATATGCACATCCCATATCAGAAATCGATATTCCCGGATCAATATATAAAATCTTGAACTACTTTTTCTATTGCCAATTAATTTTAGAGTGAAACTCCTATAGACTCTTAACAGTTTTCATGAATACGAGGAGGTCCGAGAGAAGTGGGGATTCTCCCACATGAACATGAGAAGGTTTTCATGATTTAATTTAGTCAATAACAATCTATATATTAAAATGTTCAAACCCAAAATTCAAAATACACATAAGTATGACAATTGTTCCAACCAACATTATATTCAAAGTTACTGTGTGCATCTCTTTATTAGTGTCCACCTAGCTAGTGATAGAAACTTGAAAAGACGTTCGAGTTCAAATTGATATTGAAACAAACATACGGATGATACTCTCGAATCTAAATCTATATTTGTCATTTCAAGTCAATTCCCATATGGACACTTGCCATAATTAAATAAAATAATCCAAAACATCTGTAGTACGTGCTCTGCTTATATGAGACTACAATCATTATTGATCGCTTAATAATATGTGTCTCCAACAAAAGTTGAACTAGAGACCTCTTACTAATAGAAGCACAGGTTAGACAACGTCAGATTATTAAGCGATCAACAAGAATTAATCATTGGAGTAGAGCAATCAAAAATATAAATTCATAAAACTCATTTTATAATGAGTATTAGTTTGTGCTCGGGTGTATTGAAGTGGACTGGACATAGGCTAGCTGTAGTGAGATGGTGTGAATTTACACATATTAGGCACTTTTTTTGGTTGAATAAGCTACATGCATGCATGCATTATGCATACATATATAATGGCAATTTTGTATATATATGAAAAGGATTGACATGAAGAAGGAAACTGTTTATGATAGTACAAAAATCGCTGTTTGAGGATGGAGCCATTACTAAGGATGCAAGCGTGTATCTAACATTTGTTTGCCGACACTTTCAACTCTCAATTACATCATTACACATACTTATGTTCAGAACTGCTCTTTTTCCAATGGAACTATCAGTATCTGGCCTGCTCTCAATTACATATATGTAGATCAAACTTGATGTTTTCACTTAGAATTATCAGTGAATAAACAGTAGTTATGTTTCCTCCATTGTTCCTTGGTCTCACTTACACTTACACTTACACATATGTGATCGAGTGATATATATTGAAACGTATATAACCAAACGATGACATAACCAATTTTAGATTTCGTGGGAAACCTCAAATGGTCCACCGGAGCTACCATAGTGTCTCAATACTATAACTTGTGTCTGGCTATCTGTCTAGCCTACCTTGTCCTAGAAAGTTATGGTTCTCATAAGATTTCTCTAAAGCATTATCATGCAATTTATACAAATTTTAGAAATTAAATTGTGAAATTAATGTATTAGCAAAAATCTTAAGAGAAAAATTCTTAAGAAAACCGTAATCAATCCACTGTTGTCTACTCCTACCTCTAATAATATTCTAATCAAGACATAATATTCTAATCGAATAGCCTAGTGGAAAAGGCTCTTGTTAGTGACCAAAAGGTCATGGGTTCGAAACTCATATCTATTATTCCCTACTATCTATTGCTACATTTCTAGTAGGGCATTAAACAAGATATGTCATTTTTTTGAAGAGTTCATACTTCATACCTGAAAATTAACCTATGAGTATATATATTTCAAGTGCAACATGAAGGCAAATATAATAGTGTGCCATACTAATTGCCTCATATTGAGAGTAAACAATAATGTGATTATTAAATCCAGTACTCCAGACAAAAAGACTTCCACGCTTGGTCCTTGCACCACTGTTTCTACAGAGTACTAATTCAATCAGAAACACAAGTTAAACTTAAATATGCATAGCTTTTAATAATATCAATTATCATAATCTGGTAGTACTCTATTTACTACTTACTAGGTCTTACCGGGACCACATATATGACAATTATCACGAAACATATTCTATTACTACCGTTCAAGGTCGGCATACCGCGGATATTGCAAACGAAAGATTTGAATCACCAACTCTAACCCCCGCCTGGCCCGCCCTACCCCCATCCCCACAAGGCCACACCACACCCCATCTTCCCCACAAGGTACAACAATAAAAGCCTTAAAAACCACTTTCCAGCACTTCCCTCTTCTCCCCCTACATCAGTAGAAACCTCTTCCACACCTTTCCAGACACCCTTTAAATTTCAAAACTCATTGAAACAAACACTATTCCGCCCCCACTCACCCCCCCCCCCCCCCCCCCCCCCTCCCCCCCCCCCCCCCCCCCTCTCAAATATCATAATCATTTCAATTTTGCTGCAGCTATTGTACGGACCAATTATCATGTATGATGGCTTTTTCAAGCACTTACATGAGCTTCTCAAAGAGATCAAGAAACCATTTCAGTTACAGAATTACATTTCAGACAAACGTTGCCAGCTCAGAAGAGAAACTAATCCTCGTACTACGTTAAAAACCAAGAAAAACAACACCATTGAACCCCAACATCAACACGTCCCAATACCTTCGACCAGTGTCTTGCCCAACAAACGCAACACCATTATTACAGAAAAATCAGGAGCTACAAAAAACAGTTTTTGCAAGAATGCTTGTTTTTTATCATTTCAAAATTCCCCTGATTTAAGAAAGTCACCGTTTTTCGATTTTCCTTCACCCCCTGCTCAGAAAAGTCCACTTCGAAAAGGTGCAGTTCTACTCCATGTACCAGAAAAGACTTATGCTTTATTGTTTGAAGCTGCAATGAGGGTACACACTCATAAAAAATCAAAACAAAAAACACATTTTATGGGTGCAGGATTTGGAATTCTCGGGTCTATTATGAGAAGGCTTAAAGATCGAAACAAGAACAAAAACAAGGAAATTGGGGACAATATCATTGAGGTTGAGGACAAATGTGTAGAAGAAGAAGAGAGTGATGAAATGGGAATTTCATGTTATTGTAATAATAGTAGATTGAGTAGTGTTGGTTGGTCTGAAAGTAATGAAGAAAAATCATTGGATTTGGAGAGCTCTTTTAGTCATCAGTCTGAGGATTCATTAGAGGAAGCTTTTGATGCTTATGAGAAACGTTTTTGCTCAACTCCCTTTAGCCCTTTTCGGTTTTCTCTTCAAACAAGCCCTTCTGGTTACCGGACACCGGAGGTGTTCTCTCCGGCAACTTCTCCTTCCCGGCAAAATGGAAAGGTTCGATTTTATTGAGATTCATCAGTCTATTAAATATAAAATTGTTGCACTTTCGTCCTTGATAATTGCACTCTACTAATCGAGTACCGATAACATGACATTATTAACGTGCAAAATAGGACACAAATGTGCAACATATATGCTAAGTTGTTACTATCAGACGAAAGCGTTAAATTTATTTTCTAGGACCATATAAATTATTATCTCTTTCCATTTAACCACATGTTTCAAATATTTGAATATTAAATTTAGTGAATTGCCGAGTTGCTTCATTGTGATTCTTGATTATTATATTGGTTTAACTTGTTCGAAGATGAAAATGTTTCTGACTTGTTAATAATCTGTCAGTAAAAAAATGTGTATACTATGATTTGGTGGCTTGATTGTCGACTTCGAATTACCATGTTAAAATTGCTTGCTTTAAGAAGAATCCAATGAACAAAACATGGTTTCTATTAAAAAAAGATAAAAGAAAAGAAGAATCCAAGGAACAATGAAAGGGTAAAATGTGTAATCTATGAATGGACTGGAGCTTTCTGTTTTATTTGATACCATCAGATGAGGCCCCTGCTCCCGGGGCATAGCTCAGTTGGTAAGGAGCTTGGATGTTTAATGGATTAGAGGTGTTATGGACTTATGGTGACTTATACACCAAACGACATAAAAATTGGATTTATTTGCCTAATTTAATTTGCGCTTAGATGAACGATTTTAGAACTTGAACTCAATAGTTAAACTACAATGCACTTAATAAGAAAGTTGGCAGTGAGTTTAGCTTTTTAACTTGGATAGAGTAAGATATAAAGGGGATGAAATTAATTAGATGTTGTACTGGATTGTTACAGAAACAAGAACAAACAGAATGGAGTCACATAGTACTGGAAGATGAGAAGGAACATTGCAGTCCAGTGTCTGTGTTAGACACTCCATATGAGGTGTATGATGATGATGAGCTAGAATGTGGGGACGATGAAGAGTACGAGGACAACGATTATGATGAAGATTATAGTGAATGCGACGCTAGCTATGGAATTGCACAGGGTAAGTAAATTTCTTCATGTGATTGTCGTAAACTTACATGGTTTAAGAAGTTCTGCTGTCATAATCAACCTTCTGCATTGGGTGATGATAGAGTTCTTAGGCATGTAAGTTGGTAATATACTATAATAATGTGAAGTTGCTATTGTCACAATCAGTTTGATTGTCCTTAATTTGTTTCAGTCTGAATTATTTTTTAACATTGAAAATAATTAGAAGGAACAAATGCATCACTGATAAATTCAAGATTCTCATAGCTCATCTATTTGACTTGGCAAATCAGCTTATTAATTATAAATTGATTTGGATTTAGATGTACTCATGATGAATGTATGACTTCATTTGCAGAAGCGAAGGAGCATCTTTTGGACAAGCTGTGTCGATTTGAGAAATTGGTAGAGGTGGATACTGTTGAACTTGAGAAAAGAATGATTGAGCAAACGGAGGAAGAGGAGTTCCGAGACAATGAGCCAACCGTGTTAGGCAGGAATAGTGATAATCTTGATGCACTTATGTTAGCTGAAGTGCTTGGCCAAAGTAACTTTCAGCAATCATTGAAAGTCCCAACGCAGATGGAGAGGCTTGTGTCGGATTTGATCTTAGAAGCAAAAGAAGAAATGATCCCATTCGACTACAAGGAAGGAATGGTCAGTAGCATTTGCAAGAAGTTGAACTCATGGAAAGAAGTCCAACTGCACACTATAGATATGATGGTTCAGTTCGATTTTGGAAGCGAGCATGACAGTTGGAAAAAGTATAGAACGCAGTATGGAGAAATTGCAGGAGAACTAGAAGTTGCAATATTCAGAGTGTTAATAGACGAATTAGCCGACGAATTATGTTACTGAATTGTTCACTTAGTTGTATTGGTTCTTATTGAGCTGCCGAAGTCTGAATAGAATTGTAGTTATCTAACTAGTATGAACATAACTCAAGATGATGGATTTTGGCTATTAATGAATAATGTTCACCAATATAAAACTCAATGGAACATTTTTGGGGGAAATCAATAAATATGTATATTATTAATTTAGTTGATTTGATACTGTTCATGACCACATTGTTTATAACATACATGGAGACAAGAATTCCGGTCGGAGTCAAACAAGTTCAAAAAATAGCAATCAACACCCTTGGACTCGACTTTGGCTCGTTTAAAGATAGCACTATAGCAGTGAGTAGTGACAAATGTGAATTATGAAACACGGCTCATAATTTAGTTTAGAGTGTTGAATGGAAGCTGCATTATGGGAATAATCTATTTTAATCGCTAGAGTTTAAATGGCCTCCATTATTATTAGGAAAGAATGATAATTTAGCACTGTTCAAAGGATAAGCTTCTTTAGAAATTATAAGTGAATAGTAGTTGATTAATCATTACTTCATGAAAGTCAAGTCAGCTAAGCATTTCTATATTATCCTTTTGGCTGCAATTTAGAATGCAGCCACCATGAATACAATTATTATAGAAAGATTATCAATGTAATTCGGACGTACCTCGGCGTGCTGCGTGCACCTTTAGGCTTCAATTATTCGTACATAGCATAACCCACCTTTTATTCATTATCCATTCTACATTAGTGCCACCAATGGAATCACAATAGAAATACTGGATTAGGGCGACAATTTTAGAAAAAAAACTTGCCTCAAAGTTTAAGTGCTTCTTAAAACATTCCTTCTGCCGGTGGAGCTATAATTTTATTTACAAAATCACCTTTTCGATCACATATTATTTCAAAGAGTTGACATGCGGACATCTTTCAATATTTTATTTAAAAAACTCTCTTTAATACCATGTTTGTGGTTATAAATCGAGAACCAACCCGTTATCCGAATCGAGCCCTACCACCCGTTTAACACACAAAACTACCCTGGGGATGGGGGCTTATTAACGGATCAAGGGCCAAGATATTGGGCTCCAGGCCATTGCCCTGTTCGAGTTCATCATATATTCGGTTGGTATACGGTCTGGGCCCAGATTAAGATCCTCAGACTAACATCGCCACATTACATTTGACACGATTATCGTTTCAAACAAAAATAGTATATATATCCAGGGATTAATGGGCTGGACGTTCAAATAAACATGATTACTTGAGTATCTTAATACCATACATGGGCTCGTTCGGTTTGTTCGATATCGGGTCGGGCTGGTCGCTCCAGTTCATTAGACACCATTAGTGGAGGCCTGGGGTACCGGAACTTGAGGCCAATATATGTTAAGTGAACATTTCGGGGCCCCACTAAGATATGGTGGGCCGCCAGACTTGTTACATCACGACCCACTTCTGAAAGGGCTGAACTAATTATACTTTTACAATATAGTCCAGTAATCATAAAAAAATTATACATCAGAACAACATTTAACTTATGAAGATAGCCTACCATTCTACAGTAGTTTATATATTTTGCTTGCGATCAAAAGGTGTTGTGTTCGAAGTCAATCAAATAGCCTAGTGAAAATGATTTTTCCTAGTGAATAGTGACCAAAAGATTCTAGGTTCGAAACTTATCATGTTAATCAAAAAAAGTAGTTCACATTTTTGCAAAATGTAATCCAAATAAAAGTAAAAAACAATAAAGTAAGTACAAATTACTTGGTCAAAACACAAATTCACTTGATTTGTTCGCCCACTGAAAAATAAAAGCAAAGTTCGAGCTCATTCTAATACTACGAATTAGTTATTACTTAATTCTTTGAAATCATAAGACAAATATTCTTGTTTTCATTACAATAAAAAGAGGCGATACATCTTTGACATTTCAGCAAGAATTAGTTCCATGCCTCAACTATTCCACCCAGATTAAATTATCCCTAACCAATTATAAAATAGACGAAAATGCATTGAATGTTGGAAAAATACCAACTAGCTACACGACCACCAATCACACAGATGGACAAACAAAACAGTCCCATAAAATAATGATTTGGTCCCAGTTAACTTAAAAGAATTGCATAATTCTCACCTACTCCTAAATGACAGATATCCCACGTCCGTTGATTTTTTAGACATATCTCGCAATTTATGTGTTCGTAAAAATTCATAACAGGGTGCGACCGGCCTTAAGTATATCATTGTCCTTGTTTTTAAGAAACTAGAGAATTTTCTTACTACATAAAGTATATAATATCTGCTCATATTATAAATTTATATCTGATCTAATTCATCATCTATCTACACCACACAATTCAAGATGGCAAGTAATTTAAGCAGAGAAAATGATAATTCTCAATCTATCAATAAAAATTGGGAGGTAGATGTATTCAGACTAGAAATGATGCAACAAAAGATTTCATCCCAACCAAGAATTTTAAGCAAAACAGCAGGCTGCAGTTCTTGCTGCATATTCAGAATTCCTCAAGGCTTACTAGAAGTCAATGGTAGAGCTTATCAACCCCATGTTATTTCAATAGGTCCGTACCATCATGGAGACAAAAAGCTTCAAATGATGGAGGAGCAAAAATGGAGGTTCTTGGGTGACTTACTCAAAAGAACAGAGCCTCATGCTTTGTTATTGCCTGATTTGTTGAAAGCTGTTCAAGAACTTGAAACTCAAGCCAGGTATTAAAAAATTATTGATACCATAGTTAACTTGAAATAAACATTGAGAGTAAATTGTCGAAATGATTGCGAGAAAGTGGGTTGAAGTTGTCAAAAGCTGTAAATTATTTATATATTGTCGGAGTTGTTAAAATTTGCATAATTATCATGAAGTTTAACACGTCTGTCAATGTCGCAACTTTGCTTCAATTTGGAGGACTAATTTGCATATTCTGAACTTTTGAGGAGCAATTGACAATCTCTACGACAATTTTCTCTACATATTGATCAACATTAATATCTAATAATATCTCAATACCAGGGAGTGCTATTCGGAAAATATCCAGATGGACACGAATGAGATCGTTGAAATGCTTGTTCTTGATGGTTGTTTTGTGATTGAGATGTTGAGAAAGTTCTGTGGGGTGATTCCTATTGATGAAGATGATCCGATCTATTCAATGGCTTGGATTCATTCATTTCTATTAAGAGATTTGATAAGATTGGAAAATCAAATCCCTTTTTTTATTCTCCAACGTTTGTTCGATCTTACAAACTTTGAGCAAGGCAAAACAAGTCCGAATTTGACAACATTGGTATTGAAATTCTTTAGTTCTGCAATGGAAAGGCCAGATAAAATTATTGAAGAGTTTAGCAATCTTAAAGGGAAGCATTTACTTGATCTTCTTAGATCAAGTTATATTCTTCCTGGTTATGAAGAGAAGGGGCAAGTAGCCGATGCTCCTTCTCATGTGATCCATCCGATTACAAAACTCCGTCGCTCGGGAATCAAGCTCAAACAAGGGAAAGAAGGCAGTTTTCTTGCAATAACATTCAAACATGGTACAATTGAAATGCCCCCAATCACAATTGATGATTTCACGAGTGCATTTTTGTACAACTCGGTCGCATACGAGCAATGTCATAGAGGACACTCTAAGCATATGACAACATATGCAACATTCTTGGATAGTTTGATAAACACTTCTAGAGATGTGGATCATCTATGTGAGTGTAACATATTTGAAAACTATTTTGGGACAGAGGCTGAAATTGCAGAGTTCATCAATAATTTGGGCAAAGAAGTAACATTTGATATAAATTCGTGTTATTTGGCGGAATTGTTTAGAGATGTGAATAAGTACTATGCAAGTAAGTGGAATATAAATTATGCAAGTTTCAAGTACACTTATTTCAACACACCTTGGTCTTTTATCTCAGCAGTGGCTGCTTTAATTCTTCTGGTTCTTACAATTCTTCAGACAATGTATACAATCATGGGATATGTTCATCCTCCTTCTTAATTAAGATGATGATGAATTCATGATTCACCCTATGAGATTTTGTATTCTACCATATATTTTTTTCTTTCTTTCTATGTTTTGTTGGATTCAATGTATAGTTTATACACTTTCTTTTAATATTTGACCAAATCCTACAAGTTTAATGTTTGTTCCCATGATTTTTGTTTTATGGTATGAGAAATGAAAGAACATGAGTGTGACTGTGTGAGTGAAAAGAGAAGAAATTAGGCAGAGTGAAATTGGCTCGTTGAAATTTCAAATTAATTGTTTTTCTAACATTTGATAGATCAAGATGGATAATATTGACAATCACGTTGACGGAGAGTCGTGCATGTCTACGTTTTTGTTCCTTTCTAAGTTCTCAAGATTCTAAATTGGTATTCAATAATGGCAGATCTTTTACCTTTTCTTTTTTTTGTTTTGGATAGGGACTTATAAGTCATGATGAATTAGAAATGTGAAATGGTTGTTGTGGAGTCGAAATGCGCTTCACCTGATTATGAGATTAGAACTTGTCTCTTAATTACTTCAAAACATAAGGTTCACTCTCAATAAAAATTGAACTCGGTTTACATAAAAAGGCGAGACTGCTAGTATTTTTATTCCACTCCAATTCCTTACTAGTCGAGTTATGCCGGAACTACGGTCTATGGGTCATGATAATGAATTGAAGATTCTAAATTAGTACTCCCTATTAAATATCAACGGATTTGAATGGGTGAGAGCGAGATAGTTATGATTTTTTAGCCATATATTGTTAAGGGATTCGATATTTTAGTTTCATATCAAGGGATGCTTGATTATTCAATAATATATTTTGATAGTGATTATGAGATTTGATATTTTAATTCATATAAAAGGGACGCTTGTTTCTTGAATGATATAAGGCGATCAATTCATATTAAGGAGACACTTATTAAACTATATAAAATTTGCTTATTGATATTAAACTATCAATTCATATTAAGGAGTATGATATAACTATATCCACTTTGCTTATGCTGAACAATGATCTAGTCATATATTGTTACGTGTTTGATCGATAACGTGCAAAGAGTTCCTTTCTCGTTCTGTATTATGAAAACAATTTAGCAGTCATATTAATCACCTACTCCTTTCTTTTTATTATTTTATTATTTGCGACTCCTATTCGCAACCATTGTGAAATCGTTAAGAAGGTCCCATGTATTTCCTATTTAAAAACATATGAAGTAGGTAAATCGTGATTCATGAGATGCACTTCGTATAATTAGTGAATTAGAACTCGGCTGTTAATAACATCACGACATCAATGACTAAGATTTGCTCATTACAACTGTAGCGGTATCAGGTATGGAATATATTTGTGGCTTATTTTTATTTTGGCCCCTGAACTATTACGTAAGTTTTAAATTGGACTCTGATACTATTTTAAGCCTCAAATTTCCGCTTATGCTATGTTTTGTCTCATTTTGCCCCCTCAAATGCCAATTTTAGATGAATTTTGTTTTAAAAGAAGGGCAAATTCGGACTATCACACATATCAAACGTTTGGAGCGTTTTTACAAATAACTAATGATAGTATCAGGGTCCAATTTAAAACTTACGTGATAGTTCAGGGTCCAAAATGAAAATAAGCCTAAGATTTATTTTTAATTTAATAAGTTTTGTTATTTGTGAATTGTGCCCAAAAGTTTAATACATGTGCTCTTTCGATTTTGCCCTTATTTTAAAACAAAATTACATCATATTTGGCGTTTTAGGGGGTAAAATGAGACAAACCATAGTATAGGGTCCAATATGAGACTTAAAATAGTATTAGAGTCCAATTTAAAATTTTCATCATAGTTCAAGGTCCAAAATGAAAATAAGCCAAGCCTATATTTGTAGCACCTACTATTACTAATGCTATTTGTTAGCCTACTTACGAGTCCATCTGATCATCAACATAAATGTTGGCAATCACCATCAAAATTGGCCCAATACATATGCCCCTAAGCCCTAAAGCCTAAACTAAATATGTGGGTTTCTCATCTCGATGATTGCTTGTGGAGTTGTGGTCCTGTTGTGTCGTGTTAAAGAAAACATTCAACGAATATGTTTTCTGTAGAAGCCCAAATTGTATAAGACACAAATTGATGTTAGTTTTTCACTCTCTTAACAATCAAATCTTGTTTCATTGGAATAATCAAATTAATGGTTGTAACAAAAGAGACATCAAAATCTATATAGGACTCACTAATGACGAGCATCCTATTTGGCAGATTTTCTTCTCTCACAAGGCTAAACACACCACCATTTCGGGAAAACACATTTACCAAGAACTTAACGAGAATTCTAGAACTCTTAATCTAGATAGTGTTCTTGAAGCTTTGATCACAGGACTTTTGATAACAAAAAATGCCAACTCACACTCGGTATATTTTGTTACTGATTTTTTCTTCTCGCAGGTTTGGAATAATTTCTTTTGGAAGATCAAGAATAGCGAGCACTGGAACTACATCAAAAATGAAGCCCTGAACTCATGCTGCAAATAATTTTGGTACCCGACCTCTATTGGGTGTTTTGGAAATCTTTTGGAAATCACCATTGACGAATTTAATACGGATTGTAATCATTTCAATTTACCAACTGTTGTATCTCATTTGAACAATGTACCGGATGTGGTTTTCGCTTCGAACTAAATTCAATGCATGACTTATCAAAAAAAAAAACAATCAAATCTTGTATTTAAAATTTGAAATAATTAAAACTCTAATCCTCTCATCAACTAAGATATATCCTATTATCCTTGGATCTACCCCTTCATATACTTCAGGATAGGTGCGTGAGAGCCGTTAATATGACGGTTTCACACTTACATGATAAACATATATTTACATAGATACTTCGTGGTGGTAGAGGTGCATGGAGTATTATTAACTCCAATAATCATGCCGGAAAGGAGGCATCAAGACAGGAAAGTAACATGATAACCCCAAACCCAACTTTAGAAAACAGTTTGAGTAATGTATACAGAGGCTATAGTCGCACTTTTATTACATCAAGCTAAGTCGACTGTTTTCCTTGTAAAATATCTTTGAAATAAAAAAATAAAAAAAGATATTTGAAATAAGAAGTATTTTCACGTGAATATCGATCTTGTCAACTACGAATCTATGTATTCCTACTAAAAGTACGAAAACATAGTACCAATGTTCGATAATGTGACTATACCTTAATATATGCATTACTACTAAACAGAGTTGCTAATGTCCTAGCCTCTGGGTGCCCATCAGTATCAGCTATGAATTATGATTGACAACTAATAATTCAATTCATTAAGTAGATGAGAATATATGGAATCATTCAAATTCATTTAACTTTCCTAAAGTCGTTCTTTCTTTTCATAACTAACTTGAAATAATCAAATCTCTCCTCTCTCTTTTCTCACGTTGCATCATTAAGATTGTACATTTTGACAACTAATAACGCTTAGAGAAACATAAGATTCTTTTTATTAGTGTTAATCAATAATAATCACAACTATCCTATCTAATTAAGACCTACTACTACACTTATATTTCTAATCTGGACTTGCTCTCCTTCCTTCTCCAATTTCCCCCGAATCCCAGATGTATGTGGTCACTAGTATATAAGTGATAATATATAAAACAAAGATAAATGCCGAAATGATCATATTACTATTGATTCCCGTGAGTGGAACATGCACAAATAGTATATGTAACTGTGTAGTGTGGGGCTAGATGATCACTAAATTAACACTTTTATTAAATTGAAATTTAGAGCGAAGTAGCCATCGGAACACAAGTGCATAGGCAAGTGTGGATGAACATCGTTGCCAAAGCAATGATCCAACCAAGCGACACGTACAAACCAATCACTACTCATCCACCTACACGTATTTAAGTCTAGTTTAAGGATCATTTGGGCGCACGATACACATTTAAAAGAACCATTTGTGATAATTTTGGGAAAGCCTACAAATAAATATTGTCTCAAGTTTTTATCGAGATTGTGAAAATGACACAAAAGTAAATCTCACTCTCTCCATTTTTTATATTTACATTTCTAGCCTAGAAAGTTGTACTTTTACCTTTTCAATTTGACTATTTCTTATTTTTGAGTTAGCAACTAACCAATTATATATATACAATTGATTGTTATTATACATTTTCAATGCACTTTTTGATTTTTTTTTTGTTAATCTATGTGCAAATAGTTATAACAACAAATATAACAGAATGAAAGGAGTATAATTTTTCATGTTTAAGAGAGATGTTAATTTACGGACCATTTCCCCATCGTTACCGCTTACGGGAGTCAAAGTGCACTAATCGAGTTCATTTCGACAATTACTTTTAAACAAACAAATTGAATATACACCCACTTAACAGAGATATTAAATCATGATTTAATGACTTTGATGTACACATACATTAAAATATAATAACAAGTAATTAAACATAGTGATTGAATGGCATTTAATTATAAAAAACTAGGTTGTTAAAAGTTATTGAGAGAAGGAATTATAATTCACCTAATATTATTACAAGTTGTAATTGTTTAGCATTGATAACAAGTAGTCTTGAATGTGTTGTTCAGTTATGAGTCAGTGCAAATATAATCGAAGTATAAAATATGAAATGGGAAGAACCCTAATTTACTAGTAGAAAGGGTGATTGGTGAGGGGCCATTGCAATTTGTCCCTATGTCTGCAAAGAACTGAGTGGTACTAGTGATCGAACGTCACACCTACGTCCTTGATCCATTTAATAAAATGAATACTCCAAGAGCCCAGACATGATAAGCCAGCTCTGAAAGAGGGCCCCACCTTCCTCTTATGTTTAGACAAGGACCCCTCTCTCTCCACCCACTGCTCTTCATTTTTACCCTAAAGAACAACCACAATCATTCACTTAAATCCCCCTTTTTTAATTTACAAGATGCCATATATATCCAGATAGATACACTATAATATAATTCTAATAGTCTCCCATATTTAAATATGCATGGAAGGAGTCGATTACTTGATAGCTTGATGACATACATATATGTCACAAATTTTCAGAAGTTTTGAGTTTAAATTTTGCTGGGGATAATTTACATTATATTTTATTTTAGTTGTTCATTAGTTAGTACATACTCTAAAATTCTATATATTAATTAAAATACTTATATTTTTATATATATATTCGTAATTTATAATATTATTGTATTTATTTTTTCATCTTTACTTAAAAAAACATCAAAGGTGTTTTTGTAACATCACTAATAAGAAATATTATTCTAAGATTCAATCTTACCTTCTTAAGGTCAAGCTAAGGATCAACCATCTAAATATTGATTGAAATAAGAATGTAAGTGCTCATATAAATATATAAATAATGTCTGGAATCCATTTTGAGATGTACTACTGACCGAGTTTTTTTTTAATACTAATACCCTTCGTCACTTGTAACTTGATTCACCAATGACCAATTTACACGATTGTTTAAATAGAGTTGAATTAGATACCATGTTAATTATCGATTTGCAACTAATAAGGAGTAAATATATAGTATCTATATATATGATTATTATATTTCACAATAAATCACAACTTCATCACATTATTTACAAATAAACTTAGCCTGTCTAAGTTTATGTGACACTATGACTTGGTCACACTTTATCAACAATACATGCACGAGAGCTTGTCATATCTTTACATGGTATCGTCTAGTCATTCCGTTGATAAATGACACACGTAATGCAACTCAGATATGGTCCAGATTGGATCATGCTTTCAAGTGTGCTCAATTACCTAGGTGGATCGAATTACACATGTAGGAAATGAGTGTATAAATGAATCTAATCCCACGTACATAGAAGTATTATATTAAAAAAATATAACTTAATTAATTAATTAATACGGTTCCTATATATCAGATTACACATGCAGGAAGTGAGTGCGCGTGAATAATGAATAATCAAAAACGTCGGCTGTCTAATAAGTTTAGGTCACACTATGACTTGGTCACACTTTAATTTATCAACAATAATACATGCACGAGAGCTTGTCATATCTTTACATGGTATCGTCAAGTCATTCCGTTGATAAATGACACACGTAATGCAACTCAGATATGGTCCATATTGGATCATGCTTTCAAGTGTGCTCAATGTACGTAAGAATGGATCGAATTACACATGTAAGAAGTGAGTGTAACTGAATCTAGTCCCACACACATAGAAGTATTATATTAGTAAAATATAGCTTAATTAATTAATTAATAAGGTTCCTATATATATATATCGGATTACACATACAGGAAGTGAGTGCGTGTAAAATGAATAATCGAAGAAAACAAATGGGATAAAAGGCAGTCGAAAAGAGTGAAGTGCAATCTGTTGGCATATGTATAGAGTCAGTGTTAGCATGCATGAGTCACACACTCGAACAGCATGTAGAATAGTGGTTTGGCTAAGTATAGAAACAAAGAAGACGTCAAATAAAGAAGAAGAAGTAATGTTAAAGGGGAATTGAAAATCCAAAGGCAAAAGTAAGCATGCATGCAAGACATCAGTGGGATGGATGGGGTCAGATTGAGAGCTGCTTACTGCTTACTCCTTACTGCTTACTGCTTAGCTTGCAGCACCTGATCAGCGTCGATCATGGCCCAATCTGCATCTGTTTGCCTTCTCTTTTTTAATGTATTTTTATATATTTTTTGTATATATGTAATTCATTCATGATATGTGCATGGATGGAACGTTTTTGGCTTGGTTCTGTGCTGTGCTGTTGCCTGCTGTTTTCTCCTCAATTACAAGCTATCAGATCTCCAAACAGACTCTTTATATGTACCTTTAATATTAATTTATATACAACATTCCAACTTTATAATAATGTATAAAAAGAATTCACAAGTAATAAGTATACCCTACTGGGCACTGGCTATGTAAATTAAAGGTGTATGGCTAGCTTGCCCGAGTAAATTGTCAAAATGATTTTAAAAATGAGTTCTCATTGTAATTTGCTCTTCAAAGGTTTAAACGTTGTAAATCAATTCCTGAAATTATTGCACGACTATTGTAACATAGTCCATAAAGTGAAGGAACTATTAAAACATTATCAAAATGTTGTAGCCGAAAGTGGAAGTCAATTGCACAATTAAGATGAGTTAGTTGTTGGAATAGTCCCAGTAAATGGGGGCCTGGTGCAGTTTGATCCCCGAAATTGACACTGTTGAGGAAATGGTCTCTAAAAGTGTATAATGGTGCATTTTGGTCCCTGATCCGTTAACATTGATGATTTTCGGCGTGAATAGTGATGTTTGGAGACAAAAATGAAACGTTTGAGAAGTTGATTACCTTAATGAAACTTGGAGGGAAAATGACTAAATTACCCCCGATATTTTGATTAAAAGAATTTCTTTCTATTTTTGATTTTTTTTCAATTCTTTTTTTGATTTTTTTCCCTAGTAAAAAAAGTTCGATTTTGCATTGGTAATTGTTTTAGATAAAGTTTCGATTTTGGCAAACACACCAGACACCCATTTACTGTGACCATTCCATCAATTAACTCCACAATTAACGTCAACTTTGGATGAGGTTTTTCGGACATTGGCAATTTTTAAATTTGGAGAATTAAGTGACAATCTTTATCCATTTTAATTTCTGAAATTATTTCAAAACAATTTCCTTAATGTTTATAGCCCACATATAATGACTTGATACTATCTATAGGCCGTTCCTAGACTTAACGGGCGATGTTAATTTGGGTCTTTAATTTATTTGTTTATTTGTTACTTCATTATCCGTCTTTTCATCTAAAAATCATTTTTATAAATAGAAAAAAATATGGAGGAAAGGACATTATTAATCAATAATAAAGTATTCTGGTGTGAGGTCATGTCTAAACAATATCTCTTAGTATATTTTAACAAGTCTTAAATCTCAAACAATCTTTTAAAAGTAATTGGATGCATAATTGAAAATTGGAAATAGTGCATATAATATGTTCCCTCTTCCGCCATCAGTAAAAAAGTCGGTTTGACAAAATGGGATTTAATTAAAAAATATGGAATAATAAGAAATGCAGAAGGCGATGGAAATAAAGAAGAAGCATGGTAGTGGAAGTACAAGAAACCGTGATATGAGGAAAAAGGAAGGCTATAACAGTACCTTATGTTTGTACACGTTGTCAATGTCAGGGGTGACCTTGTAATTACCCATCATTTTTACAATTATTTGTAGCAGTCTGCAATCATCAAAATAGACTTTAACTTATGCCTCACTTAATAGGACTTAATATTTGAAAATAATCGATGATTTAATACTCCCTCCTTCCCATTTTGTTTGGGTTGTTTTGACTTTCACGGTCGTCGAGACACGATTTAAAACGTAAATATCTCGAATTCTACCCACGCGAAAATTATAAAAGTTTGATATTTGAAAAATATACATTGAAACGAACCTAACAACATCTCATATGACTATTTTATTTCTTTTAGATTAATAGAAATTCATGGTAAAAAATTTTAAAGTTTGACTCCCAAAATAGAAAGTGGACAAACAAATTGGGATGGAGGGAGTAGCTTATTAATATCTTATACTAATTACTTAAAATTATTTCTAGCTACTTCTTGGAGTAATTTTTTTACTAATTACTTAAAATTATGCCGCTATTTTCTGAAATTTAAGGCCATGTTTTAATTATGAATTCCAATGCAAGCCTCACTCGTTGAATTATGTAGTTGGTGGATTTGTAGTCATATATATCAAGCTCAAATGTTGATGCACCGAATTCTCTATAATGATGAAATTGTTAATCGTGGGCTCGTGAATGTAGTTGATGAATGTAAAGATATATTCAATTCATAATCAATTGAGCTATGTTTCGAGGGCGATATACTTAACTGAGGAATGTATGTGGAATGAATTTGCATGAAATAACTTAAATTCATATCAAAAAGTTATATACAGTACTATAAACTAATTAAAAATATATATTGTGAAAGTCTTAGTATTACCAACTGATTGTTTAATTTCATGTAGTGTAATGTGTACATAATTTCACCATGATATTTTAACATAATATTAGAGCAAGTCTTGTAGTATTAAATTACAAGTGTAATCCATCCAAGTTGACATGGTCCAAGTGGATCAAAATTCATGTGGTATGAATTATATACATGGGAGAGTGTAAAAGTGTGAAATCATTAAGTTTATCATAAAAAAAATTAATGCAATACAATCATATCACTAGTAATTAATTATAAAAACATTTATCAAAAACTAACAAATATAATGCAACACACGTTTCTATCTTATTATAAGTAATTAATAAAATCCCGAGTCACTTCTACATGACTAATTGGTTTAGTATGAAATTGGTGGACTCTTATCAATATTGTCGTGATTAGGAACCCAGATACTAGTAATGACCAGTCACTAGTACTATAATAGTACTAAATAATTATATATTTCAGCAATAATTTGCAATAATAATAAATTGTACTAGAGTGATTAGTATTAAACGTATCCTAAATTTGGTTGCCTTGTCAACTTCAATCAGTCCGGTCTTGGTAAAAATAATGTCCACTACTACTTAAGGTTTTCAACTGTTGGAGTACATGGTGTTAGTGGCTTATATGATTCCTTGATTAGATTTAACAATAATTACCCCACAAGCTAAGGCCACAAAGACCGAGGATCTTCGTCAACATGATTTAGCTTATTTTAGAGTTGGTGTTAACTGAGTAATAACGTCTAGCTCAGCTTAATACAACCAGGTGGAATGTAACGTCTAATAATCTACAAATATTCAAGTAAAAGTTAATCACTAAATAGTTTCAGAAAAAGGTGATTCTCGTGCAATTAATATGTGAATATATTCTCAAAATAGTAACATTAAATCGATTAATTCTTAAAAATTGCACAAATATTACCATAAATATATATATCGCCACTAACAAGAATCAAACTATACTGGACTAAACCCTCACATCCAAGACTATTTTTTCAAAATTTATTCAATGTAAATCATATATAAATGCGGTTTTCAAGTCATCATGAGGATATTCTATGTTCTTATACAAACTGAATTGTAGAAAGATTTATAATAGTATCACCAAGTTACATTTAATCTTTTATTTATTAATTCAACTGCAACTTAGTAACAATATTAGAGACTATTTCAGCAATTAATTCTTCTTACATAAAATGAAATCAAATACTCGTAAGTTATCATTGGAAGATAGATAAGATGCCCATCTTTTGTGCGTTGATGTGCGATATATTTATGTTAAAAGAGGAACTAAACTGCACTATTTACGCCCATATGAGAAATTGTTTATGTAGACCATATATTTACTAGGACTAAAAATAACTTACACATATTATTTGAGACAATTTTAATAATTTTATCTTTTTATTAGCTAAAGTATATGGGCCTGGTTTTAATTCAGTCGAGTGAATATAAGTTGGGCTATTTAAATTACAGGTTAATTAATGTATCAAACTTGAGCTAAAATTAATTTCCAACATCACAGACAGCAACGACATATGACTATATGAGTTAAAGATTGTCAAAATCAATTCCGGCAGGAAGCAGCGACATATGATGATGAATTGAGAAGACAACCGTAGAAATCATAACAGGACATCAACTCTGTTTCAATCACATTTATTTACAATCAGTCATCTCAATATGCACCCAATATTACTCCAATCTTCACTATTTCTTCAAGCTTAGCTCCTTTCATTATAGTTTTCCTTTTTCTAAAACGGCTCAATAATAGAAAAAATGGCTAAATTGGCTTTTTACTCTTCACTATATATACAATTAAATATTTCATAGTATTTGACTCTTACATATATAATGAAATAATCAGAACGAATTGTATTGACGAATTCAGCCCAAATTATTATATTAAAATTTTATGAATATTATATATATGATGATGAGCCATTCATAGGCGGATGTAGAGTGTAGCAGGTGTTGGCGTGTTGTCATGACAACTAGAAACATTTCTATTTTTTTTTATAAAATAACCTTTTCAAGAAAATAACAAATATGTCTTCTTAATTTTTTTTCGAAAAATTTGGCAATCAGAAGAATTACTATTTCCTAGATCCGCCTATAGTGACCCCTTTTATAAGACTATCACCACCTGATTTTAGAAATTGAATTCTATAAACTATTAAAAAAAATGACTCGTTATTACATTACTTATACTTTTTTTTTATTATCTATATGCAGTAGTTCATATTTATGGCACGTTTGCACTACATGTTGTATCAATTAGGGAACACCCTTCGTGTGATCATAGGAGTACTAATAAGGCTCCTTATAGAATGTGAAACGCCCTAACCTGCTTAATTAGTAGGTCGGAGACACTTTACGTGTATTAAGACATGTTACCGTTACAATTTTTTGTTCCTTTTGTAAATTAGCGATAAATTATGAATATAAATATACAATGGTATTACAAATAAATGAATACATAAATTTCTAACTAATAAACAGTTAGAGTAAAATATAAGGCAAATTTGTCTCCAGCGAACGGTGTTTGAACTGCTCATCAATCAAGACCTATTACATGAAATGTTGAGTTAGATGTCACTAGGCTATTGAACCATCCGCATTACTGTTATAAACTTGATGTTTACGTTCTTGGTGTATATGTATAAATGTGAGAACTAACATGTGAAAAAAAAACTTCTATATTATACATATCTTACTATCGAAATAATGTGATCATCATCATCAGATTATAGTAAAGACATAAATGTTTGTAAATAGATAGATATGCAAATCCAGAAAAGGAGTCAGAGTTAAGAAGAAGAAAAGAGCATTATAATGTGTATAGTGTATAGTAGTAGTACTTTTAAGTAAGTTTGAACATATTATTCCTTATTGATGAGCAACCTACCAAGCAAATAGAAAAGTTATACTATTATCTGAGGCTGAAGACTGAGGACTGAGGACTCTCTCTTTGATTGATTCCAAGCTCTTCATTGTCTTTTGTGGATTTTATGTAAAATGGTCAAAAAGGCAGAATCCAAAACACTGTAACAAACGTAAGCAATAATAAACCAAAGACCCTCTTAATCTTAATCTTTCTCTATGCTATCTATTCATCATTCTTTTTATTTAATTTGTACTATCATATATAATATCTCCATAGATAATTACATTCGTCTTTCTTATTCATTATCTTCATTCTTCACGTGAGCATATGTACGAGCAAGTGGGATTTGGATGCTCTATGTAGTCACTATTATATCATGTCTATAGTGTATGTGCTATTGAAATACAGTTTAAGAAATCGAAAATATACCATAATTATGATATTGCATGATTAAGATATATGAAAAATACTCCAATAACTTTCCTTGACACTATATTTAACTATTAGACATATTTCAAGCAAGTGTGACAAATGTATAAGTCACACTTTAATTTCTGATATTGATCGAAAAAGTTCTTAATTTCTCTTTTGAGGAAGACTTTAAATTTTAACGAAAATAGAAATTAAAGTGCATATTTTCAAGAAATATTTAAGGTTTAAAAGTTCTTTTACGACCTTATTTCAGTCAACTTTAACACCACCTTCACATTTTACATCCATATAAAAAATAATTTGAACTGATCGTACATTATTAGAAGTCTGGAACTATTGGAACTAAAGTAAAACTTGTATATATATTGGACCATTTGAGTAATTTTCTCAAAATAAAACATAGACTGTAGTGGACTACATCAATTTCATAAAGTAAATCTTTCTACTTTATTTCAACATCACCAAAAGAGAATGTAATACTTATTATAGTTTCCTACCATTGACCAAAAACAAGCACCTTGACTAATTAATCCCGATTCTTTATTTTAAGTTACTACCTGATCAAATAAAGAATACAATATATAGTGATTATGTACCGGTATATGTGGACAAAAGAAAAATCTTGTAAGATCTGTGTTCGATTCTTATAATTTAATTCCAATACCCTAAAAAATATAGAAGACAAAATATAAATACCATTATATACCATAAAGTTAAATAGCTTTAGAAACAGTAGGTTAAAAACAGTGGAAGCAAGAAAAAGAAAGACATGGATGGGTCCATCATAGTCCTCTGCATAAATTCAATACCCTTTTTGTATGAGATTAGATCATATCTTCTTTCACCATTTTGCTTCTCTCTTTCTTCCTCAATTTCTCTCCCTCTCTCCCCTCAATCCCAAACAACAACAATAACATTTGGGTTTTTCTAATCAAAATGGATAATAATGATCAATATGGAATGGCCTCTAATCTCCGCCAGTACATGGATGGAACACCGCTTTTCTCTGTTCAACCACCTCCGGAGTTGCTGTCCAACCA
The DNA here is from genome assembly GCA_003412495.2 of Echium plantagineum. NCBI lineage: Eukaryota > Viridiplantae > Streptophyta > Magnoliopsida > Boraginales > Boraginaceae > Echium > Echium plantagineum. The sequence goes on along the minus strand of CM016566.1, from coordinate 4,249,604 downwards.
CCGCACCCTGGCGGCGATGCAGCAGTTTGAGTCTTCCGTTTTGATGAGTGAGAGACCAGCTGACTTTCTCTCTCATGGCTTGCACCATGAAAATTTGCACTCGGATTCTATGGTTAATAGTGTTGTTTGTGGTGGTGGTGGTAGTGGTTTTGGTGGGGTGGTGATGGATGGCGGTGGGCTAGGCGGCGACGGTGGAAGCGCAAGGTGGCCGAGGCAAGAAACCCTAACACTTCTTGAAATCAGGTCAAGGCTTGATGCTAAGTTTAAAGAAGCTAATCAGAAGGGCCATTTATGGGATGAAGTCTCTAGGTATGAATTTTTCTATTTTTTCCTAACCCTAATAATTTGTAGTACAATTTTTTGGCTAGTTTTATTTGTTTTGTTTGATGAAATAATTACACGAATATCTAATAGGAAAAAAGAAAATCTAGTTGATATTGACCACTCTCTTGCTTTTGGATTCATAACCAGTTGTCTACAAGTGAAGAGATCCTTACTAAGTGGAAAATTAATTGTTTTTCACTTTTTTTATTTCTTGTTTAGTACTTCTTGAAGATGTTGTGTGACATGAAATGGAGAACAGTTTATTTACTATTTTCATCAACTTAAAAATACATATATACACAGTGTGTGTTGATTTCATATTGCTTTTCGATCTCTTAATCATTCAAAGTTCTTTCTCATGGACTAAGAACCAAAATGAGTGAACATTTAATTTTAGTCTTTAATTATTACCATTTTGCTTCCTTTCTATACAAATTACGAACTCATCATTCTTATATTCCTTCCAAGATCATCATAGAGGTTTGTCATATTATTTTAGTTAGAGTTGGCTAACTCATCATTCTTATATTCAATTATTTTATCAAATGATGAACATGACGTGCTCTTAGCATTTTTTAACTCTTTCAACTTTGGTTTAGGGTTCTTGAAAATTGTTAACTTTCGAGTACTATATTAATATTGCATCATCACTTGTGCTACTTTTTCGCAAACTAATCTGCAACAATGTAATTATCTGGGACCAAATTATAGTTTCGTCTCACAATCTTTGACCAAATCAACAATTATCTCGTATATAATTCTAACATTTTTCTTTTTCTTTAGGATTATGTATGATGAGCATGGGTACCAAAGAAGTGGGAAGAAATGCAGAGAGAAGTTCGAGAACTTGTACAAATACTACAAAAAGACTAAAGAAGGCAAAGCTGGAAGGCAAGATGGCAAGCATTACAGATTTTTCCGGCAACTCGAAGCCATTTATGGCGAAACCACCACCGCAAACAAGAACAACAATTACACTCCAACCTCAACCTCCGACCTCCATTTTGTCGGAACATCCAGTTTCCCCTACAATACCAACGTCGTCGACAATCAAGAACTCATCAGTCATCATCATCATGCTTCAAAGAACTCCGAGGAAAACAGCCTTAGTCTCTCAAACTCCTGGGATTTCGAAACCACCTCATCAGAGGATAGTGCCCACAATCAAGACAACGAGAATTCATCGTCGGTAGGGAAGAGGAAGAAGAGAAGCAAAAGGGGTTGGAAGACAAAGATAAAGGAGTTCATAGATGCTCAAATGAGTAAGCTGATGGTGAAGCAAGAAGCTTTTCTTGATAAGATGATGAAGACAATTGAGCATAAAGAACAAGAGAGGATGATGAGGGAAGAAACATGGAAGAAACAAGAAGAAGAAAGAATAGAAAAAGAACATAAGTTTTGGGATAAAGAAAGAGCTTGGATTGAAGCAAGAGATGGTGCTTTAATGGAAGCTTTGCATAAACTAACAGGCAAAGAAAGTGAAACCATAACAAATTTGGTAATAAGAGGAGGAGATGATCATCAAGACAATAATAGTAATTGGCAAGAATGTGAAATTACAAGATTGGTTGAATTGAGAAATGGGATGGATTCAAGATTAGTTGAACAAGAGGGGTGGGGTGAAAGGGTAATATGGGAAGAAATAGGTGCAAAAATGGTGTCTTTTGGGTATAATAGAAGTCCATTAGTGTGCAAGAACAAATGGGAAAGCATAAATGATTACTCAATCAAATTTCAAAGGAAAGGGAAAGAAAGCTCTAATAATAGTTGTGGTGGTTATTATCAAGCAAATGATGATTCAAGAGGAGGGATTAATAATATTAATGATGATTGTCCTCCAAATGATAATTTCTTTAGGTACTTCATGGGTGATGCTGAAAATAACTTGTGGGAAAATTATGGTGTCAAACTCTGCAAGGGGGATAACAGTACTAATAACAATAATTAAGCTACTACTTCAATCATCAGGTAACTAATTAACTTAGAGCTAATAATTATTATGAAATCAATTACCTTTTTCATTTTATGGAAGAGTTTGATTATTGATCTTATATACAGCTTATTATTAGTCACTGTTATTTGTCTTATTAGGCCATTATGGAATGTATGCAATATTTGTTTCATGTTTAGTTGTTTGATTATGGTCTAATGTGTTTGATATTCTTCCCAGTAATATATATATATTTCTGATTTTCCATTTTATTGATAATTTTATTCATTAATGAAGACATACATGGCAGAAATATCATTCATGGAATTATGGAAAATTAAATGGAATGCATTAGATAGGTAATAACTAGTAATATGCGGTTAAAATAAAAGAATGAAATAAATTGTCTTAATTAAATAACATTGAACAAGATTTTGTAGTTGAAAGTTTGAGTTAGATATACATCAGGGCTATCGAGCATCGACTTATTAATTGGTCATTGGAAGTCAGATTGATTTTTTGATTTTTTTCCTTTTGTGATGATGACTGACGAGGGAGTAACTTCCTATTGCAATATTTTAACGTTGAATAGGTAATGTGCATGTGGTGTGTACTATGTTAGTTTATGAAACTTATATATAAATTTACATACATTTAAGTGAAGAATTTCCCTTCAAAACACAAACTATATACTTTGAAAACGAATTTCCATTTATAATTTCTTTGTAGTCGAGTTGGCTTCGAGAGAGGGAGGGGGGAGGGGGGGGGGGGGGGGGGGGGCATCGAATATCAGCTTATCATTCTTATTTATTGAGTACTCATTGACGTACATACGGGTGACAATTATCCTTCATTATCATAATAAATATAGTATTTAAAGCTAGTCATAGAGCTCATCATCCAGCAAGTAATGTCTAGTAAGCTATGTTTTCTGCAAAAGCAAATATATATGGTGATGGTCCCGTAAAGTGTATATGCACAATTAACGGTACTCTTGTAGTGTATACAAGCCTAGTCGTTGGATATGGCCGAAGCTATTATTTGCAACGAGTTGGGTAACCTGTTATCAAACAGAGATTCGAGTACTCGACTAGATAGTTAACGAATAGGGTACAAGTCTAAGGTCGGTTGTGCTCGTTCGAAATATTCGGCTCGCTCGATATTTACCCGGTCCCATAGCCGGACTTACTAATAACATGGTGGTGCAAATGCACCACCACATTTTTCAAAAAAAAAAAAGAAAGTTTATAGATATGTTTATTGAACTGAAATTCTAGGATAGTTTAACAATGATAACCTTAGCTTAGTTGGTCGAGGAATCCATTCTCATTCATTAAGCCCAAGTTCGAACCTTGCTAAGGGCTCTGCATTATTTTTATGCCCTCTCTACATAATTTATTAGATGAATACATACTTTTAGGCTATAAAAACAAATAATTTATTTGGACTGTAAATAAATTGTTTCTCATAGATCAATAGTGAATATAATAAGTTTGTTTTATTGAAGTTTAAAGAAGTTTTAAAATGCTTATGCCTATTTGGACTATAAATTAATTGTTATGTATAGATCAATAGAGAATATAATTAATTTTCGTTATTGAACTTTAAAGAGAATTGATATTCATATTCTTTATAACGATTTTATATTTTTTCAAATTTCCCCATCAATTAAATTCGAGTATCAAACTTTGTTCTCCTATTAATGTAGAATATGAAGATATGTTATATGTATATATGTTTAAGTTGAAAAATATGTCGTTTTCATATACCAATATCAAGAAAAATGTAAATAGATTGAAATTTAAGGACTATAATGCATTTTCTTTATTATTATTATTATGATCTTCTTTCATTGTTATAATATATTCGGATAAAGTAAGAGTTGAGTTTAGAGTATTAATATTTATTAGTGTTCGGAGAGTTGGGGAAGATGCGAATAAATATTTTTATTCGAATATTCTAGTTGAATTTGGATATTCCAATTTTGTCGAATACAAATTTAAATTAGTTGCTATTTGATTAAAATTCAATCGGTTAGTATTCATCCTATTGCATAGTATTGGATGAGCTTGTTTTGATTGATTAATATAATGAAAATGTTATAGGTTTTAAAATGAGTCTTTCTGGCCTAGGTTCAAAACGAATGACATCATTTTTTACTATTTTGTCAAAAAAAAAATTAGAAAAGTTTTGCACCATCGGAATTGAACTCCTGGGTCCGGCTATGCCCGGTCCATTAATAAACAATCAAATAAGTTAATGAATTTAATTTATGTGTTAATATAATTATCTATAATTAAGTTTTGTAAATTTTCTTATCAGTATTTCAAATAATTAAGGTTTATATAATTTATTAATGTTCCAAATACTCCAATGTATTCTTTTTTTTGTTATAAATAAGCTTTTTTCTATATATTTTCATTTTGCCTTAAGGAGTCAAGTAATAAAGAAGTCAAGCCGGATAAGGAGGGCTCTAAAGTTATCGAGTTAAGGAGGGCACTAAAGTTATGTTCGATAAATTACCCGACTCGTTTTCTTATCGAGGGGAATCATTAATAACCATAATAACTATATATATGATGATTTATGCAACGTTTATAAAATAGAAAGTCGATAACTTTACTTTATTTTGATGATTTTTATTAATTACGTACCTAATTATTAATTTGTTGGGCAAAAATTAGATACATCGCGTTGATAGAGGAATAAAGATCGATGATCTTTTTCTTTTTAGTGTAATAATGATATCTCATATGGTCTTTTTCGAAATTTTAAAATTTCTAATTCTTGGTATATGACTAGAGTATTTCTTACTTCTATTCAAGGTTTCACATGCCCAATATGTGGTATATCAGACCCCATGCATTCGTTGGGTTACATAAATTTGAAATTAAACTTATGGTTATGGTTATGTGAATTTGGAGTCGTATTCAAGTAAAGACGATGATATACCATGCATACTTCAAAGAAAACACCGAACTATTTATCATGGGATCAAGTCCTCACTATCATCCTGAAATTTCATATTTTTGTATCACGAAATAAAAAGAGAATCGAGTTATGAGGAAGCATGATTGATGTCGATGAGCATGAAAACTAGAAGTGGAGTAAAGATGCGAAGAGGCTATAAATAAAATAAAGATAGTATTAGGGACAATACAATTGAAGAGATGCAGTAGTAGTCTGCAGTCAATGTAAAAATAGCGTACATAATACAGATGCCATGCAGAATGATTTATGACACTCTGTACCATTCAAGTGTCTTCACTGACCCCTTCGTATTTTTGCAGTAATCAATTCGGGAATGGACTCAATTTCTTACTCCTTTTTTAATACTCAATAAATAAATCTATATAGGCTGATTAATCGAATAGTTTAGCGAAAAAGGCTCTCGCTAGCGATCAAAATGTCATAGATTTGAATCTCACCTCAAAAAAATAAAAAAATAATAAATAAATAAATAAAAAATCTATACTCAAAACGAGCCAATGGAATTGATACTAGAGATTTACGGAAGAAGCTACACACGTGGATACGTGTTAAAGTGTGAAACCGTCATACTAACGGAGAAGGTAAATTGCGGGATGTGTCTCACCTGATTAGGAGACTAGAGCTTGGTTGTTAACCACTTTATAACACAAGGTTCGCTCCCAATGAGAATTGAATCCAGAATACATATGTACGATTTAGAGATGTTGACGAGGAATCACTTGATTACCCGGTTCGTTAAACTGGAGTTGAAATTTTGGTAGGTTTGTAACTCGAATTGCTGACTTGAATCGTTTTGATCAAGTAAGTCCAATTCGCTTTGATTTGTTAATATAGAGTCGGATTGACCCAAATTGAATTCGTTATACCAATCGTATATATGATGATCTATGAAGTTATTAGTAGAATCCAGGACTTCGATCCTCCAATTGTAACATTAGAATTATTATGACAAAGTCCAAATGGTATAACAATTGTAATGTGTTTGATCCTAATATATCATATATATTGAAACGTAAGCAAGGTAAACTGTATATTAAAGTCAATTTTTTTTACATTCTAACGAGTGATAACAATATTCCATCTTTAATATAAAAGTGGATGAAAAGCAACAAAGATGTAAAAATACACGATATTTTTATTTATTCCCAAAATAGTTAAGAGCATACAAAAGCATCTCATCAATTTTGATGGAGATATACTTGGACAAACTTATTCCTAAGCTTCTACATTGGCAGCTAACCTAATTCTCAAATACATACATATAATACATTAACTGACACGATTGATCCTATAGCTAGATGCTAATATTATGAAACAATATATATTTTAGAAGTACGAAAACAGATTAATATTTGTAGTCCTTCACATGGAGGCTCTCATTTGCACCATCAAGAGCAGCATCACCTTTATATTTACCCAAGGTTGCCTCTGAGTTGGCCTTAGCCCTTGCAAGGAATGCAGCCTGAGCCTTCTCCAGATTCTCCTTCTTGCCTCCCCAGGCCTTGAGCGTGCTCTGTTGAAGAGCACGCCCGTATGAGAACGTAAGAGTCCATGGTTTCTTGGTGTCAAATTTGTTCATGGCATTGAGGTTAACTGTCGCCTGCTCCTCGCTCTGTCCGCCAGATAAGAACACGACAGCAGGCACAGCGGGTGGCATTGTGCGTTGCAATGCACGGACAGTGTACTCTGCTATAACCTCTGGAGAAGCCTTCTCTGCTTCGGATCCAGGAGTAACCATGTTGGGCTTCAGTAGAGTGCCCTCGAGGAGAACATGATTGTCATTTAGTGCCTTGTAACAAGCAGCAAGAACGCGTTCGGTTACATCAGCACACTTGTCAATGCTATGGGAACCATCAACAAGGATCTCAGGCTCAACAATAGGTACCAAACCATTTTGCTGGCAGATTATGGCATAGCGCGCTAAGCCATTGGCGTTTTCGTTGATAGCTAATTGAGATGGCTCATTAGCACCAATCTTAAGGACAGCACGCCATTTGGCAAACCTCGCGCCAGCCTTATAGTAGTCCTGGCATCGTTGGGCGAGGCCATCTAGACCTTGTGTAGTGGTCTCACCATTGGTGCCAGGGAGTTCAACTGTACCCTTGTCAACCTTAATTCCAGGGAGGACTCCACCTTCCTTCATAACGTCAACAAATAGCTTGCCTGCAAATTAAGAGGTTAGATTAACATTACACTGCAAGTTTTTAGTACACGCGGAAAGTCTTAATTAATCAATGCCGGACTGGGTTCTCAATAGTATATTCCACGCATTGACATCTTCAAATCAACCATCTATATGATCAAACTGACGTACCACTGGCGGTCTTTTGGTAGAGAGTTTCCTCAAAGAGAATGACGCCGCTGAGATATTGCATCGCGTTCGGAGTGGTGAAAAGGAGCTCACGGAGAGCCCTCCTATTCTCCTCAACATTCTCTACATTGATGCTTTCGAAACGCTTGCCGATGGTTCCAGTTGACTCATCAGCAGCAAGAATACCCTTTCCAGGGGTACCAATGTACTTAGCATTGGCAATAAGCTCATCTACGACAACCCAAAATAACAACAAAATCAATTGTCTGAACCAAGACTTAGTCAACTCCTCATAGTCCATAGAGAGGATGCTTAAACACATAAAGAAACATATCCAATAATATCATGCTATATAGTACATAAGTACATCATCAATCCAATTGTAAGAATTAACTAAATCAAGCTTTAATCTAATATATGTAATATCCAGGATCCATCTCAATATTAACAGATGCGACAAATTTTACACAATCATACAATTGAAAGTGCAAGTAAATCAACACATTTGCATCAATAATTTAGTGATGTAACAAGATACTCGGATGTATAATAGTATATAATTAAAAATCGCAAACTCGAAAATAACAGAATCTAATGATGTAACTATGTAACGTGATACATAATATGTAATGTATAAATGAAACAAAGCAAATAATATGAAAAGACATTGTAAGGACGTTAAAAAAGGAGAGGATTATGAAACCTGTATATTTTCCTTTGTAGTAAGACATGTTGAAATTATAGTTGAATATAAAAAAGTTTTAAGATTGAAAAGCAATTATGGGTTGATGAAAATGTTGGTTAAATGATTTATATAAGCAGAGTAGAATTAGGAAGGCCATCCATAGGATCGGTTATAAATCTATCACTCTTACTCGGTTACCTTTTTTCCCCACTTTTCTCCTATAATCAAGGCTTCACAGTGTTTATTATTTTCAATTTAGTAATATAAATTTCAAGCACAATGTGATTCTTTCTTGTCAAATCTGGATCATGTTTTGTTATATGAATTAGTCGTTTGAACAGTGTTTGTGCCAAATACTTCTATTTTTTAATAATAATTTTCTATAGTTGAAACTACAATTTATATAAGATAAATATTTATTCATAACAATAATAAGAATATTTATTTTCTAAATAATAATAATATTCTATAGTTGAAACTATAATTTATATAAAATAAAAATTTATTTATAAAGTATGACTAAACATATGTCTAAATATAGAATTATATATAACCAAAAAAAGTATTGGATAATTATTATTTTATAGAAGTAAAAATACTTATTTATAAAAAAAATATGATTGAACATATGTGTTATATATGGTGGATAACGTGATAATTATTTTTTTATATAAGCTAGTGGAGGATTGTGTTTTATGTTTACAATGAACCATCAATATTATATAATGAAACGTCATACATTTCAAATATAAACCATCATAATTTATAAGTACATTTTAAAGTGACACGTGGCATAGCTAATTATGTATTTAGGATTCACAACAATTAAATATCTTTCAAGTTTACATATAGTATAGATTTCATGAGTCGTTTTACTATTTTAAGTATTCAAAGATTTTATTATAAATTGGGTAGAAAATAATTTTGTTATTTTCACAATTAAGTGTATATTTCTCTCCTTTCATTTTTACTGGATAACATAGTAAGTTGTCGAAATGACAAAAATAAAATGACAGTAATAAATAAAATTGGAGCACGTGGTGATTATGTCGACTTGAAGTGTTGTGTGAGTGAGTGTAGACCATTCAAAACTTCCCTAAATAGTGTACTAGTAATTGTTTTGCTTAATGACGAAGTCATATTAAAGATGATAATATAATCCAACTACCTAATCTCAACACCAGAACATCTGATTGGCTCATATAACGTATCTTCAGCGAATGGTAAGAGAGTGAGGACACTTCTCAATCAGCTTCCTAAAATATCTCACCGATTGTTGCTCCCTTTTACTCATCAACCAATCAGCATTCTAGATAATTAATACTTTCAAACTAATCTAATTTTATACTCCCTCCTTTCAAAATTATTGATTGTGTGTACAAATATTTACTTTTCAACTTATATGTCTATATTTTTACTATAATCATGGCTTGTAATTTTGTTTCTGATTTTGTTTTTGCATTTGAAAACAATTATCTATATTATGTAGTAATCTTTTTAGATCATTAGTAAAGTACTTTTTTACTAGATAAACTATATAATGTAGAGGGAGTTTATGGGTGGTTTTGTATTTAAAACAAATAAAATCAAATTAGAGCTTCCAAAAGTTGAGTTAAAGCGAACGGCTAGCTCGATTAGTGGGAGCCGAAGCACTATCGGGTCTAAATTAAGCGAAGTTGTGTGACCTTTTGCTAACTCGTTGTTCTTTTATTATTATTTCTTAGGATTTTAAATCCTTATTTATTTTTATCTTTATTATCAAAGTTGACCTTCATTACAAATTGATGGTTTTGCTTTTCAAGTTAAATGTGAATCAATTTTATTAACTGCTTAAGAAAACTAAATATTGATTAATCTAATCGAGTTGCAAAAATATCCAACTCACGCAACACTCGTTTGCAACTCTGAACCAAACCAAAACCAAATTGAATTGTATGTATCCCACAAACTTGGATCAGCTATATTAATCCACTCTAGTAAGTCTGCTATTACATCATCATTTATGTTTTTTTATTTTGTAAATTAGCGATGAGGTGAGATTCGAAACTAGGACCTCCTGGTCACTAATGAGAAATTTTTCCACTAAGCTATTCGAGTATCCCACATCATCATTTATGTTTTAGTGTAAATAATTATCACTATACCAGTCCAGTCTCTAATGATGTCTCAACAGTAAATAACGCGTATGATATTCTTTTAGATTATTTTTCTCTATTTCCCTATTGGTGGTGTTACACCCCTACCCCCCCACCCCCCACCCCCACCCCAACCAACCGCCATAACCCACAGATATTTATCAAATCTTGAAGGTCGGCGATACCTATATATATTCCACTCAGCCGACCATTTTTTCATTAACTATGTTTAGTCCATTTCCTGATATTCAAGTCAATGAACTCTCAACATAAAAATCTTCACCCTTCTTATACTTCATCATCAGGACCACCTTGTTCATCATCCTCTTCATCTAATCCACCAAAAACAATGCCATTTTCATCACTACCATTCATGGATTTCAACTCTTTCTCCACTTTAAGCCAACCGATTTTCGAAACAGGGGCCATTTCTATAGGACAAAGTGTGCCACCTGCAACAACTAATCAACAACTTGGTAGTGTTCCAAAGCCTCTTGAGAGCCTCCATGAATCACCAATACCTCCATTTTTGTCCAAGACTTTTGATTTGGTGGAGGACCCTGCATTGGATAAGGTTATCTCATGGGGAGGTAATGGTGGGGAGCTTTGTTATTTGGGATCCAGTGGAGTTTTTCCAGGATAATTCTGCCCAGGAACTTCAAACACAACAATTTCTCCAGCTTTGTTCGCCAGCTAAATACATATGTGGGTATCATCAGCTTTGCTTAAACAGGGCTTGGCTACTGTATAGTTGGTTTCTTGATCTTAATTCACTATTTTGCCTGTATTTTTTTGTTTTTTGATATCTTGTGTATTTCTTGATGTTGCATATTTTTTTGTGTATCCTTTGTTTTGTTGATTAATTATGTAACTGGGTTTGTGATGATGTTGTAGAAGAAGGCGTTCCTGAGGATATCATTGTTGTAAATTGTAATAGCTTATAGAGCATGTAATCTAACTTTTGGAGGCTGAAATTGTAGAGTTGCGAACTTTTGGAAATGTATACTGAGAATTTTTGCAGGTTTTCAATGAGATTTTTTAGTAGTAAAGTTGTTCTACTGAAACGAGTTTTGGTACGATAACCTGTGAATGTTTGTAATGTTATGGAAGTTTTTGATAAAAAATCGCTATCTAATCTCATCGGCAGATTATTCCACCCCCTTGAGGGTAAGGCTTAGTTTGGTTTGGTTTAGATTTATCTCATCGGCTTGTATTTAGGCGCAGATGCTGTTGATGCTGCTGATCTTGCGTTGTTAAACAGGTAGTACTAAGGTTCTAGCTAAACACATTTTCATAATGTTCTATTATCATTCATTTCCAAGGTTCTGATATGAGAGATACTGATTCTTGTTTCTAGAGTTGTTGCTTCTTGTAGATGGGAAATTTGACAATTTGCATTTGGCATGTGTAACATTTACTTCGATGAAATGAAGACTGTTCTCTAGATTTATAATTGCAATTCACCTTTTTAGTTATGTGTTGGGATATGGTATAGGGATTTCGCAAGATTGATGCTGACAAATGGGAGTTCGCGAATGAGGCTTTTCTAAAAGGGCATAGGCATCTTCTAAGGAACATTCAGAGGCGGAAATCAAGTCAGTCGCAGCAGATTGTCAGTTCTTCTGGATTACCTAACGAAGCAGGTAAAAGTGCATTAGAAGGGGAGATTGAGAAATTGAGGAGCGAGAAGAGGATGATGATGCAAGAGGTCATTGAGTTACAGAAGCAGCAGAGTGGTACCAGACAACATATGGAAGCAGTCAATGACAAACTTCAGGCTGCAGAGCAAAGGCAGAAACAGATGGTTTCGTTCTTGGCTAAGGTGTTCCAGAATCTGAGTTTCGTAGCTCGTTTGCAGCAGGAAAAGAGTAAACGGGCCATCACATCCCCAAGGACGATGAGGAGGTTCCTGAAACATACTCAAATGAAGCTGGCAGTTCCAACTCGCCCATGGAAGGACGCATAGTAAAGTACAAAACTGAGGATGCTACTCAACTTGGTCCACTCACTGATCAAAACTGGCATAATATGTTTGTGCAAGATGTGGCAGGGATTTCAGGTGTGGGTGCATCAAATACATCTTTTCAACCTGAAGATACTGTATCCAACGAGCTGGCGACATCTCATGAATTTCCAAGAACCCTTGAACAAGCAGCAGAGGAGGATCAAGCAGGATTAATAGCAGCTGGGAAGAATGCTGCTAGTCTCCAGCTAGAGCTGCCACCGGAGTATTTTATCTCTTTCCCTGAAGAGTTGACAGAGGAAAAAGGTTTCAACGCTTCTCCTCACCGGTATTTGATAGTGTGATCAAAGAAGAAGCGCCATGGAACCTGGGCATCGAAGCTGGCGCTTCAAGCAATGACTTATGGGGTAACTATGAAATACCAGATTTGGGCAACAGCACTGGTTTGTCAGATATGTGGGACTTGGCAAATCTGCAGGTTGCCGGAAGTTCAGGGCTTGAGCATTGGCCTAGCACTGAATCTCCATCTCGAGAACAAAATAACCGATCTCTTCCTAGAGATGATAGTTCTAAGTAAACGGATACATAAGTTAGTAGCATTCATATTTCATATAGGTCCTGCTTAATAAGTTTGTTGGAGTTATTGAACAGTCTTAATTACTTATTCTATTGATTAGCTAATCCTTCGCTTTTTTTCTTCAGTTTGTTCCTTGCATTGGTTCTCTCTTATTTTGCTATTTCTCCTATATAAACATTTTTTTTTCGGAGATAAGTAACACACATCTTATGTGTTGATTTGCAGGTAATTTCAGAGATTATCTTGTGAAAATTACCTGATAATTTGTTTCTAATGAATAGTTCTGATTTTTCAGATTGCAGGTTGCCAAACTCATGAATTGTTGCTGAAAGACTCTGGTAAGTACTTCTCCTATGGCCTTATGTAATGTTATTCCATGAATAGCATCAATATGGAAGTCATGAATTTATACACCTTGCCTATATGCCATATATTCTACCTCCCAAATTTTGCAGTGTTTTCTGGCTTCCATGTTGCATTATGAAGAAAACGTCCAGTCTTTAAAACGATCCTCAAAGTTTGGCCCCAAACCGAGACAAAAAAGAATTCAATATTTTTCTTCGTGCAGTGGCGAGGGTTGATTCGTAAGTTATGGCAAGTCAGCTGCCGAGGGGAGACTAAGATGGGAAGGGATTGTTGAGATGTATTGACTAGATTGAACACACTTTGCGTTCATAGCTACCCTTTAGATTGTTCTTATTTTCTGAGAGAAACAATCCTCAATTATCACTCAGTTTAGGGTCATCAAAGATGGATTGTTAAATTCCATGTACAGTTGCTTTTGAAATTACATTCAAGATGTCATGATTTACAATCAAGCCGTTCTTTCCTGGTAAAATCAACCATGCCCTAAGGTTTGGATGCAAGAAATTCATTGTGCAATATAGGTACAAAACAACTTAACAGCGTATTTAAACATGCAATTCAGATACAATCATTCGGAACAGCTTAACAAAGTGTAGCAAACTTTTGAACAGAAAGATGGATCAGTCTACATGGACTGTGACGGTGCAACAATGGCGACTTCTCGCTTAGCTGCACAAAAACATTTGCAAGCAGAACGGCATTACTATGTACGGACCTGCAGAAAATAGCACAATGTCATCGTGTTGGAAACTACTTCCTCAAATCATCAGGATTAAATATAGATACCGACATAATTTTAGAGCTCCATCTGTAAAATGAGCTAAAGTACCCTACTATAGGGGCGGGTTCTTTCCACATTTTAAGAGCAAACCAATGAGCTAAAGTACCCTCAAATCATCAGGATGAGATATAGGACACCAACATATGCATGGGAATTGAGTCAGCCAGTTCTAGGTCAGCCCAGGTGAGACATGACTACACCGGTACGAACAAGCTCGGGAGCATAGTACCCTACTATAGGGGGCCGGTTCGTTCCACGTTTTAAGAGCAACCCACTATAATAACCTGAACAATTGGTAAGCAGACCAAAACCAGAGAAATTTGTTTTCTGGGGTGACAAATTGTCCAGACGCCCTACATGTATGGTCAGTCCAGATACTCTATTAACGCATATAAGTCGGCCTTTATATATGGAATATTGGCTCGAATTTATGAGTTTAACAACCCTGTAGTTGAGATGAAAAACATCCAATAAGCCTCCGAGTATTGTGATATTGTTTGGATTGCCCCTCTACCTTTTGGGCAGAGGTTCAGACATCCCAATTGAAATGTCTTGTACAAGTACTCTTTCACCCAAGTATGCACCATATATTCACTAAGGTCCTCGTATGTAGTGCATGATATATGATACCATAATGAGAAAATTGTTGTTGATAGTTAGATTACCAGCGTTCAATGCAGAATATGCAAGAACACGTGTCTTCATGGACGTACCTCAACTGATCCAAACAATATGTGCACTCGAAAAGAGTTTGTATTTGCAACTAAAAAATGTAAGAACGTCTTATCAGCTATGGCAAATCTGCATAATTTGACTGAGTTGTGGCAGGCGCTTGGTCAAAGGTCTCAATATGGTCCATGATAGTGGAAAAGGAAGGTCGCCTCCATGGCTCACTGCAACACAATCATAATATGTAAGAAAGAATCACTCCAAATAAAGAAACACTTAAGATATCATATCAACCAAAGAACCCAAGACTGCACTCACTTAGCCCAGCAAGCTTCTATTAGTGCTGCTAGTTGAGGGTTCACGTCACGAGGGATCAAGCCTCTTTCCCTTAAAACCAACGGCAGCCACAACCTGCAGTGAACATATTCATTGTGTTATTATGCATGACATAATTCCTTACTAACGCAAGAAATTGAACTACAGCAGATGCAGAAAACGAACTGGTGACAGTACTCTTGGTTTTCTATATCATAAAAACAACAAAATAAATAAACGAAGAGTTGCAAAATTGATCTCTATGATCAAGATATACATACTAATAAAGAAGGCACATGAGAATGAGGCGAACACTTGAACTACAAACCTGAGCAGGATTTAAGTTACTCCAGGGTTGCTGCAGTGTTGCGAGCTCCCATAAGATTATACCAAAGCTGTACACATCGGATTTCTCGTTTGATGGTTCATCCCGCAAAACTTCTGGTGCCATCCACTCAGGCTGTGTGAACCAGGTAAATTTGTGTCCACTAAAAATTGTGCTTCATTTCACTATAGTAGAATTGAAGGAGAATAAATTACAAGCTAAAAATGAACTTACTGTTCCAGCAGCGGATTTTGATGACAGGAATGTGTTTGCTTTCAACCGGGAAAGGCCAAAATCACAGACCTACATCATAATATTGGTATTATCAATGCAGGGTAATAAATCAAAAGTCCAAACAAGTGCATCATAGATGCAAGTTAAATATATGCAATACTGCAACAAGAGATCATAAATATTAGCAAACAGAACTATAGAATTTCGGAAGAACGGCTAGCATCACAGATGCAATTATGAGTTCTACAACATCTCATGAGTCATGACAAATTTTGATAATTTTAAAGACGAGACTTCTGGAATTAATGTCGGTCTCATATTTGAGTAATAATTAGAGCAATAGCATCTCCTGAAAGGCGTCTCAGTAGAGATTTAGCAAGAATAATCAGACTTAAGCATTGTATAATGAAATATTTATCAAACCAATCAGCAATGAATTAGATTCCTCACCTTAACAGTGTATTTTTTGTCAACTAAAAGATTTGGAGATTTCAAATCTCGGTGAACAACGGGAGGGTTGCATTTATGAAGATAATTCATCCCTTTCCTGTATATCACAAAAGGAATACAAACTGGTTATCTTGATTGCACGACAGGGTACAACTAGCTCAAAGGTTCAAGTGAACTCATACCACATCATAAGCCATGCATAATCGCCTCCTTTCATCCAACACTTCTCTTGCCCCAGGTTTATGCATGAGTCTATACAAACTACCTCTGAGAACAAAAAGATGCATTATGTCAGGTCAGCATAAATTTTTTATGATGCCATACAATTGATAACCAAAAATAATAATTTAGGTCAACCGAAGTACAAAAATCCACTTTATAAGAAAAAATGTATGCGAGACCTTGATAAGTATTCAGTGACAATAGACAAGTTTGGTGGCTGTGTAACAGCACCCATAAACAGAACAATATTTGGATGGCGTAAACGTTTCATTATTGCAACCTGTTGTGGACAGCGGAGACCGTTAATAACAAATCAAGAACAGAAAGAAAAATAAAAAGATCTTATATGGGAAGGCGAGGGAACAATTGTGATATTCATTGCTTAAAAAAAAAATAATGAATGATCAATACTTCTCTTAGAAATTCCTTGAACCTCTCAGCATGAAAATCTTGTTCCATGAGAATTTTCACTGCCACATCCTGGAAGTTGAAGTATGTTAGGAAACAAACAGGATAAATAAAGCCTTTAATTGCATTTCCATACACAGATAACTATAATTTGTAAGAACAATAGGCGAGTATAAGAATGTTAGAAGAATTGAACTTGAAAGGAGCAAATGAACAGAACTGGTATTGCTCTTCCCAATACAAAGAGGCTCCCTCCTAGGTGGGGTAAGGGGGGCTCGGGTAGTACCAAGCCTTAACGCTGTTATAACAGGAATGCTGTTTCCAAATTGACCCAAAAGTCAAGTGACAACTATCTACTTCTTCGATTTATTTTATCACAAAAGATAAGAGAATTGGTAGTGTCATAGCCACTTTGAATTCACATAAATATGAAGTTTTCACAATAGCGTAATAAATTAAAACAAGAGAGCAGAGTAGGGTAATAATAAGCATCTTACACATCCATTCCACTCAGCACGGTGGACGGTGCCAAAGGAGCCTGAAAGTACGAGTAGAGATTATTTGAGACCACATGCAAAAATGATACTACTTATTACTAAGACCAGAATTGAACATTGGCCAATTGAAGAACTAACATCACATGGTATAACATTACCTGCCCCTATTTTCCCTTAATACAAGATCACTCCAAGGTATATCTAGATCTTCAATACCGAAGTTGAATTCTTCACTGCATTTAGCTATAAATGCTGCCCTGTCATCTAAAATTCTCAGATCACTAGTCGGCACCACCCTTGGATCTGATACAGCAACAAGTTGAAGAATATCTGGTTTCCCAATAGTTTCCCTTGGCACATTTGCTGCATTAGGGATATTTGGACGATCATATTCTCTTGGAAGATGTGCTTCTTTCGGCAACAAAGAAGTTTCATCTCTGTTACTTGGACCTGCAACGGAGTTGTTTAGGTCCTTAAAGTTATTGTCATCCACATCTCCATCAACTCCTGCAATGAGAAGAAAGGATTCCAGTCAAAGCCAGAATGCAAGTTAAAAGCAGTGTGTTTCTTGCATGGGGAACAATAATGGAGATTTACAAGAGACATAGTTAATCTATTGATCATGAAATGAGCATTTTCATGGGTGAAACCGGTGACAATTAACCAATAACTTATTCAGGAAATAGTCAGGGCCCTCAAATATCAGGAATGATCAGGCACTCATGCAGTCATGCAGATCCATAGAGAACATTATGCAATCATGCATCCAGTGACAATTAACCTATAATAACTTTCATATTGACACACGCTACTTGATTCATAAATCACAGTATAAAAGTAGTGAACACAAACATATACAAACTAAGGTTGTGGATATTACAATAACTCTAACAGAATAAAACACACATGGAAATACAGATATCAGACAATGAGATGAATGAAAACAAATGTTAAACTGAAAGGATCACCTGTTGAAGAGTCCTCGAAGACTATGTTGAGTGACTGCGAGTCTGAAAAATACTGTAGAGCTAGAGACCTAAAGTCCACCAAAGGTTCAACTTGTCTGAACCGTGGAAAGCGCAATGGGGAAGAAATTGAGATAGAAGAGGGACCATTTAGCATAGAATCGGGTTCACACAAGCACCCTGGCTTGCATATCAAATCAACAAGATACTCCCTGCGAAAGCAGATATGCACTTTCAAATAGAAATAGTTGAAATTTACTAGTCGGCCCAGCTTGCTTTTGGAGGCTTCATTTACATCCCATAGAATAAAACTGATAATTTTTTATATTTCATGAATTTTATATAGAAAATAAAAAACTGAGCATCTGCTGTCAACCTTCTAACTCTAACCAACCAAAATGATGGTGAAACATGTTTCACAAACTGGAAGCTCTCCATGTATATTAACATCCATGATGAAGAAACAAGTAAAGAAACATGTTTCTCCCGTTCTTCTTTTCTCCATTGTTGACAAGTTTAGCAAATCACATCCTTCAACTAGCTAAAAATTTTGATAAGTAAGGTCTTATACTTTCATACGTGGATACAATGAGAGAAGGACTAGCAAAACAATGCAGCTCATCGGCCTGAAGCATTATATAATTTTGTACTTAATCTCATTACTAAGTTAGTTACTCAATCTGTGCTAGACAAAAATCAGGTCATAAGGTTTATTATATAATGTCATTGTATTCACCTTTCATTGCATGGGATAGCAGCATAAAATGTATTGAAAGACATCAAGTCCCAACTACTTTACGATCTCTTTAATATCATCTTTACCAAGTTAGTTTCTACTCCAGATCTATAAATGAGTCTTGACATGGGAAATCATCTTAAGTTTTATTAGTAGTTTGCTGCTTAACCAGAGCAAGTAAAAACAACTAATTCCACTATTATATATAGGGTTCAATCTGAAAGAAAATCACAATTTAACATGAGATTAAGATCACTCGCTAATTCACGCCCACGCTGTGACAACCCCCATGTCAGATACACGTCCTTAGGAAGATATGTCACTCATATCTCATTGAAGAAAGTTCCATCTTTATGAGGTAAAAAAACAAAACATTAAGGACATAATTCAGTTTACTAAGCAATCTAACACACCCTCCAAGTCTCTAACACGGCGAAAACAACTAAAAGTAATAATTATTAACTACAGTAAAACAAATGATTATACAGCAAAAATACGGTTGGTATAGAGACTTCTTCCGTTCCTAGCAACAAGTGATCTCATGGAGGCAGAAGCATGCAATATAAGAATTAATTGCACCAGAAGTATGGAAACAAGGATGAAATCTCCACATATTTACTTCATTTATGAGTTAAAAACTATACCTATCGAGTCCAAATCGCACAAGACATGATGAAGCATCAGGTCTAGTGCAATATTTGCATCCCTTGGCAATTCGGCAAGGTAAATCTATAATGTCAGCAAGAACCTACAATATCATGAGTACATTTTACTTTATCACGTAAGATAGTATATGTTACAAGAAAAATCTTTACGAAGGAGATCGAAAAAAAGAAACCAATTGAGAAAGAAAAAAAAATTGTGACTTTAATTTATAGGATAACTAATACACACCATATGCATATATACAGAAGAAAGCACCAGTTACATGCTTATAAGTTGAATTTCAAAAATTAAAAGCAAGTGAAATACTGCTGTAGACCCTTATAATACCTTAAATAACAATGCCCGGTGTCTGCAAAGGCCAATTGATAGGCTACCGATAGGAAGCACAATGGATCCCAAACAATCTTTTTGATCATCACTGCACTCTTTCCATATGCTTAGCAGCTCATCTTCTCCAGCAGAAGCTGCACCCCTTGATTAGGGAATAGAAAAACAACTATAGTAAGTATAGATCACACTTACAGACACCATTTGTATTAATTAAGTGGAGATGCTGACACCAATGACTAACCCCATAATATGTGATACTAAATTTGCCAGTTGCTCAACAACCTCTTTTGTCGTGATGCAACTGGAGGACATCTTATGAGCACGATTTTGCAATTCCTTCAAAGTAGGATCACTACGCCTGTCAATCAATATTACCTCAACTGAAGATATAACAGTAGGATCAACCACTTTCAATGATTCAATTGATGGAATTCTTCCATTTTCTTGCAGATCGTTAGATATAGTCCAAATATACGGATCCATTCCATATATTAAGTAAAATCCATCAGGAATCTTATCAGAGTATGACAAGGATCCATTTACCTGATAAAAGAAAAAATTGTTAATGAAAGTTTTGCAGTGTTTTAAGTTGGATAATTATCTGAGAATGATAATCCAAAATGATGGTTCTCCCTTCTACATACAACTCCATTTGATAGTTAATTAACCCCATAACTGAGAAAAATGATGAATTTCTCTCTACGCAATCTTACAACTCCATTTGGTTAAGCACCAATTACCACAGATTATCTTATGTAAGTTCTACAAAGCTATATGCTGACATGTTAAGTGTATCTAGTGTATCATGAATTAACAAAGGGCATCATAATTTTTAACTCTTAAGACCCTAAATATAGCAAGGTTGAAAAGGTAGAATTAGTGGATGCATAGAAACTATTCATGCAGACATTCTCGCCTATTATGATACATAATGTACTTCAGAAACTACTGAAGTCCTGTATATTCTTAACCTTCTTGAACCTCTTGCTATACACATTTCCACAATGCATCAATATCAACCATTTAACATACATATATAAATGAAAAAATAACGAATCCATTTAACAGAAACTAATGAATAATTGATATAAATAGAGATAAGCTCGGACCCAAAACCGATGTGACATAGAATCTGCAGACGCCGCTGAAGATGAAGACCGCGTTATTTCATCCGGAACAGGATCCAAGAAATTAGGATCATCAGCACATGTAGCTTCAGTAGACAGCCTTAACGCCAAAGCCAACTGCAACTGATAACTCTCCTCCGTCTGCTGCGCCCAGCTCTTTGACGCTGACGATCCACCGCCACCACCACCGCCGCCACCACTCTCCCTCATAGTGGGCCTCGATTCACCTCCAATTGTAATGGAATTTGTGTAGAAGTCCCCCGATATCGTGCTCTCGGTGAAGCTACTCCCACTCGATTGCCTCTGCAAACCCGATGCCCCGACCCTATTCGAAACTACCGGGTTGATCGCCCTCTGATCAATCATCTCCCAATCTGATTGTGATGACTCGTAATACATCCCTCCACCACCACCACCTCCGCCGCCGCCGCCACTTCCAATTCCGCCGCCACCAACTCCGGCGGCAAATTTGGGGTTGATGTGATCGTCTTGTTGTTGACTAAGTAAACTGTAATCTGATCGCTTACTGGGAATTTCATCGATTTGTGATAAATTGATAGTTTGATTTCTCATAAACCCTAAATAACTTTAGAAAATAAGGGAATCTTCATCGTTTTGTGATTAATTGACACATTGAATGCGCATAAACCCTAATTAGCTTTAGAAATAAGGGAAATTTTCATGGATTAATGATTTAATAGCTGATTTGACTTTGGAAAAACACTAATTAATTGCATTTAGGAAATTAGATGATTTTTCAGTGAAGATTCTAAATTGGTAGCTAGATTTGTGGATATGTAATAAAGAGACAGAATGAGGGGAATTTGTTTGGTCAAGTGATGCTGATATTTTCCAGACTTCCGTTGGGAATAACGGTAAAGGGGCTCAATTCTATAATTCGATTCAATTTAATTGATATTTTAATTTTCGGTATCATATTTTAATTTATGTATTATTATTTTATTTCATAAAAAATTTATTACTTTGACACTTCTTTTCATTTTCCAACTTGTCCAATTAAAATTATGTATGAAAATTGTAAAATTAATTAATGTTGAAAAAAAAAATACGTACAAAGAAAACTTATTCATACATGTTTATGAATACCGTCAATATCTATTGGAGAGGAAGGAATGACCGGAAAACTAGTTATGAAGGCATTACCCTTAACTGTGGTATACTCCCTCCTATTTCACAAATTACATCATTTTCATTTTTACGTACCCTACTTTAATTATCAATTATTTATAAAATTAATATCGATAAATTTATATTTAAGATTGTTTTCATGCAAGTGATCTACAATAATCAAATCAACACAAACATTCTTGATCTCAAACCTTCAATTTTAGGACCTCGACCCTCCATTCTTGGTCCCTATCCAGCAAGTTATGCATCTTGTTCACCATTTTGGAGTACTCGTCTTTCTATTTTTGGTCATCGATCCTTTATTCTTGGACCTCACCCATCTATACTTTGTCATGGATCGATTATGCATCTCCATCCAAAACCATCATGTACCGCTTCTTGGATCGATCCTCCACTTGAGATTTCTCCATCCCCAATTTCTACTTCGTCAAAAAGCCTGTAGTGGTTCATAACGGATTTGCGAAGATTGACTATGCAAATTATTCAAATGCAACCACTAAAAAAATATACAAAGTCAGGTATTTGTGTTCCTTCTATCGTTCTCAATTTCCCACTTCGTCATCATCGTGTCCGTTCTATATCCATAGAGCCTGAATTGATTACTTTTTATTTTACGTTTTTTAGTAACCTCCTCAATCCTAATGATTATTTAATTGAAGATTCCTTTCATGATTTTAAAGGCTCAACCTCTTGCTTGAACCGAAAAATCTCTTCCATAGTCGACCGCTATTTATTTCAAATTTTTTGGGTTCAACCTTCAACAAGAATAAAAGAGGTCGTGAAGAAGGCGTTTTTCTTTTTTTCTACGCTTAGTAAATTTCCATCTAAAAAAAAAAAACTTGGCAAAGCTTTTATGGTCCGTTTGGATTGGGGTGAATCTAGGTGAAATTTTTCATTCACTCGTTTGGAACCAAAAAAAAAAAAAACAAGGTTAATGTAGGTGAATCTAGGTTAATGTAGGTTAACACATTCACATCAATTCCCCTCAAATCATTCACCCCCAAATCGGTGGGTAATGCTAGGTTAACCAATTAATATTTTTTTAAAATTATATTAGACTAAAATACCCACCAATAATATTTTACTCATCAATATTTTTGCCTCCAAAAAGAAATATCTCCAAAAAAAATACCTCCCTCTTTATTCACACAATTGCCTCCAAAAAGATTATACCATCCTCTTTATTATATAATTGTGCCTATTTTCCAAAATTATCCTTTTTTCTTCTTTACAATTTCGTGAATGCTTTATTGATTATTTAATATTAACCTAGAGAGTTACTTTACCTGGAGGATGGAGTATTAATATTTACTTGGAGTATTACTTTTGTTCTTTCAATATCAGTTTGGATTATTTAATACTCGCATAATTGTGTTACTTTTTTCTAATGTTTTTATTCTAATAACATTTAATTTATAAATAAAATCATGATATTTTGCGTAGAAATAAAGATAAGGATATAAATGTCAGTTTAATAGTTTATATTTTATAATTTTTTTTTTTCAAGTTATTAATTATATTGTTTCACCTATCGAATGTTAATGGTATCCAAACATGAATTATAATAGTTTCACCTAGATTCACCTACATTCCCCTGCATTCCCCTAACCTAGGTTAATTTTAAGTGTTTACCCTCACCTAGATTCATCCCAATTCAAACGCACCATTAAGTTCCCCGTGGACGAAGTCCATGAAATTGATTTGCTCTTAAATAAGATCAAACCAATAATGTTCGAAGTTAAGGTCTCTCTTTTGAGAAGGATTAAAAGATCCAGGGAAGATGGAGTTCTTTTAGCTCCTTGTAATTATTCTGAAACGACAAAAGTACAATAGCGGAGAGCAACAAGTTGTCTGACAAAATCTTGTTATCCTTCCTAGCGGATGTTGAAGCTGAGAGTTACTCGAGTCAGGAACCCCAGAGAATTAATGGACTGGATATTGAGGAGATTAAGCTACAGGATGAAATTGGAATTGCGAATGGTAATTTGGATCAGGTTCCTTACAAATCTCATAACATTTCTGGTAAGCAACTAACTTTTAGATACTCCTATTTAATTCCAAGGATTCTCATCTTTTGCTTGTAATTGTGTGTCTAATTTTTTATTTTCATCTAAAAGGATTTGGGTGGTTATTCCACAACAAACCCAAATGCCATAATGAAAATCTATTCTTGGAACTGTAGAGGTCTCGGTCAGACTACTACAGTTCACTTGCTTGCGTCTCTGGTAACACAATTTAAACCGGATATTTGTTTTCTTAGTGAAACTATTTGTTCTACATCGACAGCTAACTCTAGGTTATCCAGGATGCTATTTCCTATTACTTTTGGTTTTGATGCTAATGGTCATAGTGGTGGTCTGTGGATAGATTTTTCCTCTAACATAAAAACTAAACCCATTCTCCTCTTTAAACACTTCATTCTCTTTGAGATTACTACAGAACACAATCTTTCTTGGTACTTGGCACGTGTTTATGGTTACCCCAACTTGCAACAGAGACAAGAAACTTGGACTTTCATCTCCCAACATCAAACCCCTTTCTGATTTTCCCAACCTCCTCTGTGGAGATTTCAATCAAGTTCTTTTCAACTCGGAAAAACACCCATCTTCAGCTAGTACCATCCCTGGATCTTTATCCTTGATCATTTTGCTTTCTAAATTTGGTATTAAAGATCTTCCTCACACCTGAAAAATTTGATGATAAACACCAAGGAAGTGGTAATGATTTGAATTCAAATATCAAAATGAGAAGTGGGATGATAAACACTGGAGGAATTTGTGGAAGCAAAAGAGGTGAAATAAGGTACAAAAGGGTGATCAAAAAGGAATTTGTAGAAGAAAGACATTTGTTTAGCATTTAGATCCGTTCTGTGATCAGTTTAAAGTCCTTGTAAGCGTACCTTTCCAAAAGTAATCATCTGATAATGTAACTCATATCTGTTATTGGAGGAAAAATAATAAATTGTGTTATTGTCAAGCATATAAAATAAGGGGTATACGGATATGGAGTAAACAACTCACAATGTTCTTTGGTCAAGTTTGCACAGCCGTGGCCAAAGATACTTCTGAATGGACTCCAGTACATGATACCTAGGTGGTGGAGGGTGAGAAGACGAACACATTTCACACTCTTTAAGCCCAATCCTCTAATCCTTAAACCATATTCTCTGAAATTATATGATGTCCAGTTTTGCAGATTAACAATTATAAAATGTGTGCGTTAATATTTACTAGATATTTGATTCTGGCACAAAACACCTACTTTGCTTTGTCAGGTAGCATGTCTCGTAGCCATTTAAGATCAATGCTCTCGTGTTCTCGCACAATACGATCCAGAAAATCCTATGCACATTTTAATATGATGAGTAAATAGTATACACATATACAAATTCTAGAAACTATAATTAAATACCTTAATTCTCTCTGCTAGCATATTGTTCATTCCTCTTGATTTAATTGTGTCAGCAATTTCGTTAACATCTGCACAACGAATCGTCGGCGGAGTTTTCCTCGACGGTATTAATTGCCGGAACAACATCGGCGGGATTACACGTGCCTCAATAACTCGGATTGACTCTGATACCATGTTAAGAGTCTATGAGGTTCCACTCTAAAACCAATTGACAATAGAGGGAGTAAAGGGAGTAGCCCAAGATCTTATATATTGACCCGGGGAGGACATCGACTTTCGATGTGGGATGTGCATCGTAACACTTCCCTCACGTGTAACCCAAGCCGTCGGAATTCTCTTCGCCGGTATCATATGCCGGAACATCGGCGGGGTTACACGTATCTCAATAACTCGGGTTGGTTCTGATACCATGTTAAGAGTCTATGTGGTTCCACTCTAAAACCAATTGGCAATAGGGGGAGTAGCTCATATTCTTATATATTGACCCGAGAGGACATCGTGGGACGTGCATCTTAATAGACCCCTACTTATTCCAAATTTTTTGGGTCCAACCTTCAACAAGAATAAAAGAGGTCGTGAAAACGTCGTTTTTCTTTTTCTACGCTTAGTAAATTTCCATCTAAATTTCCAAATGTTTTTAGCCTATGATTGAGTGAGATGAAATATCGGTCGGAGCCATCATTGCAAATAGGGGAGATTGATAGATCAGATAGACTCAAGAGCTGGAAATCTTACTGGGAGTGGGAAGGGCGGTTAACGGTAGGAGGGAAATCATTTTAGCTATTGGGAAGAGAAGGCGTAGAGATGTCAAAATAACATTATTTTCATGTTCCCGTAAACAATTTCATCTTTTGTATAATATTCAATGCAAAAATCAAAATAGCATTATTTTCATTAATTTTTACATTCAATATGATAATTTATCTCATAAAATATTATTAGTGATTAATTTCTTCTTACAATATTGATGCTA
>CM016566.1:4122964-4222964 GCA_003412495.2 Echium plantagineum | reverse complement strand
TCCCATCTCCATTGCCTGTTCTCCATCTTCATAGCCGTCCAACCAACATCAAATTCAGTCCCAAGGACAAACAATCAACACCCCAAAGAGCAAAAACCCACCATTTCAAGTGAATCTAGAACCGTATTTTCCAGGTCCGCCATAAAACGAAGTGGTGGAAGATGAGCTAGACTTGGGAATGAGCCTCCCATTCATGAAAGACGACAAAGACGACGTGGAAGAATACCGACTGGGAGTCTTCCTGCGGTTAACATGTGAGCAGCTTCTCCCTTTAGATGCCGCCATTTGAACCACCACCGACCAATCACAAGAAATAATCAAATTGATACAAAGTTGAGTAGGTAGTGAATTTGAAGCAAGAGAAAAAGTTGTCACGCTCATTCTCAAAGGGTCCGGATTCACTTGAGGCTGCCATTTATATTGGTGTCAATAAACCAAAAGACATCAACCATCTAGATTAGCAAAACAAGATAAACAATTCATAATTACCAAAATCAAGAATAGCAACAAAAGGCGTAATTGTGTTAGGGGGTTGGAATGAATTGCAGACCTCTTTTTGCAATGGGCGATGTGATGAAGTAGCTTTGTATATATAGTAGCTTCGTTTTATCGAGTGAATTTGGTGGGTTTTTGCTCTTTGGAGTGTTGATTGTTTGTCTTGGGACTGAATTTGATGTTGGTTGGACGGCTATGGAGATGGAGAACAGGCAATGGAGATGGGAACAAGAAAGAAGATGATGATATGGTGAAAAGACTAAAATGACGCTGTTAAAAACTTATAAAATGACCCAAAAATTGAAAAAAACAAGGAGTGGTGTTTTTTTAGCAAAACTATGCGGTTCAGTGATCGAATATTAGCAAAACTAAATTAGGGTGATCGAAGTGGAAATTTTAGATAAAGTGAGTGATCGATGGTGCCATTTGCCCTTCTTATATATATCATTTTTGATATTTATCGAAATTCTTACTGAGTTAAGCATCGAAATTGATTTGAACTTGGATGTCTAGGCTAGATTTCAATATGCACATGTTGCTTATAAAATCTTCTAGGCACATTATGCTTATACGTACTTGGTTGGTAGTCGGTTCGATGTTTGGTACGAAAGTTTATCAACTTTTTTTCAAATGTAGAAATATTATTGTCGGACCTATTGGAGCTTGACATGTGCAATTCGAGTGATGACTACTAAGACCAACAAAATCATTCGAAAACCTAATTCATTTCATATCAATCACTACTTTTGGTTGTGAATTGTGACATCCTCAACTACAACTATCAACTACAACTATAATAGACAAAACGTGGTGGACTGGAGACATGCCTTCGACTAGTCCAAATAAATTCCATTACGAGTTACGACATTATATTGATGGACCTAATAAGTGGGGGCAAAGGATCAACATATACTTGCCCAGTTGATGTCTTCCCGAATTAATATATAAGATTTTGAGCTATTCTCTTTATTGTCAATTAGTTTTAGAGTAAATACCATAGACTCTTAAACAATTATACTATATTTATAAAATATTTTAAGTTGTCTGATCTTCCTTTTTTTGTTTTTTTAGAAAAAGGGGAGTACCCTTTAATTTTATTAATATAAATAATCGATCACAATCATCAAGGAAAGAGGCGACTATCGTCAAACTAGTGAGAGAAACCATCTCTCTAATCAATTTCCATGCTAGCAAGAGAGCTCGAACTTGAGACCTCCGCTAGAGGTGTCAGCATGCTTGTCATTAGGACAAAATATCTTGACAAGTTGTCTGATCTTCTGATAATATTAGTTTTTGATTGTACTGTTACGTTATTTATGCGCTATTTACTCTTCTTATCTATTAAAATATTAATCGTTCGTCTTTTAATTATAATATTGACTAATTAGAAACAGCCTCTCTATTATACTACTACATGAATTATTCGATCCTCCTTTATTCATCATCACACTTGAGAGTTGAGATAGGCAACATTTTGTTGTGTTTTATGGCGTTCATGCATGGGAGCATTATCCATATATATTAGACCATGATCAAGTTAAAGAAAATGAATAGTATTAGCACTCACTATATTATGGTTCTTTCACCACCACATAGTAGCGTGCGTGGATTAATACGTGAATCCACTACTAGTTGATGGATAAATAAATTTTGTTTTACTTATTTCAAGTCAATATCAATTAGCAACTTCAATTTGTTTTCAACAATTCCACCCACACTCCACAGACCATATATAAGGATAAGTGCTTGATTATGAAGTTGATTGAAACATCGTACCACTAAGTATATATATGTTCAAAAATCATACTCATTACTCAAGTCATGTTTGTATTATTAGGACCACATCTTTTTGTTTCGGTCAGTAGATAGAGCTAATTGCAGTAATGATATGGTCATCGATAGTAAATTCAGATTGTACTTTAGTCCTTAATAGTTGACGAGTTGTAGTTTAGTCCGATATTACTGAATTTGTTGCACTTTGGTCCCCAAAACCGTTAATTCCGTTTAAAAGGTGACTTTTTCACTACTTTTTGGATCAAAATTGTAATTACGAAATTCGGTTAGTGTATAGAATATTTGTTGCTCTTTGTCTTTGAAGCTTCCATTCTCGACTTCTTGCGGATTGGATTCGTCAATTACATTAACACTTGTGCAATTAACTCAGTGGTTCCCTTCAACTCGTTGTTATAGCCCACGTTAACAGTTGTTCTCTTACAAAAAGTTGACCAGTTCAAGTGCACTCACAAAATAAATTCATCATAAACTGTATGTATATATAGAGAAACTAAACAACAGATTTTATATAATCAGTTAGTAGTTGATAAAAAAAAAAAGCATATTGTATTAATTTACCTTGTGGACATATACAACAATAATGATATAAATTATAATATTGAGGAAATTGATGATATGGTTCATAAAGGTTTTCATTTGGTCCTCGAAAAATTAACAATTGTAAATTAATGTCCGAAATTTGATAAAATTGTAATTTAGTTCAACTATTAAAGAACTGTTTAGTCAATCGAATTAATGATATGATACATAAATAACGAAAAAGAATTACAAGTATATGACATGCATTCCAATGACAGATTGAATGCAACCCCACCCATTTGTGTATTTGTTAATTATATTGTGAGAAAAAATTATTGTCTTACAACTTGAAAGTAGACTTTAACGTGGACATTTTTTTCGTGCAATAATATAAATGATACGCTCATTTAAGGCGCCTCCGCTTGGTTAGCCTATCGCCAACAGAGGAGGTGAATTCGGAATGTGTCTCTAGCGGCTCGGTATTCCACCTCAAGAGTGCCCAGAGTAGGCTGGGTAACCACCCACAAGTAGATCCACCTTGAACAAATACAGAGTTACTCAATACTCATGCACCTGCCGTGGATCGAACTCACACACTTGAAGCACACTCTTATAGTGAAGTCTCATATCATTTGAGCTATGCCCGTGGGCTTTCGTGCAATAATATGGCATTATCGACTTGGGATGTCAGTGGGTTAGGGTATAGTTTTTTTTTTTCCAGACGATAGAAGTTACAAATACTCATGCGATAGGAAATACATTACAAATCTAAATTAACCAAGTGAGAGTCTAAGCTCCAAATAAACAGCTTCATCGCTCCAAATAAACAGCTTCATCTTCTCTGACTGCTGTTGTAATGAACATCCGCGTCCTGGATGTGCCCAATTCACGTAATGCTTAAACTTCGCTTCCTGGATGTGAGTCCGTCCCCGAAGTTGACTTGAAACGCTCGGAAATCCCTGGGTGCTGGAAATCGCCGAAACGCCTGGAATCCCACAGAGTGGGTGCTGAAATGCTGCACGAAAACGCTGCAAAGGCAGCCACGAAAGCAGAGGAAGTATGTTTAAATATACTCCTCTGCGAGAATCGAACCCGAGACCTCATGGAAAGAGGCTCAGGCCCAGTACCACTAGGCTAGAAGCCTTGGATTAGGGTATAGTTTAACCACTCCAATCAAAAGCTTGCTTTACAATTAAAAGCACCCACTCTTTTTAATTATTGTTAATTGCTCAAATGGGGTCGGCAAAGATTGGATTTCTCCTCACCTTATTGGTTGGACGCTTCTGATTAGGACTTAACTATTTTTGTTAATGATGTGTAGTGAACTAGTGATGCTTGTCAACTAATTAAAGTGAAGTTACGTTGCTAAACTCATTATTAGTAAAACATTGGACATTTCCATTTTCAGCCGGTAGAAGAACATAAAGACAGATTTAGATGTTATATATAGTCAAAACATGGATGATTGTTTTATTAGTTAGTTCACCAACAAATTCAAGACATTATTAGCAATAAATATGTATATTAATATGTATTCTACGAATAACGATTATGATGAAGTTAGCACATGACTAAAATATCAGCATCATCATAAGAAAAAAGGTGAGCAACCATGAATATGGGGTTGGCTCCGGTTTGGGAATAATGATAAATAAAGAATGATAAGTCTAAATTAAATGTAAAAATGGGACAAGTGCCAACAATAGATGGTGAAAGTGAAATATGCTTTCACAACAGCCACCTATAATCATTTTTCAACACCTACTTTAAAAATTGCGGAGGAGGGATGTTGGGTTTTTTTTTCAAATCAGCTTTTGTAGTAGCAAAGGGAATAAGGTGTTATATCAAGTGAAAGAAGAAAAAGACATGAGAAATCTATCTTAGATTCTCGTAAATCTATAGCGTCAATATGCACCATGCCCGCCCACATAGGGACATCGTTCAATTAATAAAGAATCATAATATAAGATATTACCGACAATCGTATATCTTCATGCAATTTAAGTTCGATTTCTATTGACATTAAATCTTATATTTCAAAATTGTTAACAAATAAATTCTAATCTGCTACCCAGATAACATACATCACGCGACTACCTCTTCCAACTCTTAGGGTGCATAGGTGATGGACGGATGGTTCACACTTTTTAATATACACCATGCCCGGTGACCCACATGCCACATCTGGTATGTTGACTCTTCAATTCTAAATCATCATTGATTTATTTACTTATACTTCACTAATTTAATTTTTGTTAAATAACATGTAGGTTTAATTTGTATTTCTTTATTTTAATGATATTTTTTACGAGTCAATTGAATAGCCTAATGAAAAAAGCTTTTGTTAGGGATCAGGAGGTCCCGAAACTCGCTTTATCGCTAATTTATAAAAAAAAAAAAAAAAAAATGAGACTCTTTACGAGCCTTATTTATATATTGAGGAAGTAGTAACTTTAATACTTGATAGTGAGCATGTTTATTCCAACATACTAAGCCCATTTTATTACGTAGTCGATGGATTATTACCAATTGATAATACGAGGCAAGCAATAAACGACAGAAAAAACACAGTCTTCAACTCTGAAAAAAGAGACCTTCCTTTTCTGGAGATTCATTTTCCTTCTAATTCTCATTTTTCGTATCTTTCCTTTTCTTTCTCACGTTTTGCAAGGTAATTTTCTCCTTTGTTATCCCACTTTTGATTTTAACTGATACAAGTAAGTAGTAATAAAATAATCTTGTTGTTGCACTCCATTTTTTATTTATTTATTGTATTTGTAGCTCGAAAATGCATATTGTAGTTAGGTCAACTCCTCATCTATAAAAGTCAACTCAACACTCATAAGAAACTTGTAAGTAATTTATCAGGGGATTTTTATCATGATCTTCAAACTAGTCTCTCTGTAGCTAAGAGTATTTATTTTGAATTTTGATAGTTGACTTTCTAATTTTTATACTCGAGTATTTTTGTATATGTTGTTCAATATTTAGTGAAAGATATATCGAAAGAAAGGCAGTATTTCAACGCATTTTATTGTTCAGTGTTAAAATACTAGATTTTGATACTTCAATTTAATGTGTGTCAATTAAGCGTTCATAGTCTCTTAATTTTGATCATTGGAAAACAAACATGACGAGTTTTAGGGAGGGAGGTAGTAATATTTTGTTCTGTTTTTTGTAGAATATATTTTCCATTTTTTCCTTCCTTTGAAAAATGAGTTGCTAACAATTTTTGATGTTGTTGAGATTTGTTTTGAACTAAAATCACTCATT
Organism: Echium plantagineum; assembly: GCA_003412495.2. Lineage (NCBI taxonomy): Eukaryota > Viridiplantae > Streptophyta > Magnoliopsida > Boraginales > Boraginaceae > Echium > Echium plantagineum. Next base: position 4,216,883 of record CM016566.1, on the reverse strand, counting down.
TGAGACAAGGAGAAAGGGGAAAGTCTATGAACCCTGTGTTGTTCAGGATTTCGATATTCTGCTAAAAAGATTCTTTATAATAAGTAGATTGTTTATACACATTGACAGGTATAGTTCATGAGAAGATTGTTAATTACAGAAATAGAAGTAAACTGAACATTGTGCATGTCTGGAACTCTGGCTAGCACCGAAAATGTTGAAAGAACGGTGTCTTTACCGCACAGGACGAAATCTCTTGATGTTGAAACTCAAAGGGACAGTAGCAAACTTACATTAACCAATGGGGAAACTTCCTACACATCTGAAACCACTGGATTTAGAGTTGAAGAGTTGCTACTTTCGAATGGGGAACTTTATGCTGGTTCCCTGCTTGGGAATGTACCGGAAGGTAGAGGGGATTACATTTGGTCAGATGGTTGCAAGTATGCTGGTGAGTGGAGATGTGGGATGAGACAGGGATTTGGAAAGCTGCAATGGCCTTCTGGTGCTAGTTATGAGGGTGACTTTTCAGGTGGTTATATACATGGTACTGGAACTTTTATATCTCCTCACAACATAACCTATAGAGGTCGGTGGCGATTAAATCTCAAACATGGCTTGGGATATCAGACATACCCGAATGGGGACGTTTTTGAAGGATCTTGGATTCAAGGAACTCCAGAAGGACCTGGTAAATATACCTGGGCCAATGGAAATGTGTATCTAGGAAATGTGAAAGGGGGAAAAATGTCAGGTAAAGGAAACCTAACTTGGATCACTGGTGACTCATATGAAGGAAGCTGGTTAAATGACCTGATGCATGGATTTGGAGTGTATACATGGAATGATGGAAGCTGCTACATTGGAACGTGGACTCGTGGACTTAAGGATGGGAAAGGGACATTTTATCCCAAAGGGAGACGGCTCTCTTCTAGTCAAGAATTGTACCTTAGTGCATTGAGAAAGCGTGGTTTGTTACCAGACATGAAAAAACATAATCAGGTGTCTCACATTCATCATTCTTCTTCGGTTGATTTGGGAAACACAAAGTTTGGAAGTCGAGGATCCCGTGGGGGTTTTACTAATAAAGTATCGAAGGGAAATTTAATAAATGTGGATCAGGCTCACACAACAAATGTGTCTCTGGAAAGGAGATGGAGTCTTGAGGTAGCCATCGAGAAATTAATTGGACATGCCCCGTTGCCAGGTTCTTCTGATACTGTTATGGAAGGAATAGATTTTGACGATGATACTGATGCTCCAATTCTTGAAAGAGAGTATATGCAAGGAGTTCTTATAAGTGAGCTTGTCTTAAGCGATGGATTTTCACCATATTCTAGAAGTGTAAAGAGGCGGCACAAGAAACTTGCCAGGGAGTTAAAGAGACCGGGTGAAATGATTATTAAAGGTCACCGCAGTTATGATTTAATGCTTAGCTTACAGCTTGGGATCAGGTAAAACAATGGTCTGATATATTACCTTTAATTTGTCTCAAGGATTCTGTTCCCTACTTCAGTAAAAAATCTGATGTGCAGACACATTGTACGTCATGAGTCTGCTGAATTTTTTCCTGAGAAATTTTTTGACAATGGCTGTTTATGTCCGCTTATGGAGATATGTGCATGTTCCATGTTCAAGAACAGTTAGAGTTTCCTTTCAGAGTTATTGTTGTTCCTTTTATCTTACCCTTCTGAAGTTCTGAGTAATGATGTCTGTAACGTTTTGCAGTATGTCAGTATATGGGTATCTACTATATTCCTGGAAAAAGTGGTGCGTAGAGATGTTGATGGTGTCATGTTAGTTTACATATAAAAAAACCATGCGTGAGAGAATGTAGCGACAACGGTCCCAGCTTAAGTTAGTGACAAAATAATGAACACTGCACCTAGTTTGATCAAAACTAGACCTTGGTATAAGTTATGACAACCTAAGGAGCATTGCTTGATCAGAGACATGAAGAAAAAATGTAGATCATTGTTTTCCTGTTTGTCAATATAAATTTTCTGTGTATTAGCAATATTCTTAAATTGTTAGTTTTCTAGTTTAAGTTCGAGTTAGTAGTTCGAGTACAGTGAATTGTGATATCAGAATTGGTTATCAACGTCTCTGTTTTCACCTGGATCCTCAATATTTTAAATAAATTAATACTAAAATGCTTGTAGAATCTGATCAGATACACGGTAGGAAAAATTACACCTATCCATAGAAGGGATGTACGTGGATCAGACTTTGGTCCCAGAGCCAGCTTTTGGATGAATTTCCCAAGAGAAGGTTCACAACTGACGCCAACACATCAATCCGAAGATTTCAAGTGGAAAGACTACTGTCCAATGGTTTTCAGGTTGGTACTGACTTCCTATGGATGTCTGCAAATTCTTGGAATGTAAATTTTGTTACCCTCAGCATCATACATGAACTTCGGTACCTTGAATTGTCGCATAATAAATCATACTCCGTAGTCTTTACCATGTAGTATTAACAAAATATGTCGGGAAAAGCTGCATTACGAACAGAACTTATGTGCTTATTCATATGGCAGGATGAAAGAACCATGCTAGTTCCTCTATACTTTTCCGTACCCTCTTTAGACTCATGTTCTGTCTGAAAATTGATCTTTCGTCCCGCTGATCACTTTCTTAAATATCATTATTATGTGGGCTTCTCTGTGAGTGGATAACTGATTTTTTTGTAGGGACCTACGGGAAATGTTTAATATTGATGCTGCTGATTACATGATGTCTATTTGTGGAAATGATGCTCTTAGGGAACTTTCTTCCCCTGGGAAAAGTGGTAGCGTTTTCTTTTTGTCTCAGGATGACCGCTTCATGGTTAAGACATTACGTAAATCAGAAGTTAAGGTATATTCTTGCACAGTCTTTCGATAGGAGTTGTTAGTGGATTTCCTTCTTTTATTCTTGGACGGTGTTTTGGTCATTAATAAATTTCCTTGCTGAATTCTGGCTCAATCACATATCACTAAGAATTTTATTATACTACTTCCAAAATGAGCGATTCATCGTATCAATACACATACCAATGATTTTTCAAAATTTTCATATTTGGAACCTCAAAATTCATTTGATTATGTTTCATTGAGGCTTCAATCGAAAAATTCTATGCATATCTCTTACTTAGTTGTTTTTAGTATGGAACCTTAACATTGTCTGAACCAGTTATTTTCATTTGTATTTCACGAGTAGGTTCTGCTGAGGATGCTTCCAGACTATCATGAACATGTGCGCTTGTATGAGAATACCCTTGTTACTAAATTTTTTGGCCTTCACAGAATTAAACCTTCAAGTGGTCAAAAGGTAATCAAGCTTACTTAGTCATGTAACCATATTGCAAATGTTGGCTGAGTTAAAATGAATGAAGTTTATCTTTATGACAAAATATTAGGCGAGATCAAGTTCTAATCTTAAGATATGAATGTAAAGATAAAATTCCTCCCACTTTGTATGCATTGGGCATTTCACGAACTTATAAGATGACTTTAATGTTTCTCTTGTTCCTAGTAATTCTCATTTCTACTATCACATGTGATCATAATGAGAACTTACTTTAAGGTTTCCCTTCAAGGAGAATAACTCAAAGCAATGGGAAATAGGGAGTACACATTAACAGAAACAATCCCCTCCTTTACTTGATGTGGAGGGGATAGGAAGTTCCTATCTAACTAAAACATAGTATGTTTGGCATTAGCTAATGAAAATAGCTACATACTGGAAATTTGGTTTAAATACGACCTTTCTTTTGCAGTTCCGTTTTGTAGTTATGGGAAATATGTTCTGCACAGAATTAAGGATCCATCGAAGATTTGATCTTAAGGGATCTTCACTTGGACGTTCCGCTGACAAGGTGGAAATTGATGAAAATACTATCCTAAAGGATCTGGATCTGAACTACTGCTTCTATTTGGAACCTTCTTGGAGAGAAGCCCTGTTGGGGTAAGTGATGTTTCCTTTTTACAAAAATCCATCCGATGATATCCTTCTCTCTGCACTCCTTACTCAGTTTCATATACTAGTGATTCAAGTATCTGATTGCATCGAAATCAATCAAGAAATGAACTTAGAAGTCTTATATATGTCGGAGCTCCTTGGAATTGATTGTACAATGTAATTTCATGAACTGCAACTCTTCGATAAACACCTGATATAGTATCAGTCTTCATGTTAAATTCTGATACCATGAGGTTGTTCCTAGAGTGTTTAATTTCCAAAGACCAACTTCGGGATTTTCTTTTCTGTCCTCGGCATCTCCTTAATATATTAGATTTTCATTCTTCAGTTATTTGGCATTTATATGTTGAGTTAAATATTGGTGTTATACATGTTACTAAGGATATTCCTATGTACAAAACCTATGCCACTATCTTTTGTTTCCTGAAATTTCTTCATTTTGTCCGATGCTTAGCTTCAGAGAAATTACTAGTGTATTATGTATATGCATAATATCGTTATCATGTTCAGAGGAAACAATTATTTTAACTCCACACATGCAGGCAGATCGAAATTGATAGCAAATTTCTCGAAGCACAGAACATTATGGATTACAGTCTTCTGTTAGGAGTTCACTACAGGGCACCGCAGCACCTTCGTTCTCTTATGTCTCATAGTCAACGTACAACAACAGATGGACTGGCACTTGTTGCAGAAGAAGGTAAGTCGGACCTATTTTACTTTCAATGGAATATTGCAGGAAATGCTTCTTTTAATATTTACATGAACATACTATAGGTGCATGAGTGCTCAAAACAATCTGTATAATCTTCTTTCAGTTGAAAATAAAATTATAACACTATCATCAGAATAAATTAATCATGTTCTTTGCCTTTACTTGGGAACCTCAAAAACTGACAATTGAAGACTTGGTGAACTGATTTGAGGAAAAAGGAGAGATGTGTATTCAGAAATCAGAATGCTGATAACCTTCTAAATAAAACTCTATCCATCAGAAGAATAACAACCCTAACATAATGCCAACATGTATATATTCAACTTCCCATATCAGGTAAAGCGTGTTCATTTTAGTAATCGTTAAAATAACTTGGGTCCATGTGGAATATATAGCCGACTCTTAATGTCAAAATGAGGGATATATATAGCCTTTCAGATCAAGGCAAAAGTGAGCTTTTGAATATCCATCAAACTGACCTTGCTTTGTGCTGAATAAGGCCACTCATTTTATCATGGTAGGACATGTGTTTTTGGTAGGAATTTGGATCATAGTTTCTGATGTCATTATGTTGATCTCCTGGACAGAATCTTTGGAGGATGAGATATCCCCAGAAGGCCTTGTGTTGGTTCCACGAGGTGATGATGATGATGGTAGCTTTGTTGTTGGCCCGCATATCAGAGGTGGAAGATTACGAGCTTCATCTTCAACTGGTGATGAAGTAGTAGATCTTCTCCTTCCTGGCACAGCAAGGTATATCTCCTACTCTGCATTATCCCCAACACCCCGTCGAATTTTTGGTATTTTTCTTAAATTTGAAATGCATTGCTTATTTTGCCAGACTTCAAATCCAACTTGGGGTTAATATGCCGGCAAGGGCAGAACACATACCAGGAAACGATGAAGTGCAGATATTCCATGAGGTCTACGATGTTGTCTTATACCTCGGTATCATTGACATACTGCAAGACTATAACTTAAGCAAGAAGATTGAACATGCATATAAATCTGTTCAGTTTGATTCTGTATCTATTTCTGCTGTTGATCCAACATTCTATTCCGAACGATTTTTGAACTTCATTCAGAAGGTTTTCCCTCCCAATTCTGTTGAGAAATAGGACACTGTACATTGTAATCTTTCTACTGAATGCAATGGATATATTATGCCTCGCAATTTAAGTATTCTTGTGGTGAACGTAAATGGGTATTTTTATGCTACGAATTACTATTATAACATTCTCCTCCTATTCTTACAAAAAGTACATATTCTAACAAAAACAGAAAGTACCGAAAAATTCCATTCCAAGTGGATTCAAGTTAGAGAAAAAATGAGCACCGAACTTCATTCGTGAATCTTAAGCAATACTTGGGTGACCATTTCAGAAGGTATATCATGCCTTTCCAGTTCCCACTTCCCAGCACAAATATTTTTTAAGCAACGCGTACAATGTTAAAGCCTCAGAGATCTACCATATGCTTGCTTCAGATATTAGAGCAAACAATCTCATCACCCCATATTAGGTGGAGGTGGGGGTGGGCGTAACCCTTGACCCTGCATCTGTTGACCAGGAAAACCTTGTGGGGGCATCATCGGAGGTCTTCCCATCTGTGAACCAGGAGTGAAATTTGCCATTGTCCCACTACCAGAAGGTGGAGGTGGTGGAGCAGGTAAATTGCCACCTGGAGGCATTGGCCTAGGCCCATTTGCCATTGGAGGTGGCGGCATTGAAGGAGGGCCTCTTGGAGGATTTCCAAGTGGAGGCCCAGGTGGAAGCCCTTGAGGGGGAGGGGGTGGAGGAGGGGGAGCTTGAGGTGGCGGAGGCAAAGGACGGGGTGGGACACCGGGAGCTGCTGAGCCATTTTCTGCAGGAGCTGGTTGACCTTTGTTTGCTTCTGGCGGTATTGGCTTGAAATACAATTGCAACTGCAAATCAGATATTACGACAAACTAAATTCAGCAACAGTGTATCTGATATAAGACTGAAACATAAGGATATGGACAGCTATATTTTCATACTGTAAATGGTTTCTGCAAAATATACATGGCCTCATATTTTGAATTTGATGGAGAAGAACTAGTCATTATTAAGATAAATAGATAATGCATAAAGCAACAGAAGAAAGGATTTATGAAAACATACTGTAAACATTTTGGAGTCTGGATCCCAATGCGAGAAGAACTTAGGAGTTGATTTGTCAATTTCTATACTGGGAACCTGATAAATTGACAGAGTTCATAATAATATGATTATCATAAGCAACAAAACAAATGAAGTGTCGGTCATTAAAGCAGAAGAATATTATTATACCTTGAAAGCAATGATTTCATAAGGATCAGCAGCAAACAGAAGATACTGAAATCTTTTATCATAAGGTTGAATTTTCTGCCAACAAAAAAGAAGTTACAAAAAATGCTTACAAATGTAATTTGGAAGGAAATAAAGGTTAGATATATACAACTATCCAAAAATATATTTAATTAAATTAAAGAATGATGGGGTATTACCTGCTCAAAAGATGACATAAATCTGTGCCTCGGCTTCACGTTGTCCTCGATTTCAGGATATTCGATCTGCATAAATTTCAAGGGAGTAATTATAACACAAAATACTATTCCTTCATATTGTAGCTCATTTTACTATTCATCAAAATATTTATACTTAGTTCAGATGCACAATATTTTCGTATTATGAAGGAAGTATATTTTTCGAAGTTAAAACACAAAAGATAAAAGTTGCAATGTCAGTGAATAATAGAAGGGCCCAACTCATAATAAGTTGAAGAACGAAGAGCAACACTGGAAGAAGAAAAAAAAAAGAATAATGTGCCCATTGATTAGTAGATACATCAGAAAAGTAATGTGTTAATTCAATTTGAAATAAAGTAATAACGAATAAGCATTTACACTACACAAAACAAATTCGAGAGAAGGGTGAATAAATGAACCTGGAAGAGGAGAGATCTCTGCTTTGTGTCATGATCGAACTGCTTTGTCACTCGATATCCAGGTCTACCAATTTTAACTGTAAGCATAAAAAAATTAGACTGTACTCAGTGTACATGCAAGGGAACAAAGAGGATCCCTGACTACTAACCATGGGCCTATCGAAGTAAGGAACTCTTAACATTTATGTGAGGTTTCCGAAGCTTTTTCTAATAACATATATACGAACATGTTCTCTTTGGTTTATTCTTAAATGTGGGAAAGCAGCAATCACCGTTATGTAACAAGCAACACTTTTACAGTGTCCATAAGAAGGCATTTAGCCTTCTCACGAAGGTTTCAAAGAGCCCCTACATCCTGATGTTTCCCTAATTCTAACAGAAACCAACGCCTTATAACTCCCATGACGAATTGATTCACAACTTAGTTCATTAAGTGGCCATCGGAACAAATTTGCATAGCAAACTGCGGCCAACTGAATACCTCCCCATATGAAATTGAAAATAAGCAGAGGACACAATAACAGATGCCAATCTCATTAACAGTAAGAAGGTAGCAAAATCCAGCTAACTAAAAAACTAAATGTTCAGGATCGTGTTACACTCTGTTTCAACTCTCTTACATAATTCTCATTCAACTAGGCCCAAATTCATATCACATAGCACATATATAGATAAACACTGAAATGAGCTTCTGCAAGAAACAATGGACTTTTTACGACAGCAAGCGCAGTAACCAGCTGCAAACTGATTCCTCAAGAGACATTTCTCTAGTATAACGATGTCCACTTTGAAAATTGGATATCAGGGTATCTTGTTTAATTACTTTAAAAGTTAGAAGTTAAAACAGACGTGAGGATATAACTCACTATCCAAACACCATATAATAAATCGTGCACATAACAAACAAAAGTAAATGAGGAGTTCAAAAACAAAAGTACCCGATTTACGAATGGAGACTTTGAGCTTATGTGGCTGGGGCTGAGCAGGAGCTTCCTTGGCCTCACGAGCAGCTCTCTTAGCCAGATTAGTCTGGTGGCGTTTCCCCTGCGTGTGAGCCAAGTAGTTACCTTCATTGTTGTGTAGCGTCAAACAAAGCTTACACTCATAACTGTAAACATATTAACACCAACAAAATAGTCAAATATACATCCTAATTAAACTGAAAATCAAATCGAATATATCACTATCTTCATCCCATAAAGATTGTCTGGTTCTGAACTTTGATGTTAGACTTTCTACATTTTGAACTCAATTATTTACATATTTGTTACTACCTCCATTTCAACTTAACTGGGAGATTTGACTTCACAATAAAAACTACTAGCCTTTGCCGCCAAAAAACATTATCAATATTTTGTTATCAACTTAAACATAATAACACCTAATTGTGTAGTGTCCATTACCTAATTTTATTGATCTTTTGATATAAACACAAATTTTAACAAGATTATAATTCAAAAGTAGGCTGATTTATAGTTGAATAAAAGTATCCTAGTTCAATTGGAAAAGGAAAGCAATTGTATTGCCCTTAACCAAGAACAAGATACTTCTGATTCGTACTAAACCTATATGTGTCGATTAAGGCTACAAACTCATTCAATTTTGAGCATCGAAAATCAAACTAGCCAATCTTCGCCGGGCGGAGGGAGTAACAGAAAGTGTAAAGTAGAGTTTTAAAGTACTATATGTAAATGTTAACTACAACATAGTTAAATATACATAAATACGAGCTTAAAAAGAATGAGGAAATTAAATAAGAAGAGATGTGAATTTGGGGGTTTAAGGTATAGTTGACCTTCCGAGGTGATTACGCATGAAGTAAGGGTCTTTGGCGAGGTCGATTGTCTCCAAGGCAAGTCGCCGGAGACGTTCGCGGCGGTCGACGGCCTCGTTTTGGGCAGAGGCGGCGCCTCCGCTTCCTGGCTTCGATCCCCATTCTCTGTCCATCTCTCTCTCTGTCCCTCACTAATTGATTTCTCTATTTGTAATTGTAAGTGGGCTTGTTAAGTGACCAGACGCTTCGAGTTCATTTGGGCTGTTTGTTTATGGTGTACGGCTTGTTAAGTGGCCGAGGGCTTCCAATTTATTTGGCCTGTTTATTTATGAGACGAATTAGGCTTGTAAAAGAGTGTGAAAGATCGATTGGTTCAAAAAGGAATTATTTTTTATTACGTTATAATTTTTTTGATCGGTAAAGCAATTCATTGATTATAAACCATGATGACGTATTTTTTTATTAATAACATTGTAACAATTACATTCATCAATTCAACATAAATTTGTAACTTCAAAAAAATTGGCAACTAGCTCTAAAACTAGTGAGAGATTAAGATCGCTCGAACCTTTTTCTTTTTGCTAGCAAGAGGGCTCGAACCCGAGACCTCTGCTAGTAGTGTCAGCATGATGACGTATGAATCCATTATAATTAGTATCCAAAATATTACAATTGTTTAAAGGACAAATGAAACTAAAAATTTTAAGAGCCACATTATTAAGGTTTGGTGAAACATCCAATAACAGTTGGATTCCATAAAATATTACAACATCTACTTTCTTCATTCTTGATCAATAGCTCTAATTTTTTATTTTTGATGATAGCGTGGAAGTACACTTGTGAGCAATTTAGCATTCCAATTCCCATAGTTAGAGTAGTAACTACTTATTCAAGTAACTAAGTTATGGAGTAATTTATGTTTGATTATACATGTTTTATTTTAATCATCATTTCACATATGTAATATTAGTTGAGAAATGTAAACATGTTAATTGAAGAATGATCAAAATAAAATATGTGATAAGATATATGATTAAGTCATAAAATTGTATATATAGAAAGAATGATATTTTATGTTTGGGCATCGTTTCAACTGATTACAATTTTTAGGTAATAATATAATTACGATTTCAGAAGACTAGATAGTATGTTATATTTTGTGTGACATTCTTTGTTACATTTACTTAAAATTACGATATATGTCTAACTTGTTCCAAGAGTTAATTTTAAAATAAAAATACATTATGATGATATTAATGAAGAGTAACAAAGAGTTGACGATAATCAAAACTTGTTTGGGAGTAGTTGGTTTTGAAGATTGAAAAGGGGCATTTCAAGGGGGAGAAAGTGTTCGACAAATGCAATAATGGAAGTAGAGAAGAAGAAAGTGAAGAGATGATAACTTGAAACTCAGATATCTCTAGAAAGTGAACATTGAGGACCCAGTTCGATCAATCTCCACAAGCACCACAACCACAAAAGGGCCACAAAGACAGTAACACATCACCCACAAATACCTGGAGGATGGACCCAATTCCGTTGTATTATACTCGTATATTGTAAATTGTAATCGTATAAATTCATATGTAAAGGTCTACATATACACTAGCGCTGTCTCTGTTCCCTTCATTCCTAAATGATTGCTACATCTTGACTTTAATGATTAACAAAATATAATTTAAAACGTAAGTATCTCTTATTTTACATGTGAAAAAATTATAACAAGTTGATATTTCAAAAAAATATATTGAGACAGATCTAACAAGGTTTCACATAACTATACTATTTCTTATCGTTTAATGAGAATTCTTGATCAAATTTTTTAAACTTTGACCACATAAGTCAAAATGTACAAATCATTTAAAAACCGAGAAAGTAATGGTTGTGATTTGTTTAGAAGAGTAGAGCCATATCCATTCTATCGATACGATATGGCACAATTTAAATTCGGATTCACTTTCATATCAAGTATTACTAATTTCTTGGAATATGATTATTAGTACGTCAATGTGCCATCTAGCTAGTGGTATTTTTATAGGTAAGATTACGGTAGTTTTCTCAACCCTCAACCCTCAACCCTTATCTTCTATAGTGAGGATCGAACTTTTGAGCTCGTGAATCAAGATAGTGGTTTGTGAAATTTTTAGAGTAAATGGTTTCATTGATCACTCACGTTTATTAAAAAACACTAGTCGATCACCTTAATATGACTTTATATACTTTCGATCACTCATGTTCGGTATTATGTATACTTTTGGTCACTTGCACGTTTTTTTGTTACAATTCTTTATTTTTCAAAAAATTTAACATTTTGATTAGGGTACTTTAGTCATTCTTTCATAATTTTGTCATGGAAATGTAGAGTGTAATGAAAGTTAATGAAAGTTAGTTGATGGAAGTTAAAAAGTTATGGAAAATGACTAAAATACCCTTACCAAAATGTTAAAAATTTTGAAAAATCTAGAGTTGGACAAAAAAACGCGTGAATGACAAAAAAAATATACATAATACCCAGTGATCGAAAGTATACAAAATCATACGACAGTTACGACAGTGATGGACTTGTATTTTTTGACAAACATGACTGATCAATAGGTTTTTGTTCAAGTTTTTATTAAGGAAAGCGCGAGCGTTAGTTGCATTTTATTTCCTTTATGCAAAAGACAATTGGCAAAAACGGTCACAAACGAATATATGAAAACCCAAAGAAACGAGAAAAGACAGAGAATAACGTTGTCCTTGGTGATTCTTTGATCATGCGCTTAGCTAACTAAACCTTTTTTATATCTAAAGTAAAATGCATACACACATATATAAATATCAAAAATATGATGACATATAACTTCTTCATTAGCCTTTTCATATCCCACATTAATTGTCGCCATTTTCCTATACTGTTCCATTTCTTTATTTATATGCTTTAAATACAGAGGGAGAAAGAGGAAACAGAGTTTGTGGGTGCATTTATATCAATCTGCATTCTCACTAGTTCAGTTTTATTCCTATCAATATAATTGATTTTATATACTAAAAGCCTCGTCTCAAAATATTTGATTGTTTCGAGTATTGAGCTGAAATATGTCGACGATGGTGGCGCAGAGCAACAGTAACTATGAGCTGTCGTTCAAGATCTTGCTGATCGGAGATTCGGGTGTTGGAAAAAGCAGTCTTCTTGTTAGCTTCATTTCTAGCTCTGTTGAAGATCTCTCGCCCACTATTGGTAATTATTTCATTTTTTGTTATGCATTTATTATGTTGTTGATCGATATAATTTATGTGTAACGTGCCTTAATACAGTAACTATTGAAAGACTACATTTTTGTTAGTAAAATATGCATTTTGGTTGATTTGGGATCTTGAATTTGTTGTAGTAACTTCATGAGGTTGTTGGATTGTAGAATGCCAATGTTGCATTAGATATGGTGGAAATTTGATGTGATTTTTTTTCGGTGGATCAAAACAGTGATTGTGTTCTTGTCGAGGATTTTAATGTCTTGTTTTTAATAGAAGGGAAAGCTAATTACTCATTTGAGTGCTTTGGCTAACATGTCCCGGTGCCTCTAAAGAGGTCCCCACACGCTTGGGATAGTATACAACTTTACCCCTGTGGTGTTAGAGAGGTTGCTTTCGAATTTGACCAAAGAAATTACTCATTTTAGAACATTGCTGTAGTTTCTGAGTTCATGAGATATTGTATTGTTGATGATCAGCGTGTATAACAACTCAGGTGTTTATATCTTCCCTCTATTCCTGTTTGTGAAGGTGTTGATTTCAAGATCAAATTGTTCACAGTTGGTGGGAAAAGATTGAAGCTCACAATTTGGGATACTGGTACGAACAAATCCCGCTTTCTCTAACTTTTGCTTACCCCTTGGGATCATATGCCAACCTTGTTACTGCGCTTCGGCTTCTGCTTCTGCATAAGTATTCTAAAATGGCATTCCATCAATTGAATTATATTTCTGCAGTTCTTGGTTATTGTGTTCACTGATGAACATCGAATGACTAGAACTATCCTTTGCATATCATGATTGATTTGTAAATTTTGGTAATGCAGCTGGACAAGAGAGATTCAGGACGCTAACGACCTCATATTACAGAGGCGCTCAAGGGATTATTCTTGGTATGGTGAATAGAAATGTTGACTTATTTATCGTGGGAGTATTTGTTTGTGCTCTTATTTTCTTCTGGTTCTCATCTCTTTCTACATTGTAGTATATGATGTCACAAGAAGAGAGAGCTTCACAAACTTGTCTGATGTCTGGGCAAGAGAGGTGGAACTATATTCCACAAACCAGGACTGTGTCAAGATACTCGTTGGTAACAAAGTTGATCGGGTAATTTATCCATCCTTCTAATTCTTTACTCTCTTGATCATTTCGTTCTTGAATTCACCTAAGAGCACCTAAATAAGGCTGATTGTTATTCAGATTTGGTATCTTTGTTTCGAACATTACATGAATAGTGACTAGATCTCACTTATCAGGAATCTGACCGAGTTGTAAGTAGAGAAGAAGGTACTGCTCTAGCAAAAGAGCTTGGAGCCTTGTTTCTCGAATGCAGTGCTAGGACTCGAGAAAACGTTGAACAATGCTTTGAAGAGCTTGCTTTAAAGGTATGCACATGCATGTACACTTCCTCTGTTGAGCTTTAAATAACATTTGATCTTCATCGAGGCTTGTTCGAGGCAGTGATGTAGTTCCAAGTAGTCCGTCTTTGACCATGCTGCACACCTCAATCGTGTGTCAGTTTCTTCTCTGCATTTCTTTTACTCTTCTAATACTCTTTAACAACTCTTGTTGACAGATAATGGAGGTGCCTAGTCTCTTGGAAGAAGGATCAACAGTGGGAAAGAGAAATATCCTCAGGCAACAACAAGAACACAAGACACCGGAGGGTGGCGGTTGCTGCTCCTAAATCATGAATTCACCTAAGACTTATGTTTGAGAAGCACTTGAAGAATGCTGGAATTGCTTGTAAAAATGGCAGACATTCTCTATTTCGTCGTGACAATATTTGATGAAGTTTGTGTAAATGATCTTCCGATGTTCTATTTTACCTATTTAGTTGTTTGGGTATCACTTTAATTCCAAAAATTAGTCCATTTAAGCTAATATACGTTACATCTTCAGAGAAGGCAAACAACACACTTAATCAAGGGAGTATAGAAGAAACAAAGCCATAGTGGACAAATAAATCAACAACAAACGAATAATAATGCACCCCTCAGAAATTTGTATGAACTCAATTTTGACTCTGAAGATCATCTTGTGTATAAATTGTAACAGAAATGGAAAAAACTAATATAAAACATTTGTATATGGATGTGCCCAATAGCAGTGATTTTGACTAGAGAAATGTCTAAGTTTAGTAAAATCTCCTAAGATACATTGGCCACAGCTTCTAAAACTCTCCTAGCATCAGTGTCTGGATCAGCAAGCTCGCATGGGATCTGCAAGTTTCATAGTGGTAAGTGATGAATTAGTAGCAATAAACAGTATAAAAGAAATATATTGACAAATGCTAACCTTTCCGTAGATATTGGTCTTGGTTGGCGAAGCGCCAGCGTTCAACAACAACTGAATAACAACAGCATGTTCACCTCTTGCAGCGTGATGAAGAGGCTACAAGTATACAAAGAAGACATAATTATGGTTGAGATTATAAAATGCTGCTCTTGCATACC
This sequence comes from Echium plantagineum, assembly GCA_003412495.2. Taxonomy (NCBI): domain Eukaryota; kingdom Viridiplantae; phylum Streptophyta; class Magnoliopsida; order Boraginales; family Boraginaceae; genus Echium; species Echium plantagineum. The sequence continues at coordinate 4,201,821 of CM016566.1, read as the reverse complement.
GAGTACTAATTATAGATAAACTCTAAAAATAAGCAACCACTCACAGTGTCCCCCTCTATATCAACTGATTCAAGCATCCTGCTCACATTCTGTGATCCACCAGCACTGTTAAGGAGGAGTTGGACTATCTCCGCAAAGCCTATAGAGGATACACAGACTAGAGAGTGAGCACTAGCCTTTATATGAAATTACTTTACTCAATGAATAAATAGAACTAGAACACACCTCCAGCAGAAGCATCATGCAGTGGAAGTGCTCCATCTTCATCCTTGACATCAAGACTTGCTCCCCTTTCGACAAGTAGCTAGAGAACGATAAACAGAGTTCTGTGAGACCGTCAACGGTAGTAATCATAACAGTGCAAAGGTGTTACAAATAAACGACAGATCACTTCGCCTCCTATGGTTCCACTGGGCAGCGTCTAGAACCTAAATAGGTTTGGATGTTCGAATATATGTCTAAGTAGCATTTTGCAACTGAATTAGGGTTTTATACTATGGTCTTATCACGTGAATGTCACTGTCTTATAGTAGTATCAATTCTGACTAATGTTTTGAGTTGCCTTTATGAAAGGCAGTAGCCACAAGCCCACAAGGCTGGTAATGTATGAGAAACAGATTTTCTATCATCAATTCAATTGTGCAACTTATCTTGAATCACTCTGTTTAGTTTGCAATTATTAGTTTATCAAAAGACCAGTATTCTGATTGCAACAGCATCCAGTACACTAACCTGGGCACAGGGTAGATGACCGTACAGACAAGTAAGATGAAGAGCACTATCGCCATCTTCCAATGGTTCATCAATGGAGCCAACAAGGTTATCTGCCGAAGTCAATAGTATAAATTGCATCAGTTCACCCACATATAAAGGTAGCTTTTGTTTGTAAAGGCATACGAATAACCACTCTCAGAACGATCCTATTCATAATAAAATAGTTAAGTACATTAAATTTCTAGCAATTGATATATATTTTTCCACCAAATATTATAGGAAGTTAGGAACATACACAAAATACTACTCCGATTTAAGAAGATAGTCTACTTCAACAAAATTTGTAGCCATCAGATACACATATACCTTGGATTTGAATCGAAGTGATCATATCAATACTAAAAGTCATTATTGAAAGTACTTTCATCTAGCACTAGAACATTTAAAAAATACACTTGAGCTCAAAATTTAATAAATCAAGCATCAAATTCAAAATTCTACAATCTGTAATGAATGTGGGGAATAATGAATAATGCTAGTAACGGATAATATGAATTTCTACTGAAAAATAGTCATACCAAGTGCGAGTCTGAGAGCCTGGAGATCGCCGGAGACGGAGGCAGCGGCGAGGTCACGGAGGTGAGGTGGAGCACCGGAATCGGAATCCGAAGCGGAGTCAGGGTCCGGCTCGAAGAACTCGAGAGGGGCAGCGCCGCCTTCATCTTCATCACCCATCATTCCGTTTCGCCTACCTGAAACTGCCATCTATAGGGTTTTTGTTAGTAGGAAGTTGCAATTTGTGAAGGAGATAAACTCATAAACCCTTTAATTTGGGTTTTTTGTGGAGTATAAGAAGGTCTACGCAAAGTAAGCAGAAGAATAGTCAACAGAGAGGGAAAGGTATTGGGTTAACGGCCCATTGTTTCCATTTTCAAACTTTAGGTCCAATAGAATATGTATTGAGGAGCAGGTAGCAAACTACGTCTGCCCAACTACCCAACTGACTTATCCGATAGTTGTTCGCAGTAGCGGATCTAAGAGTTTTAAAATCTCTGTTCAAAATCGACATAATTTTTAAAGTACCTGTTTAAAATACTTAAATATATTTAAATATTAATTTAAATGCTAATTTTTACATTACTTTTTCCTTTATACATATAATTTTTCTTTAAAAAAAAGTGCATGTTCGATTAAACATGCGTGAATCCATTGAGGTCTACTACTGCTTGTCCGAACTTCACTTGATAGGGATATACACGATTTTGGATTATAATATATTTTATGGTTCAAACTATAACTTTTAAGTGTTAATGGTCTAAGATATCACTATGTTTTAAAAAAAGTCAGTTAAATCATTAATGTTCAGCACCGATCAAATATGATAACTAATGCTGCAAAAATTATTCAATCTAGTCACTCCTTTAAACTTTTTATGTGCTATGACTAAATATGTCAATTGTTTAGGAATATTTTCATCCTTTCATATTTTACTTTGCTCAAATTTTACCTATAATCACCCACAAATATATATATATAATAACATCAATATAGGGAGGTCAAATTATGAGTCAAAACACATCTTCGTACATATTAGTCATTAGAGGACCTTTTCTACAACAATGTCACTTCCAAAAACCAAACTGCACAAGATTTCACCTACTCGAACCATTTCAGAACTTAACTCTTATATATATTTCCACAATAAATATTTGATTTCAACATTACCCCTTTATCAACACACAATAAAATCATAGTTATAGTAAGTGAACTCCTTCCAATAGAGTTGACCACAACCGCCTTGGAATTCCTAGGTGATAAACAAACAAACATTCATGACTTTTCCTACGCTTCAACCGGGTTATTCTATTCCACCTCTTACAAAAAAAAGAACTTCACCTACAAAATTAGTGAAAGCATCCACACTAAGATGAAATTTCTTTAAGACCATCCACAGCAGGGGTGCAACAAAAGGAGTTTTATTCAGTGCCACGTCAGCTTAAAACCCACTTACACCCCAACTTGCACCCTGTTTTCACAGCAGGAGATTTTTCAGAGTTTTATTCAATTTCTCTTCCTTCCACATCACTTTATTCTATACCCCACAATTCTTATCTTTATTATTTTACATATATTATTATTAAAATATAATTTTTATAATAATTTATTTTCATAATACAATAAATAAAGATTTAATTTATTTGTAATTATTAATTAATTATAATAAAAAATTAATAATTAAATTACAATAAAAATTAGTATTTGATTAAAACAACACACAATATTATTAATCACTTGTAGTTTGGGAAGAAATTCCAATATTGTGAAGGATCCATGATGAGAGTTGAAGATTGAAGAGGAAACTATTGCAAATAAGGAATGAAGAAAGAGTGTAAAAAACTCGTTGTTTTTTGCTCCAAATGACACAAACTTAGACTCTATTTATAGAGCTCGAAAAATGAAAAATAATGATATATTTTTTATATTTTTATTTGGATTAATTATTATGTAAATAAAGCATTTATTAAGTGGGGGAAACAAAACAAAAGAGTAAAAACAACCACTCCCGCGCGGGCAGCGTGGCAGCGCAGGAATGGCTCCTTTTCTGGCTTGTGGGCCTCACTATGGGCTACTTTTCAGACTTGCACCCGGGATCAATTTTTGATACTCAAATTTGCTCCCCATTTCTTGCACCCAGCTGCATCAAATGCTCCCCTCTTGTACCTCACTTGCACCTCTCAATAATACCCAGGTGTGGATGGTCTAAGAGACGAAAGAAGCTGAGGGGAGAATAGTATTAGGTCAAATAACAAAGAACAAGTGTCACAAGTTACCTGGCTTATGGGCTATATGGCTACACAAGAGACAATAATGGTCAGTTACTGGGTATGTCTGTGTAGCACGTTTAATACAAGGGACATAATTATCTAAGGCTGCCGACGATAGATGAGTTCAATTCAATAATTTTCTGATTATGTGAATTTGTGATTAAAACATCTTATCACTTGATATTGTGAATAAATAGGCAGGGAAAATGGTGGGCACCATAAACTATCAAATAACTCATTGCTATATTTGTCTTGCCGAATCTCATGGTCGGCATTTACTGTATGACAAAATGATATATACCTACAAAACAGTCGATTCTTCCTCTCCAATCCGTCAATACTTTCTTGTTCGAACATAACTATTATGAATATAACTATTATGCCAATAATAGTAAACACTTAGGTTGCGTCTGGTATAGTGGAATGGAATGGTGTAGGAATGGAATAGACAAAGTAATGGAATAGACAAAGGAAAGGAATGAATTAATGAATTTTATTACTTTGTTTGGTATGTGAGCAATAATGTGATTGAATTATCACATTACCCCGAATTTATCTAATTTGATTACCTAATAGGAGGTAATCATCCATTACCCCCAATTTGGGCGGAATGGTTATTACCTCAAATGAGGTAATTCAATTAACTAGGGAATGCAATCAAAATTCATTGTTATCTACCAAACTAAGTAATGCAAACTAACTTAATTCCATTCCTTCCTATCTCATTCCATTCCCGCGTACCAAACACAACCTTAAAGAATAGCTTCTAGAGCCCTCTCGTCTATATCAAAGATATACCAAACGAATAATCATGTGTTTAAGGCTAATATATAAATAGCAAATTGTTATTGTTTTTTATTGTTGATTGATTTAGGTCGATCGAGTCATGAATTTTTATATGTAACGAAGACATTGTCGTAATTTACATTAATAATATAAATCATCTAAGTCGTCAAGTCTTGCTTATTTTATCTTGCATGCATCAAACACAAAAAGAAAGAATATGCTCTATATCACGTTATTTAGTACAAAATTCAAAGTTTATCCATATAGACAATACAACAATACATATATTACACACGTTACTTCAACAATGATGAGTGCTTCCTAGTTCCTACTATATCTTTTACTCCTTATATTGCAAATAAATATATATGTAATGAATAATGGAAGATACAGCAAGGGATTTCTTATCTTATCCAAAATCATTTTTTTGCTTTGGAGTGACATATTTGGATTATTACATTCTTTCGAATACGTTTGTATAACGGTATCAATTTGCTCCTTAACAATTTTACAACAAAGTCAAGAGTGTTTTTTCCTTTAAATGATAAGAATTATAAATAATCGTATAATAATAAATTGAAGTCACATCAACGAAACAAATAGAAGTCTAAGCTCCAAATAAACATCGTTGTCTTCTTTGACAGCCATCCAAATCTCTTTCTGGATGTAATTTCAATCCACATATTATCCGAACATAATTTTTCAGATGTGATTATGATTCTTGTAGTAACCACAACACCCGAAAATCTCATGAAACGATACTCAAAATTGTTAAAACGCCCAAATAATATTTTATAGAGTAGGTGCTGAGAAGCGACGGGCTATCCATAAAGGAGAAGGCTCTTCTTCCAAATGAAGAGTATTCTCTTCCCACAATACTTCCTCTCTTATCCATCATTCCTACGTGGCAGTCAGCTATTCCTTATCGCATCCAGTGCTTCGGTGTATTAATAGTGATTGGCAATTTGGCATCTAAAAACAAGATTGGACATGGAAATGATTTAATCTGTGCTAGTTGTCTAGTTATTATCGTCCGCTATTTCATTATTTTTCCAAATCTTATCTACTATGGTACTTTAATCATAGTTTATAGTAACACTTCATTATCATCTCTAATAAACTATGTTTTTATAGATTACAAATTGCAAAATTATATATGTGAGAAAACTAGACGTCGCAAATTCACGTTATCGTATCAGACTTTTCTCAATTTCATCGAGTTGGGGTATTTTTTTAATTCACAAAGTCGTGGTTACTTTAGATAATGAAATGTAATTTAACAAAAGTATCCGGACTTCAACTAACCATATATAACTTTAATGATTCTCCATTTAATGTCCAAGTATTGGAGTTGATGAGTAGTAGATTAATTATTAGAGTTAATGATTGATTGATTGGGAGCCTATTGATGTTTATATATAATACCTAATACAGACATACAGTCATTCACTCGTGAATACGAGTTTTTTCTTGCAACCTAATGTAAGATAGGTTAGTAAAACTTAATTTCATATTTGGACCGTTGAATCAACATTAAATTGGTAGTTGAATTTTATGTTATTTTTATAGGTATTTGTATGGACAGTTTCTTCTTTTGATTAATAAAACCTAACTCTGTAATAGTATAACTCATAAATACTAATAACATTGCAAATAATAATAACGTCATACCATAAGAATAATTCACTATATACAATGTTTAGGACTTAAAGAGACACTTCACAATTTCTCCTTTTTGAAAATTAATCATTTATATGAAAAAATAATAAACTACCCACTGGCCACTATTCACAAAAACTTTACTAATTCAATAGTCTTTTTGAACATGTTTTATATTTTATAAAATTTAATATTAATAATTATGTATTGTGCATTAAATAAATGATCTCACTGTATAAAAATATAATTATTCGTACATGTTGATCTCTCTACAAATAACTAGTAATGTTAATATACTACAAATTAAAAAAGAGCGCAATAACTAATTAGGTCATATCAGTAGCGAATCTAGGTGTTTCAAAGTGTCTGTTCGAAATTGATATAATTTTGAAATATGTGTTCAAAACACTTAAATATATCCAAATTTAAATTTAAATGCCAATTTTTACATTAATTTTCTTTATATATATACATAATTCTTTTTTCAAAAGATATAAGTGAGTGTTCGACTGAACGGGCGCGAACGTAAACACGTTCGCCCGTGGGCCATATCAAAATAAGCCATTAATTATATCATCCCACCTACCCTACCCCTTAGCATCGAATATAAATAAAGGTCGACACTGAAGTGCATGAGATGTGGAAACCTGCAATATTTTGGTAGAAACTCTCCCAATTATTCACTTCCTTTTCAACACTTGAATAGAACCAACCATGCCTTTCAGTAGGATAGCCTTAGGAAGGCAAGAAGAGCTAACACACCCAGACACTTTCAAGGCTGGTGTGGCTGAGTTCATTTCCACCTTAATCTTTGTCTTTGCCGGCCAAGGTTCAGGAATGGCTTTTTCAAAGATCACTCACGGCGGAGAGACCTCTCCCACCGGCCTCGTTGCCGCCGCCATAGCTCACGCTTTTGCCCTGTTTGTGGCTGTCTCCGTTGGGGCTAACATTTCCGGTGGCCATGTTAACCCTGCTGTTACATTTGGTGCTTTTGTTGGGGGTAATATTACTCTTTTTAAAGGGATTGTTTATTGGATTGCTCAGTTGCTTGGCTCGGTTGTGGCTTGCTTGCTTCTCAAGTTTGCTTGTGGTGGCATGGTGAGCCCATATATATTACTCCCTCTGTCCCTAAATAATTGTCACATTTTGACTTTTCATGATCAACAAAACAAAAATTGAAATATAAATATCTTTTATTCTACATGCGAAAAAATTATAAAAATGTGATATTTCAAAATATATATTGAGACGAATCTAACAAGATCTCACAAGACTATATTATTTCTTATCATTTGATGAGAATTTATGATCAAATTTTGTAATGTTTGACCACCAAAAGTCAAAATGTGACAATCTTTTAGGGAGAAGGGAATATATTGCTTAGTTTTTTTACTAAAAAAAATCAACATAAATAATACCGTTCATTATTATTCATTAATCAACCTATATAGCGTAGTCGATTCCATGGCTTATGGTTTTGATCTAACATTTGCAGGAAACAGGAAGTTTTGGTTTATCTGGAGTGAGTGTGACAAGTGCATTAGTTCTTGAAATTGTGATGACTTTCGGGCTGGTCTACACAGTATATGCAACCGCAATCGACCCCAAAAAGGGTAGTTTGGGAACAATTGCTCCACTTGCTATTGGTCTAATTGTTGGAGCCAACATCTTAGCCGGTGGAGCTTTTGATGGAGCCGCCATGAACCCAGCCGTTGCTTTCGGGCCTTCTTTGGTCAGCTGGAGCTGGGAATGCCACTGGGTTTACTGGGCCGGGCCTCTAATTGGTGCTGCCATCGCGGGCCTTGTGTATGAGTTGCTCTTCATTAGCCAAACTCATGAGCATTTGCCACCAACTCACCATGATTACTAAATTGGGATGGATTATTGTAAAAAATGTGTGATGTGTTTTTCTTTTCTTGATTTTTATTAATGCATGTAATGTATTTTATATTATATTTATCATGTAAGAGAGATGTTATTATGTGTGAATTTCGTTAACAATTGTGTTTGTTGTATGTGATATTTTATTTAGTCAAGCTATATATAATGTCCTAAAATTGTTTTTGTATTATCTTATAAATTCTAAGTATTTCTTAAGAGCCCGTTATTAGAAAATTAAGGAAAATCCTTAGCATTCTACATAAAAGAAAAATGAAGTAATAAGATGGGAAGGGGAAAAGGCAAATAAAATAGGTCTTTGATTTTTACACTCCAAAAATTGATTGTGACATTTCAATTTCTCTATTTTACCCTTCAATTTACTCTATAAAAAACTACAAAAAATGATAAAATGGAGTGTGGTTATAAAATTTGGAGTGTAAAAATTAAAGACCATAAAATAATGTAATTGGACTACTATTGGAGGAGGTATATTCTAATATCCGATAGCATAATTCCAAGCAATCAAGAAAGGAACCTGATGACCACAAACACAATTACATAAAGACAACAACTACATCAATTTATTATCTGTCATTATTATTAAACCTCAATAAAATTTAATTAGAATTATTATTTGATAGTGACGGATAGATATTTGGAGACTTACTCAAATGAGTACCTGTTTCAGCATGAATTTAGTGGGCGTAATATTCTTGCAAGATATGGATAATCTAAGAGAAAGAAAGAAGTAATTGTCGTTGGATTGTTGGAAAGTGATCTCTCAATAATAGGAGTACTGAACGTAACTTATGTGTAAATTGTATTACCTCCTTCCCAATATCTATGAGAAGTTCAATTTTTCTAATCTTTTGAAATTTTTATAGTAGTTGATGGAGCGCTAAATTCTTCATCTTGAACTACATTCGTGCACATAGTAGAAGCTCAACTTAAGGGCCACACAGATGAGAGCCTTGGAGCCTGGAGGTCGTTCATAAGATAAGACTATATGCCAAACTCCTTGTTCGAGAGACTCAAGCTCCATCCAATTCTGAACATATATATATATATAGTTGGTTGGTTCGGGTTTTTCCCATTTATCAATCAATTCTTTTCGTTGGTCCAGAAAATTGTTAACCATCAATTATATTTTGAGAAATACTTTTTTTTTTTTTTAGAATGAAAAAATATTAATTATTAAATATTTCCTTAATACGAAACTAAACTCCAAAAAATAAGATTATGGCGAATTGCGCTGAAGTCCTGACACTTGACAGAATAACACTTGGATGGGCTTTCTGGGCCGTTCAATCAAACCTAGTTCACGTCCATTTACTTTTTTGGGCCATTCTATCAAACTTAGCCCACGTTCCTCTATCTTTTAATAAGGCCAGGCGAGGTCCACCTACATTCACAAATCACAAGCTCACAACTATTCAATAGTAGACCATGCACGGATGCACCCGATGACCTGGTCTCCTATTCGTTCTAACATAAATATTGGAGACCTTTGCGGGACAAACCCACACTTTATTGATGATCGAACATTGAACTAGACCTTATATTTACAAATTACAAGTGTTCTTTATGTAGGCAATCGAAGAACTTTTGTTGATGAGATAAAACACGATAATTATGCATGCCTTAATTAGCTCAAAACAATGATTTTTTAAGTGAAGAAGTATGCGAGACAAATATTATTCAAAACAACAACAATTAAGATTAAGATTGATTTTTAATGTAGAAATAGCCTCGGATAGCATGTAAAAATGTAGAGGGAGATATTTTATTGATACTAATTATTGTTGTTCTTGTTGTCAATACATTATAGAGGTGCCTATATTTATAGGTAAACATTAACCCTAATTCTAACATTGCGGGCTTATAGGCTAGGGTTATTTGCCCATTAGCCTAACACCCTCCCTCAAACTCATGGTAATTTTATAGAATTTCCATGAGTTTGCAATACAAATAGATAAGAAAAAAGAAAACGTAAATTTGGATCAAGCCGGATCCATGATCAGTGCGTATTGGACTCGCCAGACAACGCATATCGGAATCGTCAAATAATGCGTATCGTCAATCATTAACTTCCGGGAACGACATCCTTTTCGAACCCGTCAGATCTCTGCGTATAGGACTCGCCAGACCATGCGTAATTCGCCAATCAATAACTGCCAGGAACGCCATCCTTTTCGAACCTGTCAGATCAATGCGTGCCGGATTCTCCAGACTACGCATAATTCGCCAATTAATAACTGCCAGAAACGCCATCCTTTTCGAACCTGTCAGATCTCTGCGTATAGGACTCGCCAGACCATGCGTATAGGACTCGCCAGACCATGCGTAATTCGCCAATCAGTGACTGTCAGGAACGCCATCCTTTTCGAACCTGTCAGATCAATGCGTGTCGGATTCGCCAGACTACGCATAATTCGCCAATTAATAACTGCCAAGAGCGCCATCCTTTTCGAACCTGTCAGATCTCTGCGTATAGGACTCGCCAGACCATGCGTATAGGACTCGCCAGACCATGCGTAATTCACCAATCGGTAACTGTCAGGAACGCCATCCTTTTCGAACCTGTCAGATCTGTTCAAAATTCCACTTCAACTCGAAGTAGAATAAATCGATTTATCTTTTTTTTCTCTTTTTTTTCAATGGGATACCCCCATTCTCCATAATCTTATCTCCCTCCCTCAAACTCATGGTAATTTGTCTAAATATCCATGAGTTTGCAATAATAATTAAAAGTTTTCAATAAAAAAAATTTCAAGAAATATTATAAAAAAAAAATTGAAAAAGATCAACGAAATCCCGCCGGTGAGTATTACATAGTAGAAAACCCACCGGCAGGACAGCGGAATGTGTATTTAGGCCTCAAGAATCGATAGGCTCGGATACCATGACAAAATATAAAATTATTTTATTGATGAATTTCATGTCCATACAATACAAGAATGATCTATATTTATAGATAAATATAAACCTAAACCTAATGTTTATGCGGCTTATGGGCTATTCACCCATAAGCCTAACACCCTCCCTCAAACTCATGGTAATTTTATAGAATTTCCATGAGTTTGCAATAAACATTACAATAGTAATAATACTCTAAAAAAACATATATAAGTATGTAAGTGCGTCCGTCAATGCGATAATCTTCAATTGGTTGTGTAAACTGCTTCAACCACCATTCGCTCAGTCGGTGCTAGGTTCCTCCGTCGGTGCGTCAACGCATATCACTAATCGCCAATCAATATTTATGAGGAAAGTTTTTTTTCGAACATATTAGATTATCGCATCTAACATTTACTTTTTAGATTGATATATAGGCAGAGACCCGAATACATGCATGCATGTCTGCCAATTCGACGAAATCTTTATTTGATTCATTATTGTATTAAAAAATGATTGCAATGCAAGTTATTATTTATACAGAATATATAGCAAACTAATTAATAACAAATTTCACGATTTGAAGAATAATCAGAACGTGTATGGTTGTATATCATTAACTAGGATAATCTATACATGCATAATGTAACAAAATAATAAAATAAATAATAGTCGTACTAATAATGCAGTAGATAATCTATTATTTCATACAAAAATAATGCATAGCACAAACAACATATGCTGGCACATCAGAATCAGATGCATAAGTTTATTCTATATCTTGGTAGGGACCATTAAGTTGACATCTCGTTTTGAATTGCGCGGTTGCAATGGTCTTGCATTATTCTCAGCAAACTGCATTATTAAAATCACATTCTTAATTAATAATAATCTTACATTATTTATGTCATAATACGCGCTTCTCCTTTTCAAAAAGATTGTCAGGTTTATATTGTGTAGTAAATACTTACATCGTGGACGGCTTCTCGGAGTAACATGACTTGCTCTTTTGAAACTGTCTGAATCTGAAATGATAACCAAAATTAATTTATAAATCGTAATTTTTTCTCAATCAATATTAGTTACGATTAAAATAGAAGACATTATTACCTTTTTACTTATTGTCCAAATGACACCTTCTGTGCAAGGTGGCACAGTAAGTGAACCAAGGTATCGATAAAACCTTTTATTGTTGATTTCAATTTTTCTGGGGTCAACCACTTCCAAATGTCTCTCCTCGTGTAGGTCAATCATTGTCTTTATTGTTGGAGTTAACTGCAATAAATGGAAGATATAATTAAGTATAGTAGACTATATTTACTTCAAGCTAGAGGATTTGACTATTTTTTTTGACAATTTCTATTTCTTACTGCACACACCAATTAGTTAGGTACTACTTTATTTTGCAACCACATATCTCTATCAATTGGCCGTAAGGTCAAATATTGATTCAAGAAGTACGTTATTAGGAGTTAGTCGCATAGCCTAATGGAAAAGACTCTTGTTAGTGATCAAAAGATTTTGGGTTCGAAACTCATCTCATCGTTAATTTACAAAAAAAAAAAAAACTACGTTATCAATTTATTACTAATACTAAAATAATATTGATGTTACCTTGTTAAGAAATTGATCTGGTTTCCCAAACTTGAAAAGAACAGCAACTACAGATATATTGTTCTTCACACTTTGGTTCAAACATTCGTGTACCAAATGCAGTTCAAGAGCATACCTGACAAACCCAATTAAACAATGTATTAGATTTTATAACAAACCATTAAATAATTAGGGGATGGCTTTTTTCTGTAATGGGGAATCGCAGCCGTTGAGTACTGATTAGACTTCGAGCTGATGTAATATTACGCCAGTCAGGTAAACCACGCATGGACAAACCCCAAATAAATTTACCCCAAAGTGTATTTTAAAATTTTGAAGGAAAAAAAAGACCTCTTGCCATGAATAGTATGTTCTGAAGTAGAGTGCCAATGAACTTGTCTAAGTAAGTATTCATTGCCATTTATAAACATTGCTCCTGCATTTCCATTAAATTGCACCTACAAAAAATGAAAAAGAAAATAATTAACCATAATAAAAAACAAAAAACATACATTATTTAGCTTTTAAAACTCATCACCAATGCAATATTATTGGAGAAGAACGATAACATAATTAAAAAAGTTATTATTATTATTATTACCATAATGTCGTGGCCTCTATTTGAGATTGTAGCATTAGCAGGTTTATAATTGGTGTAATCAACTTTCTTGATGATTTTGACTCTCTCATGAGACATATCAATCGGAGACTGCATTTTTCCGTGCTTGCAAGCTGCCCATTCTTCCTTTAAATATCCCCATCGATGCGGCCCCTTCGCGCTTCCTTTTATATAATCGAACTCGTGTTCATCCTCTACAGAAAGAAATTCAAAAAACGAAACACTCAAAGAACGATCAAGTTAGTCACATAAACTCGATTATTGGGAAAAATACAGGAACATACCAACTTCTTGGGCTCCAATTGATTTTGTATTCCAAAACATAAGGACGATAATAAAAAGTAATGAAAGAGTACAAGTTTGTACGATTGCTCTCTTCATATTGTATGAATTATTGATATTAATGTGTGCTTATTATTAGGTTGCTCTCAGGTTTTGCTTTTGTTGTTTAGTTGTTTTGCTTCATAAATGTTGGTCCAATTTGTCCCCTTTTATAATCATTTGGTGGCAGGAATGGTAATTTCCACCAAGTTTCCATCAATTAAAATTAAGGTGCTGACTAATATGATGATTATATGTGAAAATGATTATATGAATATGAATTGAAACAGGGACATTTTTAAGACCCTCATTTTAATAATTGATTTTGCTAGGAAAATGCAGACCATACCCTACCGAGACATACATACTGATTGGGAAAGGGATATAAAAAGGTGAATTAATGAACTAATCCACCAAAACTATACCTTATAATAAGAAGACCAAAACTTGAAATAATTAGACTACTTCAACATTGATTTTTACTAATTTTACCTAATTAGAAATTAAATAGTTGGATATACATGATGAAAAATATAAAACTGAAGCGATATAATTATTCTAGAATGGTTACAAAACATAATATGCATACTTATTAAGGTTATTTACATACACGGCAAGGAATTTATTTTTGTGTTCAAACATAGAGGTAATTGTCGAAATCATCATAATAAATGGTCGGTTTACTTTGGTGTGTGTAAATGAAAACAATGTATAAATGGTCTTTATAAGTGTGTATAGTGTGCATAAATGATTTCCTAATTATATTTTCATTAAATGTTAACGATTGTACTTATTTTTGGGTAATTTTTATAACTTTGATAAAAACTTTAAATGAATATATATTTTAGGCTTTTTAGAAATGATTGCAAATGGCGTCCATGCACGTAAGTGTGTATTGTGTGCATAAATGGTCCCTAAAATAAATTTGAATACATTTGTTAATTTAGAGAATATTTGTGTACGATATATCCTTACATTGACCTATGATCCAATTGTACACACGAAACACATTAGGGATCATTTGTACATGAATACATCATTAATATTTAGAAGGACCAAAATACGAAGATACCTAATCAGTAAATTCTTTTCGATAATTACATCCACAAACGCATTTGAACATATTTGAACATAGGCATCTTATAAGTTTATCACTCGTAACTTTTCAACTCTCCATCGTCATAAATATAGAGAGTTGCAACCAAAATTTCTTAATGCTGATTTGGGAATTCATATCGGTCAACTATTTGTATAGATCATATATAGTATAAAAAAGAAATTGACGAATTAGCTTGGGTACAATTAAGAAAAGCACACCATTAATAGAACGTAACATATAATCGATTATGAGCTTATTATTATAAAGCAATCAATTTAGACCTTTTGAATGATCGATGATGTATTGCTGGGAAAACGATTCATCATTCGTCAAGAACACATTCTTGGTCCAGTCCACTAAAAGTATACTTATGATAAGGAGACCAAAACTTAAAATTTTATTATTTGAGGTTTTAGTAGCATATATACTACTAATAATTATTAATAACATATACATTCCGCCAACAGATAAATTTAAATGTATCTAATCATCAGACTACTTCAACATTCATTTTTGCTGATTCTACTATATTAGAAATCAAATAGTTTGATACATGATGATACACTAAGTGAAGCAACATAACTATTCTAGAATGGTTACAAAACACAAACATGAATATACTTATTATGGTTCTGTATTTAATTACATATATATGACTACTAATTTATATATTTTTATATACCAACAATTAGGTAATTGTCTAAAAATGATTTTAGTGAATGGATCATCGGTTCGATTTCGTCTTTGTAAGTGATACTAATGATCAAATGATCCTCGTAAGTGTGTATAACGTGCACAAATAAAATAAAATAAAATTGAAGAATTTCAAATGGGTCAAATATTTTGATAGATATGTACAGTACTAAAAAAACAATTGACGTACTAGGTTGGGCTGAATTCAAAAAAGCAGCGTTGATAGCACGTATAAATTCATAATCGATTATGAGCTAAATATTATAAACCAATCAATTTTGACCTTTTGAATGATAGATGATGTATTGCATTGAAAACTCGAGATGATTGATGAACACATTCTTGGTCCAGCCGATGTAGCTTAATCATCAATGACATCTTGAGAGTTGAAATATATTGTGCGTAGATACATACAACATATACCAATAATTTTGAATTGACTATCTACATAAGATTGTAACATGGAGACAACTCCATTCCATATGGCTAGGGAACCATGTTCATACATCTAGATACTCCACAAAAAATACCTTTTCGGCCTTTTATTTAAGATTAAGTGTAGATAGTCCACAAAATAAATTCCTTCAAACATGTTAAAATTTATATTTATTATTTAGATGATGATGATGATGAATGATGTCAGAATATTGTGGAATCGATTGTTATGTATTATTGAATAATGATAGAGAAAATTGTCAAAATGGTCCCAGTAAATATGTGCAAGTTGTACTTTGGTCCCAGTTAATATTGGCAATAGGGGAATAGCCCAAGATCTTTTATACTGACTCGGGAAGACACCGATATCCGATGTGGGATGTGCATCTTACCAACTCTTGTAGTAGTCGTCGTTCTCATCGATCTCTTGGATTACGTTTTCATTATGTTCAATTCAGGTTTTTCAACTTACTGTTTAATCAAGTTATAATCTTCTTCTTCTCCTTATAGCTTCAATTTGCATTACTTTCATGTGAATTGTGATTACTGCAAATGGAGTTTTATGTATGAATTCTATATGTTTCGAAATAAAATATTATTTTTATGGAGTATAAGACACGAGTTCGGACCCATATAAACCAACCAATACCTTAGCTGGACTATTATAAAGCTGGCCCAATGGGTAGTTATCTGCCGTCGACACTATATGGCTAGCCCAAATCAGACCCTCTGAAGCCCATTCTGGATATTATATCAAAAAACAACCTTTTTAAACACGATAAAAGGTCGAGACGAATTGTCAAATTGAATCTTATATCAATTGCATGTCCTAAATTATTCATGCAAGAATCTTAGTTCAACTCATCCTAAATCTACTTTATGTGTCAATTAGAATGTCCTACGTAATGTGTACGAACTATTATATTTATTTAAACTCAAATATCATTTGTGTCCAAATTTTTGCCACACAATAATCTCTTATCCTCTGATTGCCACTCTTTTGTTTTCTTGTGCTCTTCAATTATTTATATAATTGAACATGAATCTAAAACATAACCTTGAGCTGTGTACTTAACTATGGAAAATATCAAGAACTTGAAACAAGAAGATGAACACAAGCTTAATCATGATACATTAGACAACAATGATAACACGATCATCGATATCAATGAACCGCGAAGAGAGACGTGTGAGCAGCCAGAGGAGGAGTTGGAGAAGAAAGAACAAGCTTCATCAATAATTCAACAAGAGAGGAAAAAGAGGATAGCGACTTTGGACGTATTTAGAGGCCTAACTATAGTGGTAACAATATATTGTATATTGCTGTTTTTTTAACATTATATGATGGAGTGTTAAATGAGTGATAAGTATTTTATAGTACTTGTATTGAGCAGTTGATGATATTGGTGGATGATGCTGGAGGAGCATATTCAAGAATTAATCATTCGCCTTGGAATGGTTGTACATTAGCTGATTTCGTAATGCCATTTTTCCTCTTCATTGTTGGGGTAGCGATTGCCCTCGCTCTCAAGGTAATTAAAGGAGCCTGGATCCTCAATAACATTTTGTGTGCACGTGTCACAATCTTAACAAAGTATAACATATAGTGTCACACGAAGTGTAACATAGAATCTAATTGTTAGAGGCCTCCTTTTACTATAATTAATTCACTTGCATAAAGCTTAACTTTTTTCCTAGAGTAGTACATTATATACTAATTTTACAAATTTCCTAATATTCTTAGTTTTTTGTTTTCTTGAACTTGATTTTGTAGAGAATCCCAAAAGTTAGCAGTGCTATAAAAAAGATTGTTCTGAGAACGTTGAAACTTCTTTTTTGGGGAATTCTGCTTCAGGGTATGAATACTTGTTTAAAGTTCTAATGCTTTTTATTCGATTAAGGCCACTTTGCCTATTTGTCTGCCTCAAATGTAAGTCTAAACTCGAGTATATGTATTGCAGGAGGATACTCCCATGCTCCAGATGATTTGTCTTATGGAGTTGATATGAAACATATTCGGTGGTGTGGAATCCTCCAGGTGATTACTTTATTACGTTGAAAAAGAAAAAGAATATAACAACTATCTTAGTAGGACTATCTTAGTAAATATGATGATCTAAATCTATATTTGAACATGTACTAATAACTAATTAACTATAATGTTGTTTCATTCTTATGCGTGCTGTCTTGCAGAGAATCGCATTGGTGTACTTAGTTGTTGCTCTCATTGAGACTTTAACAACTAAAGTTAGACCAACTAACCTTGAGCCTGGTCACCTCTCCATCTTTCTTGCTTACAAATGGCAATGGTAACCTTGAGCCTGAACACATACATATATCAACAATATTATCATAGAAGTTACTAGAAATTGAGTACTGTTCTTTAATTGCTTCTCAGGATTGGAGGTTTGTGTGCATTTGTAGTTTATATGGCAACGGCCTATGGTTTGTATGTTCCTGATTGGAGTTTTGATGCTCACAACCACCACAAAAATGCATCTCATACATACATTGTAAGTAAAACTTCAACTGGCGTAAATTACACTTATAGTCTGTCTGTGACAGTATGTGTGTTTGTTGTGATTGAGGATTTATATTTTTAGTACTGGATACTATTTATATGCAGGTGAAATGTGGGATGAGAGGACATTTTGGTCCAGGATGTAACGCTGTTGGCTATGTAGATCGACAAGTTTGGGGTATCAATCATCTTTACGCAGGACCTGAGTGGAGAAGATTGAAGGTCAGAAAGATTACGTGATTACCAACAATGTATACTGTTCTGTTCATTTGTGTTGGTCAGCTTCATCCTTGGTTGATGTTCGTGCTATTCCATTTTCTTTCTGTTTTAGGCATGTACATTCAGTTCTCCTAGTTCAGGTCCCTTACGTGAGGATGCACCGAGCTGGTGCCATGCTCCATTTGAACCCGAAGGCTTGCTAAGGTAGCGTACTTATTTTCCATCATGAAGAATCAACTGACTCTTGTTTTTTACAAGCAGCCTATTGAGTTAATAATTTTGTTTGGTCTCTAAAGTTCAATTTCAGCCATCCTTTCTGGTGTCATTGGGATTCATTATGGACACGTTTTGATTCATTTTAAGGTAAAGATTCCTTATGCCGTAGTTATATCTAGATAATGAAGTAGCAAATTTAGTAAATTGAATCGAAGCTGTGAAGAAGATTAATGAAGTTTATGTTGCAGGGTCATGCTGAAAGGCTGAAGCAATGGATCTCAATGGGGCTCGTGCTGTTAGTTTTAGCCATAGTTCTTCATTTTACTGACGGTGAGCATATGTTTGGTGACATGCTGCATCTGAGATCAAAGTCTTTTATGTCTTTGATCATTAATGGTAATTCTTTTCACTTCTTCTTGCAGCTATACCTATTAACAAACAGCTATATAGCTTCAGCTACGTTTGTTTCACGGGTGGAGCAGCAGGGATTCTCTTCTCAGGATTTTACATATTGGTACAACAAAATCTCATAGATCTCCATAAAGCATTATCGATTATCTTCATCTCAATGTTAATAACAATTACATATATATATATATATATATATATATATATATATATAACTACAGTGGTGTATGGAAGCTCTAATAGGACTTGTAGAAATAGTATACCATTTTCGTTGATTATCAGACCAGTACGATTTCGTTATTCCATGTCATAGACAATCACTTTGGGTTTCATTCATGAAACCACCTTCACATTCATCAACATAAGTACAAAGAATGCTGCTGGGAGTGACAGCCAGCCACTCCTAAATCATGAAAAAACTAATCTTCACCTTGGAACGTTCTGCTCTCGTCATTCAACACCTTCTCAATGTTTACTGTTTGTCCCCTCATGCCAAATTTTGGTTCTCGAATGCATTTAATGGCGGTTTGTTCCTATTTTCTGACAAAACAAACAGATTGATATCTTTGGATTGCGGACACCTTTTTTGTTCTTGGAGTGGATAGGAATGAATGCAATGCTGGTATTTGTTATGGCAGCTCAAGGCATCTTTGCTGGATTCATCAACGGATGGTATTACGATAACCCCGATGACAATCTGGTAATAATATACTGATAACTAGTATTTGTTCAAATTATCATGATTGTCATTTCACACAAATCTGCCAAATTAATTCATATTACTATTACTTAATCTATATAGGTAAACTGGATTCAACAGCATATATTCAACGATGTATGGAAATCAGAGAGAGTTGGAACACTCCTATATGTGATATTTGCCGAGATTACCTTCTGGGCAGTGGTTTCCGGCATACTACACAAGTTAGGATTATACTGGAAATTATGAGCAGATTTGAAACTCTGCATTTAGTATTGTATAGTTACTCCTATAATTAGGCTTTAAATCTCAGTTGACATGTAATATCAGTATTTCATTGAGATCAATGAAGTAGATGCTTCCACATCATGGTAGACATGTTCAACATCTGTAAAAATCATCATCTTTTAGTTTAGTAGCTCATCAAATTTATAAAATAGTTTATGCAATTATGAAATTTGTTACAGAAAAAAAAAAGTCAAACTCAATAGTTAATACAATTAATAAGACCTTATAACATTAATAAATAAAATATCTGACATGAATTACAATCTTTCGAGCTGACTGATAAATAGTAATACATCTAAAACAATTGAAAGTTTTGCATAGTGCTATCAAAACATGTTAAACAAAATACCAAAAGAAATGCAACGATCGACAAGTGCACCAAATACTCCTACGCAAAATCAAAATTCCTTGAATATGGGAGTGCCTGTGTTTCCTCTTCTCCTTCCCAAGTGTAGGTACCAAATGCGATTACGTGGATTCCCGAATTCAAGCCTTAGGCTTGAGTATCTTGACAGTCTCCCAAGTGAAATCAGGGTCATCACGGCCAAAGTGTCCGTAAGCAGCAGTCTTCTGGTACCTAAAGTTTCCTCCTCTCGTCAAATCAAGATTGATTGCCATCATTCCAGGCCTAAAATCGAAGTTTTCCTTGATCAGAACAAGGATATCCTTGTCAGGGATTGCTCCTGTCTTGTAAGTATCCACAAACACTGAAAGTGGTTCTGCTACACCAATGGCATAAGAAACCTGCACGATGCAACGACGAGCAAGTTTTGAAGCAACCACACTTTTGGCAGCCTGCCTAACGATGTAAGCACCACTCCTGTCCACCTTGGTAGGATCTTTCCCAGAGAACGCACCTCCTCCATGAGCACCCCAACCACCATAGGTGTCAATGATGATCTTCCTTCCGGTAAGCCCTGCATCTCCGTGAGGGCCTCCAATGACAAATCGACCTGATGGGTTCAGGTGAAAGATGGTCTGGTCATCGAGGTATTGAGCTGGAATCACGGGCTTGATAACGTGGTTTTTCAAATCCTCTGCGATTTGTTCATTGGTGACAGTCTCGTCATGCTGGGTTGAGATGAGAACAGTGTGAACTCTGATTGGTACCATAGCACCATTGTCATTCTTGTACTCGACTGTAACTTGGGTCTTACCGTCAGGTCTTAGCCATGGGCAGGTTTTGTTCTTTCTTACTTCAGTGAGCTTGGCACCAAGCTTTGTAGCAAGAACATGAGTAAGGGGCATGAGCTCGGGAGTTTCATCAGTGGCATAGCCAAACATGTGACCTTGATCACCAGCTCCAATTTCCTCGGGTTTCTTGCTCAAATGACCATGAACTCCTTGGGCAATATCAGGGCTCTGTTGCTCAATGTTGACTAGAACCTTGCAGTTATCAGCATCAAGGCCAACATCAGGGGATATGAACCCGATGCCTCTGCAAGTGTCACGCACTATCTTCTCATAGTCAACAGTAGCCTTAGTCGTGATCTCTCCAAAGACCATGACCATGTTAGTCTTTGTACAAGTTTCACAAGCAACTTTACTCTCTGGATCTTGTTCCAGGCAAGCATCAAGAATAGCATCCGAGACTTGATCACACAGCTTGTCAGGGTGTCCTTCATTAACGGACTCGGATGTGAAGAGAAAGGTTTCCATTTCAAGCCTGCCAAGTAAACAAAACATCAGCATCTGTAAGTTTATATCCATCATATTCATACCTAAACCAGCATCTGGTTCCCATTTTCCATTATTCCCAATAGTGAAAATATAACTTAGTAAGCTCAATAAAGCAGGATAAGCATCTATCAAATCAAACAAAATTTCATCACCTAAAAAAGGGATCAAGGCTCTTGTTAACACTACCAATCAAATGATATTGCTTGATATCAGCAATGTCATAGTTTACTACGCATTCATTGCCCGAAAAACTAGGATATGAAATCGAATAGTAGCTAAACTTCGATTACAGATTAGCAATTAGCAACATATATATTCCTATTGCAACAAATGTAGTCCATCATTCTAGTAGCTGTTACATCTACATTTAATTTATTTTACGAATGTCATAAGATCGTATATTACACACTTACACTTCATTTGACACTTTATGTTATACTCCGTTAATACCACGAACTTTACCTATCATTCATTTATTTAAAAGTAACTTAAAACTTGACAAAATAAACCATATCTAATGATATTAACGAAGTATAGCAAAAGATTAAAAGTCCTCACTAATAACACACAATGCAATAAACTATGAACTGTGTATAAATCAAATAAACCAACGGTAATAACGAAGTTTAAATAAATAGAGATAACGAGAATAACGAGATCTGAAAATGTCTAGTTACCTTTTTGTCTGAAAGGTGTGTAGATCTGTATGAAGACAAGAAGGTAGTGTACTAGTGTGTGACTAGAAATGTACAAACAACTACATATATACACAGCTGATGAAATGGAGACCGGCTCAGCCGGTCGCTTTATTATTCAAGCTACAACACGCGCAAACGCGCAATCGATCGATTACAGTTGTACATGACTAGATCGGTTGCAACTTGCTTCATTTTTTAGTTAATGTGGAAATTTGTGATGATTTTGGGCCCACTTTGTCATTGATGGTATGTCCATTTAATTCCGTGTTTTAATCATTCAAATGACTTTTATTTTTTCTTAAATCTTGGACTCTCCAAAATGTAGAGCTGTAAATAGGTTCTGTTTTGAGTATAGTTCATTCGATAAAGAACTTGAATGTTATAATCACGATCTAGTCCTTTTTGTAGAGTTTAGTTCGAGTCCGCAAAAGATTTAATTTCGTTTGAAAGTGATAAACGGCAAACTTAAATTTATGATCCTGAGGATCACATATTAATATTTACCTCATAATATATCTCAGATCAGAAAGTGACGAGACCCTTAGCCAAGGATTCACCTTTAAAAAAAAATATGTTTCATATATGATAATAACGTAATTTCTAACGTCAATCATAGCCCATCATTTTTGGATGAGTTAACGGTTTATGTAGCCCATATTTTGGCTTGTTTACTTTGTCGGTTGTTTTGATTTTTTTGAACTGCAATGAATATCAACCTATTTACTTATCAAAAAAGAAGAAAAAAAGAGTTGAACGGTTTACATTGTCACTAAATTGGGTCATCATCTTTTGACTCTTCGCACTATATAAGATCGAATTTTTCTTTATGTCGAAGTGATTAAAATAAACACTCTAATCTCTTGATCAGATTTGATATATTTGGTGATTACTTACTTTGTATATTTCTAAACACGTGTACATAAAAATCGTTAATATGACGATTTCACATGTAATAAAAGTCAAGTGTCGGTTGTTTAGTTATGGATGATATTATAGCTTTCTTGACGAAAGGACCACATGGGCACCGGTCCAAGTGCATAAAAAACTCTTGTTTACATGAATGGTATGCTTTCCCATTACCTTAGACCGTCGGTGATCTATGGGCACTTACGAAAGACAACTCACAACTAGACCATTTTTAATAAATATAATTGCAATTTTCGAATAATTAGTATTCCTTGAAAATATACTCAAGTTATGACTAATGATTCTGTGCTGCCTCTCGAGTGATTAAACTTGTACTTGATTGTTGAGTGACTACTGACTGTGAGACTGATGTTGGAGGTTCACAAAAAAGAAAAAGGTCCTACCGGGAGTCGAACCCAGGTCGCTGGATTCAAAGTCCAGAGTGCTAACCACTACACCATAGAACCTTGATGTTTACCAATATTGTTTAACTGTGTAACTCCGCTAGCTAACTTTTACTTACAGAGTGGTCTTGAGCTTTTTTAGGCGTCTCTCCAGTTTCATCCTACTATAAGTATATTGCAGTAATGAAACTAAAGTTCTGACATGCTTACTAGCCCTTGATGCAATATATATTGATATACAAGTTAATTTGCAAAAAATATGAAAGAGCATTAACCTTGGAAGGATGGCCTTTTCTCAATGGATCAATCATCCCCTTCTAAGTTCTATCCCCCAACTATACACATCAGAAAATACCCAGTCTAATAGATAATAGATATGGTATGCCCTAACTTCAACTTCAATTTAATATCCTTGGAAGCTGAAGGTTTAGCTTGTCCGAGTTTAAGTATATTGATATATCCACCCATGAGGCCATGACCCAACCTCGTTAGATAGGGTCATAAGGACATCAAGCCCATCAAAGGGCCCGGGCCTCGGATACTATAAACTATAATTATATCCACGTTGCTCTGACTTTTCATGATGAAACTTGAACGTTACTAATTGAACATAATATATGTTGAGAGCCTGGACAAATTGATGACATCCATTTTTTATGAATTAATGTATGATGAACTATGATATTTGTAAAATATGAAAATAAAATCACATAAACTCGTGTCCCGTACAAGTATAAACTGTGAATAGCTTAATTAATATACTATTAAAAAGAATTATATTAATTTTTCGTTATGTCTTTCAAACATTGTCACACTAGTAATAAACGTGAGCACCGGACTAAAGGGCCTGGGCCTCAGATAGTCCGAGCAAGCCCCGTCGCTTAGACATGTCTAGTCGACACGTTTTGATCTATAAAAGCTGGGCTTGTAAGAGTATTGGATGTTCTCTGAAAGCCCAATAATAACCCAACATATATTTTTCCTTTATTACATTTTAGGTAATTTATAACATTGTATAAAAAGCATTAATGTCAATTATGTAAGATTATTTTTGCATATTAGGTCATTTATACCAATTTGTTGACAAATTTTCACACACATATACTCAAATAGCACTTTGAATAATATTGGTACATTTCTTTTTTCTCTTTTATTTATTTGTACGATCTCATAGTGATACATTTAGTAATGTGTGTCATTTTCACATTAAAATTAAATATATATATATATATATAAATAATAATTAATAAACGATATCATTAATGAACCGTAATTGTTATTTCACGAAACACATTAGCGGTAACTTTGAAAATAAATACTTTAAAAAACTTTGAGACCCTCAAAGTAAGGGTTCCGACAACTCCCCTGTTCTGGGTATTGATGTAGGAAGTTAGCGTAGAATGTATCTCACTGATCAGGGATACCTTGGCTTTACTGTACACCACTTCAATTTAAAAACAACTCCAACGAAAATCGAAACAGGGTGATGACAGAATAATAGTGCACGGGGATTTCATTGTTTTGGGAATGGGAATATGAACGTGGTTGAGGAGTAAGAATACAAATTGAAATCCACTTACCCTAAGGTAATTAATAATTATCAAGTACACTGCATATAATAAAGTGTAAAAAAGGGGTAAAAATAAGCAATGTCCTGGTTGCACACACGTTGCACATTTATTTATTTTCCTTAAAGAAAAAAGAAGAAGAAGTGGATAAACGAAACGTAGGAATTGCATCAAGCTAAGTCAGCAGGTTTAGTCAACGTTAAGTTAGGTGGCTGGTCAAGAACACTACATTTGATAGTTTGGCAAAAACGCCTTCACTTGCGGTTGCCCCAGTCTAGCTAGTCCTAGTCATACCAGCCGGCGCCATCTTCATCATCCCCATTGCATTAATCATATGCAATTATTATTCACATTCTATTTTCAACCTCTAATGCCGCATGCTATAATGTTGTCATCGACACATTCATCATATCTACATCACATCACATTTACATTCTTCCTTGATATTTATCAATTTCAAGTATTTACTTGTTCGATATTATTGGTATAGTCAAATAAAATGGGAAATATGATAATTAGGTAGGAAGATGAGAGACAAACTGTTGTAAGAAGCCAAACAATAACTAATCGATCTCATTTTAAAAAATACTTAGCTTGCATTATTTGATACGAAGGAATGAATTTGGAAGTAACTATTCTAATATATTAATAATTGATACTTTATGATAATAAGAATATAAAGTAACATAAATGAATACTTAATATATTAATAAACTTATAGTATAGTATAATCATCCATCAAAAAATATTATGGCGTAATATATTTATTTGAATTATATATTTTTAAAATTATTAGTATTAATTCGAAGATTATATATATTTAAAAAATAATACTATAATAAATTAGTTTTAAATGATATTACTATGTACTTAGTTTTTAAATATTGTTATAAAATACTTATATTAATTTAAAGACATTTTTTTTTTGTAAATTAGCGATGATATGAGTTTCGAACCCGGGACCTTTTGGTCACTAGCAAGAACAATTTCCACTAAGCTATTCGATTAACTCTGTATTAATTTAAATACATTTAAGAAGAAAAAAGTCAAAGTAATTGAGTACTAAAGTATTCATTAATATTATATTTTTAAGGTAATCGGTATAGTGTCAATTTGAATTATTTTAACATATTAAATTTTGAGCCACATTTTTTATTATAAATTTATCATAAAGTATTTCCTATAATAATTTTTTCATCAAGTATATATCATATATATTTATTAAATGAATAAATAAAAAATTACATATATAATATTAATTTATTTGATATAAAAATAAATTTAATGATTATATAATATATATAATAATTTAATATTATATATATTGTATTTATAATGTTAATAAATTATTTGAATTTCATTACTTTGTACAAGGTAATGGTTATCCCCTCAAATGAAATAATTGAAATAGTTAGAAAATGTAATTAAAATATATTGTTAACTATCAAACCAAGCATTTCAGTTGAATTTAATTAATTTAATTCAATTCCGATCTTGCACACCAAACGCTAACACTAGGATACAAAAATTACGGACCGGTTACGTTTTATTAAGGTTTTTCTTAATGTATAAACTACACAATTAATCTCTACACCGATATATAGATTACCATGATAATCATTTAAAAAAATTAAAATAATAGGACCATAAAATTCTACAAAAACTATATGCGTTTTGTATTGTATTAGGTGGCTCTCTTTTTCAATGCAATTATAGATTGTATGGGGTGACCTCATGTTATCACTACTAACCAATTATTCTATAAATATTACCACGTTTGCCTCCTTTTCAATCTTCAAACCACTTCTTCACTCTTGAGTCTTGTATCCTTATTTTCTTCCTCTCTTTCGATTGTAATTCGAAAACAACCAGAGCAATTCGACATGGGCGAGGTAACCAATAACATTTCCTACCTTAAATTTCATTTTCATTTCTTTTCTTTAAATTTATGACCTCTTCCATTGGTCAAAACCGTTGAATATGTTATGACTAGACCATTTTGATGTTGTAACGTTTCGACTTTTCATAAATTAGATTGAAAAATTCATATGCTATGTTATTGATGTCAAGTTTTTTTGCTTGATCAGAAAGTGGAGGACACCAAGAAGAATGAAGGAGATAAGAAGGTTGTTGAAGCGGCGGCCCCTGTCGCAGGTGGTGGTGGTGGTGGTGACACCAAGAAGAATGAAGGAGAAAAGAAGGTTGTCGAAGCGGCAGCCGCCGTGGCAGGTGGCGGTGGTGATAGTGGTGGCAAAAAGGAGGATACAACTCCTGTTCCCATTGTTCTGAAGCTGGACTTGCATTGTGATGGATGTGCCAAGAAAGTTAAACGTGCTATCCGTCACTTTGAAGGTTTGTTTCAAACGTTTAGTTTCTGCTATTTGCTCAGTATCTTAATTTATAATTTATATTTATATATATATATTCTTTTGAACGGATATATAGTCGTTACATGTTCAGTGTGTACTAGTCAGATCGATATTGTATTCTGTCAATCACATGATTGATATAAATTAAATCACACTAACCAGAACACTTGTGTGACAAATCGATCAAGAAAGATTAAACTAATTCATAAACTTGCAGTCTTCACAAATTTTCCTACTTCATCAACTATATTATCATCATAGGCGGATGTAGGGTATGGTAAACATTGCCATGGCAACCAGAAACATTTTTATTTTTCTTAAAAGAATATATAGATATTTTTCATGTAACAAATATACCTTAGTTCCTAAATCCGCCTATAATTATCATTTGAGATTATATTTATGTAATCCTTTTAATATTATCGGTAGTTATTGCATGATAGATAATGACATAATGTACAATTTTATACATATTAGGTACAATACAATGTTAATAAATGAATAAATACTAATTGTAATATAGTTGGTGCACTAAACTTGTATAATTATTGAATGGTCCATTTATTTGGTTGTAATTTATTATTGGTGGGTGAAGGTGTGGATGATGTGAAGGCAGACGCTGGCAGCAATAAGTTGATAGTGAAAGGAAACTTGGACCCAACTTTGCTCCGAGACAAAGTCGCAACCAAGACTAAGAAGAAGGTGGAACTTGTTTCTCCTCAGCCTAAAAAGGATGAAGCGCCGAAGCCGGCTGGCGGCGCTGGTGGTGGTGATGATAAGAAACTTGCTGATGAGAAACCAGAGAAGAAGCCAGAGGAGAAGAAACCTGAAGAGGCTACTAAGCCTAAAGAGGTATGTCTTATAACTCAATAATTTGGTTATAATTAATCTAAATATTTCAATTTCTGCATGGATAGATATGGATAATGTCTTGTGATATGTGTGGTACGAAATAAATTAAAATTCTAGATCGAATGATGACATGATGAGACTATCATTTTTTGGTTGGTGCAGAGCACGGTTGTTTTGAAAATTCGGCTACACTGTGATGGATGTGCACACAAGATCAAAAGAATCATATCCAAATTTGATGGTTAGTAAAACAGATTCCAAATCTTAATTTAATAGTAGTATACTTGAGTTATTAATTTAACAGATTATAAAATTTATTTTTCATTCG
Source organism: Echium plantagineum (assembly GCA_003412495.2). Lineage (NCBI taxonomy): Eukaryota > Viridiplantae > Streptophyta > Magnoliopsida > Boraginales > Boraginaceae > Echium > Echium plantagineum. The sequence continues at coordinate 4,173,144 of CM016566.1, read as the reverse complement.
AATTCATCTTATTTTAAAATTAAATAGTCCAACTTTACATGTCCTTTTTGTATAACAGTAGATTTTCCTAATGATTTGTTATTACCTCTTCAAACAGGAGTAGACTACACATCTATAGATCATCAAAAGGATTTGGTCACGGTCAGAGGAACAATGGATGTCAAAGAGCTAGCACATTACTTGAAGGAAAAATTAAAGAGGGCAGTAGAAATTGTCCCCCCTAAAAAAGAAGAAGGTGGTGATGAGAAGAAGGAAAAAGAAGGTGGTGGTGGGGATGGTGATAAGAAAGCGAAGGAAGGAGGGGAAGGCGGTGGTGATAAGAAAGGCGATGGAGATGCTAAAGCTGCTAGTGGTGGCGGAGGAGGAGAGGAGGGCAAAAAAGAGGCACTACCTAAAGTTGAAGCAAATAAATATGAATACAACGCCTACAATCCATACACGTATTTTTCGAGTGCACCTATGTACAATCACAATTATTCCAATCAAGATTATGGTATGATGAATATGTATCATAATCAAAGTCATCCTAGCATTGGACAAGTGGTACAGTACTCTCACTTGCCGGAAACTTCCGGATACGTCACCAACTACCATATGCCGCCGCCAGTGCCGGCTTACGTGCATGCACCTCAGATGTTCAGTGATGAAAATCCTAATGGTTGCTCTGTTATGTGAGAAATGGGACACATATTCTCAATCTCTGGAAATTAAAGAAATAGATGAAATTGTAAATGGTTAGTTCAATTTGGAACGAAATGAGAAGCATTATTGTATATGAATAAACATATGATATGTGATAATGTGAGAAATTTGAGATGTACAAATCCAATGGTTGATGAATATAATAGTCGTGAAAATAAAGTCAAATGAGCTTTACATTTTAGAATAAATATTGTAGTAAAATTTAAAAGGTCGAAATTATTTCATATATATAGTATTAGTAACTTAATTTTCAAAGCCTTTTTGTTAGCAAACAGAACCGACTATTACGTACTACTGAGAATTAAACTTTGATTAAAAAGTTGCATGCACCTTAACACTTGATCGAGGAGACAACCAAAAGAGGCACTAAATTGATCGAGGATTTTATTACTATTATTATTATTATTATTATATATACGGGCCAATATATATTAGATGGCTTAAACCATTTATTAAAAGCCAGCATCACAATTTCAACTATGAAACGTCAGAATAGTTATTAGGCTAAACAAAATGGTTTCAATAACAAATAATGGAAACAATAATACTCATATAATACTCATTTCCGAAAGAAATTTGATGAATGATGGGTACTTTTAATTTTGATAAATAAAAATTGAATCGAGATATTATTATTATTCTGACATTTTCGATAATATAGCAAGGCATAGTATCTTTAATCTTTTCTTTGTCGTAATACTCATAAAAAAATTTTATTCAAATTAAAATTGTACATGTCAATTGAGTTCTGATATGTATCTATTTAGTTGGAAATAATGATGCGTAACCACCAAATTAAACAACCATCGATGACTACATTGTACTCTCTGTGTCATTTGTTTTCCTGATTACTGAGACACAATTTAAAACTTCAATATCTTTAATTTTACATGTATAAAAGTTATTTCAAAAACTAATATTAACATGAATTTAACAAGATCCCACATAATCATATTATTTCTTATCAAGTAATGATAATTCATGACCAATTTTTTTAAAATTTTACCCAAAAACTCAAAACACCCAATCTAGTTACAAATATTGGAATAAGCCAAATGAGGAGTACCAATTATTGACAACATATATATATAATATAGAGGAAACAAATTAAATAAAGAATTACACATATATAACAGGCACTCATTATTGGCCAAGTAGACTAGCACTATACATATATGCATGCTCACCTCTTTTATTTATTTCTTCCGTGACAAACATATCAACTTCGAGTAAACATAATGGTTCTTCTAGCTTGAAAAATGCAAATATAAACGACAATATTATTTCTTGTTAGCTGGCTCATTCATAGTAACCATCTTATATACCCTTCATCAAGAATCAGGACTTTAGTTAACTTTTAAGGTTTTACTAAAGAATAATTGAAACAAGTTGATGATAATTGATATGTGTGGCTGAGAAATCATTGGGAATGAATTCAGACTAAAAAAAAGTTACCAAATTGTACGCGTACGTGCGAATTGCTTAAATAGTCTTCAATAATGTTATCAATGATATCGTTGTAGTTTATCTCAATTTGAAAGTTTTATTAGACACTAAAACTTAGTTTAAATTTTAAAATTCTTTTTTTTTGCCCCAATTTTAATCTCTAATCGATCATTGGTGTTAAAAAATAACGAAAAAGTTGAATTGAGAACTAATCTGCAACCTTTTTATATCATGCATTATCGGAGACTACACTACTGCAACTCGGTAACATTATTTCAGTAATTCACTCTGTCTTTATCCTTGGCAAGAAATTGGAGAACCATAGATATGTAAGTGGTTCCAACATACAAGCCATCACAAAATCAGATACATACAACCTTATCGTTTTACGTTGGCTAGAAGCTAAGCTAAAGGTGCATCCATACATAATACATTATCATGATCATATGGGGTATATATGGGTCATTGTTAGAGGATGACATGCATTATAAACTCTTGTGAACCCTCATTATTTGTGTTTTATTAATAAAGATGAAGCAGATAAATCAAATTCTTTTGTTGCGGGATAATAATAACCGGATAACGCATGATGTGAGGTGTGAAAATTAGAGGATTCATTATCATGATTTCAAAGTGATTAAGTAACAAGCAAGAGACCAATGATTGTATATATATATAATGGTTATCGTCTTATCGACCTAATCTCCACATGAGATTTCTTGAATTCGAGACCTGGTAAGACATCCTAATAAAAACAAATATTATATGATATCGTTTGATAAAATAAAATAAATAACATTGAAACATTTGTATCAATTTTAAAAATTAATATATAATAATATAAAATTTTCAAGAACAAAACTATAAATCTATGATCAAATATTCAGCCAGTTCTTGGAGCTATATATATCGGGTTACACGTACTTGTGGATGGATATTATTAAAAATTAAATGAAGGAAGCCAGAGAAATTAAATTAAAGAAACTTTAACTAAACTCTTCAGATATTCCTGTATTATCATATTATATAATTAAATTTAATTGATTATAGAAGCATGATGTGATTTGAAGGATCAACAAATAATTTATAAGTTATAGCCCAGTGATACATATACAGCAGCATGAGAATAATAATAATAATAGTCTGTATAATATTTACATGACGCCAAAGTCCAATCTGGTCAAGAAATTCAGTGATATCTACTTACTAACCAATTTTTCAAATTTGGTTCAAGGTCAATTTTTCAATGTGTTCCTGTCCATTTTTAGCAGGTGCAGGCATGCAATTGAACGTCATCTTTAATTTTATAAACAAATTAATTGTCCTCTTAATATATACCTCATCATGGATGGATAATGCTCCTCTGGATTCATCCATACCTAAAGCAATATGATAATATCATAATAATGAACAAATAAAAAAAACAATGCATCTGGATACACAATATTAACAGAGACCATTTTCACAATTATCGCGTGAACAAGTAACCAAAAACTCCGTGTAACAATTATATGTTGTATATAATTGTTTTAGTAGTGTTTATTATTATTACTATTGTTATTGATATCGTTGGTTATTAATTCATTCAACTTCGACTGAATTGGAATATTATTGATTATTATTGATGATTAATATTGGGGGTCATATAGTACTAAACTTTTCCAATAATTATTGGTTTCATTCGGTTCCACATGTCATTAAATGGAGATTAAAATCTTTAGTGAAAACGAAGATATATAGACAGGCACAAACAACACATACATTATTGAGATATTATGGCCATTAGATAAACTTTTATTTGGCACTTAGTAGTAATATTTATCAACTTTTATTTTCAAGAAAAGATATGCAACCACATGTAGCTAGGTTCATCACATACATCATTATTACTTGAATAATCAAAATATTTCATATATATATGTACAGATCTAGAAGCCATGAAGAGATTTGGTGGAAGTCCATTTAGTATTATTGCACCAAATATATATATGCCAACAAGAAAGGAACAAATGCTTTGATTATATAGTATTATTTACAAAACAAAGAGGGGTTAGGAGGTAACCTAATTTCATCAACATTGTTAATTTATTAATACTTAAAATTATTTAAATAATGGATAGGGACAATAATAATGGGACATAATAAATTAAAGATAAAGAAGTGATTAATTAAGGAAATATAATGACGAATTTAGAGCATGTATACATCATACATGGTATGGAATTATTAGAGGAATTATGAGTCATCTTGTCTCTCTGGCCTTGTATTTGTTTCTGACTTGGCTGACTATGACTACTTGTTTGCCATATATATATATATTTTTTTTTTAATTTGCGTCCATATATATATATATTGCATTACACACTCATACTCCATTATATGGCATGCATATATACAATAATTAAACGTATAATATCTAATAATTTTCTTAGTTTGTTGTTATACTAAATGTTTACATGCATTCGTGATATGATGCATTAGTATTAAGAACACATGACAAGTATCACGATATATGTATGATAGTATAATATAGTTTCAGGGTGTACATCTATCATGTATGTGAACCCGGTTCGGTTTAGAGGATATTTGGGAACTAGATTATTTTGACTTTTATTACATGAATACATGTGAAATGCAAATAGAGGAGTATGTGTTTCCACGTCAGAAATATGTGGCACATAACGTTTCATGTACTGGAAAGTTGAATCTGTGGATTTAATTCGATGGAGATCACATCTTCACCCACCTCTAGACTAATTCCAGAGGGTACCACCATTTATATTATTAGTATTTATCTATTTTTTTAAGTTTTGGAGCTTCGTATATTAAGTTATACAAGTTCTTTGAATTGCATACTAAACAAATAACGTTACTTACAGAAATAGTGCTTGAAAACAGCTGAGCATGTAACATTTAAATGATTTAATAACGTTTAGTGCTTGTTATTTGAATAGTGAATACGATAGGCCATCTATTTTAATTAAAACGGTGGGTAAAAGAAAATTCCGTTTAATGATGTCAATGTTTTGCGTTTTGACAGCACTAGAAGAAAACATATACACTAATAATATCAATTAATTCCTGAAATTCAGCCTCACTCCTTTTTTGACTATTTTAATTTGTTTGGATTCGATAGGGATGGGCTGCGTATATGGGATATTCAAACAACGAGAATGGTAAGCTAAAACTGTGTCATATATATGATGTGCACATAAATACTGAGCTATTTAGAAGATAGCTACATGTAGCTAGAGCTCTATACTAGCCGAGTCGAGCTCGAGCTCAAGGATATTTTGCTTAGCTAATCACTAAACGAGCCTTAGGTTCCGTTCACCGATCCATTAACTAGCCGAACTCCGAGCTAGCTCACTTCGAAATTTCAAGTTCAATCGGACTAACAAAAAGTTATTTTACATAGACAATTAATAAAATTGTTTAATATATAATAAGTAATAAAATTAACTAACATATAACAATGTAAATAAAATATTAAATTGACTATAAATTGATATTAATCATATAATTAAAATGACTAACAAAATATAGTATAACTAGTCGGAGGTGGCCGCTTGACAAGTCCGAACGCCCACTTGATCAATGATCATACTGGCCATCTACTTTACCGGTTCGACAAGTTATGAATTTTAATGGTAAATTGGTAAGTGTTGGACTATCAAATTAAGTGCGACCCAATAAGCCACGAAAACACACCGTCAGCTAAACTTGTCAACCGGGCCGTTAGCCCCCCTAAGGGCCCAGTTCTTTGATCAGGGGGGCCCCAGTCTGTGAATCCGTAAAAACTCTTCCATTTCCATGAATGGAGTATAATTTTCTTTTTCTTTGAAATTGGAATATGGGTATCCCACTAACGCAATCTCAACGCTTCCAAGCAATACTGAAATCCCAGAATCTTCGGAACCAGCTTCAACCAACATCCCAATTTCACAAAATATTCACTCAATCAAAACTCCCAAATCCTCCAATTTTCCGTATTCCTCCTCATTTTCATTTTTCTACTAATCATATTTCATTCCGACATTTTAATCTTATCATTCCTCTTACACCTTATTTTCCACGTGTCATGTCCTCAGCTGCTTCCCAAGACTCCACCCCCAATTCCAATAGAACGGTAAACCTTCTATTTTTCATTGCTTCAAATTAATTGATTGCATATAGACATTAATATGACTCTCGATGTAGGGGTCGCTTGTTATTGGTTGTTGATTATATGATGTTGGGTGCAGGTTAGGGCGACGATTAAGGGGCGGGTGCAGGGAGTATTTTATAGGAATTGGACAGTGGAAAATGCTACTCAGTTAGGATTGAAGGGCTGGGTGAGGAACCGGAGGGATGGTTCAGTGGAAGCGTTGTTTTCCGGGCCACCGGAGCAGCTTCAGGAAATGGAACAGAGGTGTAGGAGAGGGCCACCTGATGCTATGGTTACTGGCTTTGTGGTTGTCCCTTCTGATGAGGATCCGGGGACCGGCTTTGAGAGACGACAAACTGCTTGATAACTCATCCCCCATTGCACATTTGTACTAGCTCAAGCTGGAATTCATTTTTTTTTTATAATGTTGTATGTACTTTGAATACGATTAACACCTGCGTGTTTCTCCTTGAGACCGCGGTTCCTCGTTGTGATAGGCTGATAGATCAGAAGTAGTATGATGGTTTGATGTCCTGGATATCTTTATGGTTGATTGATATCATCTGAACTTGCTTTGTCTGTGATACTTTCTGTTATTTTTCGAGCTTGCACTAGAGTATGCAAGTCTGATTTCTGTGTTTCACATCAGAGTACATAGACTGACACATTAATGGCAGGTGCATTTACATGATTTCATGCTTAGTGTGTAAATGGGAGACCATCTAATTTCCCTCCCTTCTGTCAAACGAATCTGGAGTGTTTATGACTGGGTTTGAATGATCCTTCATCTGGAAACTGAGATATGAACTTACTCCTCTACACTTGAAGTTACAATTGTGACTGAAATAAAACTAAGTAACAGATGAATGGAGTACTTTTTTTATGTACTTTAGTGTGCTTGGAAGCTAATCCATTTGAGGATAGTTCTACTTAAAGATTGAATGTTTCTTTGTACTAGATCAGACTTCGAGCTATCAACATTGAACTTGTTCTAATTCGACGATGGTACATAGGCAGATTCGGAATAGGATCCGCATGGAAAGGTTGAGAAGTTTGATGCCTTGATCCATCAAAATCATGAAGATTAGTAAACTATGTCCTTGTATGATTCTCAATTTTGAGTAGTAGTCTTGTGTGTGTTAGTTACTGCATTTTTTATTGGCATCACACTACTTTCAGTTTAGTTCATCCATGTTGTACCTGCATCAATTATAAGCCAGACTCATATTTTCCAGTTTACAATCTACATTAACTGCAATTGATGTGCCATTCCTAGGCCCCCCTGCCCTTGAAATTGTTTATTTGATAATGACACTCGTGACTCGTGAGTAGGTGATAGTTGGATTGTAGGGGAACCAGGTAACGCAGTACTCGTCCTAAGAACGTCGCCCGTCACCCTGCCTGGTTGCTAATCGAGCCGGGTCGAGTAGATAATGTTACTATGTATTCAAATATAACAAGTAATCACCCATTTTGATAAAGTGTTTTTGTGCTATACTCGTTAAAAACACACATGTTCAAAGCCATACAAGTTTAGGTATGTAAAATTGATCGTTTCGCCCGTTATTGATAGCCGAGCCCGGTTGAATATATTGGTTGGTAATAGATACTCCACTTAAATGTCTTTATTTAGCCGGCTAATCAACACCACTTAAATGGATAGCTTATCTTACTCACTAATCACTGTCTTCAATTCAACAGTTAACTAATTAATTTTTTATTCATAAGTAAAAAGTTATGTGTATTTTACTGCCTCTTGAATTATAGCGAAAGTTTTAAATTACCTTTGATATTTTGTAAAACTTCAAATTGCTTCCTACATTTTAAAAATCGATTCTTGAACGAATGTAATGTTATTTTATCAAAAGAAAAAACAATAATACATTTATTAGTTTTGTGGCACACCTTCTTAAAGGAAAAGAGCAACAAATTTAATTACAAATTGATCCCACTCTTTATCTTCTTCCTCATACTATACCCCATCATCACACCCTACCACACATGCACCACCAACAACCACCACCACCACTATCATCCTTCTAGACACTAGTTTGTAAAGAGAATCAACCATTTAAACAAATGGAGACTAAGTAGACACATATGTTTCGTATTGAGATAAAAAGCAATTACCTTGAACTGACTGCTTTTCAGCTACTGCATCAATAATTGTGAAAACTATCAAAGGTATGACATGAACAATAAAGGAAATGTGTGTTGCTGCAATAGATGGAAATGTCATATCGACGAAGAGAACCATACAATACATCTATGCCAAGAACAATGGTATGAGCCTTCGACACCAAAGTTAATGTTCGTTCAACAAATAACATGGAATTCAATGGTGGTGGGTATGGATGAGATAGGTCCGTAAGGTGTGAGGAAAAAGACAATGAGGTGAGATTAGTTTATAATTAACAATTTTTCTATTTTAAAAAGGTTGCTCTAAAAAATTAATAAATGTATTATTTCAATCTTGTCATTTTGCTAAAATAATACTCCCTCCGTTCCTATTTATTTGATCATTTGGAGAAAAAACACTTTATTAAGGAATGAGGAGAGTTTACTAATATATCCTCAAAAAGTAAAAAATGTGTTGAAGTACAATTACTTTATTGAAGGGTAAAAAGAAGAAAATGACTTTAAAGTTGTATTGGAAATACAAACGATCAAGTATTTTGAAAAAGTAAAAAATTTTCAAATGATCAAGTAAATAGGAACGGAGGGAGTATTACATTAGTTCATGGGAACAATTTTAAAATTTAGTGGGCAAAATGAAACATGAGGGGCAACTTAAGGCTTAACAAAGTATCTAGGGGCAATTTGAAACATCAACCATAGTTAAGGGGGCAATTCCAAAATAAGCCTTACTAATACTTGGAAGTGCGCAAGATCTATAAATAAACCCATTTCCTTTCCCCCTTTTCTCCTACATTTCCCGATCTATCTCAAATCAAGTCTCTAGGGTTTATCGCTCTAGGGTTCTTGAATTTCTTCAATTTGCATTCAACATACGTTTTTCGATTACTCAGTTTAGAAATATTCGCCATAACAAATAATTACGAACATTGCATTTGAAGTTTATTGTTATTCAATTGAGTTGGATCAAGAATATTGGTTACGAGTTGTTTTCTTGGTGGGCATTGCATGAATTGACTGAAATTTGATTGTTAGGGTTTTTAGTTCGAAGCTCTTGTTAAGATTTGTCTTGTTCAATTGAATTTGGATAAATCATATTGCTTAAAAGTCCCTGATTTTTTGTAGGAATTGAGTGAATTAATTCGGAAGTTAGGATTTTTGGCTTGAAGATATTGTTAGGATTCGGTTATTAATCGATTCGTCCAAGAATATTGGTTACGGTAAGCCGTTGATTTTTTGTAGGAAAGTTACTTACGGAAATTTGAATGTTAGGTTCTTTTAGTGAAGAACCCTAAATGATTCAGATATTTGAACATGAGTGATGGAGGTCAACCTGAAAAGTTATTCGACTCGGATAATGCAATTGAGGTTGTTACTACGGCTGCTTCCTCAAGTGGGAGAAGTAGAGCCGGTGGAAATGATTTTGGAAGGAGTATATCAAGAATGGCGGTGGCACAGATATGTGAAACCGTAGGATTTGAGGGGTTTAACGAGTCTGCTCTTGAAACAATTGCTGACATTGCGGTTAGGTACTTGTCTGATTTGGGTAAAACCTCGAAATCATATGCTAATTTAGCTGGTAGGACAGAGTCTAATATGTTCGATATTATTCACGCCCTGGAGGATTTGGGATTTGGGTTGGCGTTTTTTGGGGATTTAGAGGGTAATCGTTGTAGTATGAGTTCTGGTGTTATTAGAGAGATTGTAGGATTTGTTGATTCGTCTGAGGAAATTCCTTTTGTTCAGCCTGTTCCAAGCTTTCCTGTTGTTAAGCATCAAGTTAGTATACCTAGTTTTATGCAAATGGGTGAAATTCCTGAGGCTAAGCATATTCCAGCTTGGTTACCTGCATTTCCGGATGCACATACATATAGGAGAACCACGGTTTGGAACGAGAGAGTGACGGATCCAAGGGAAGATAAGATTGAGTTGGCAAGACAGCACAGGAAAGCTGAAAGGTCGTTGCTGAGCTTACAACAACTCTTTTTTGACAATGAAGTGGAGAAATCTGAAGAAGGATTGGGTAGCATTGAAGTTAATGGGATCGAGAATCCATTCATTTCTAAGCCTTTCCAAGCTGGAGAAAAAGAGGCAACTCCGCCTGCTCTGCCTGATAGCGAAGCTGGTCAGAAGGTGTCTACACTAGCCCTCCCAGCTAAGTGCTTCCATAAAGAGGGTCATAGTGTAAACTATCCTTCTTTCTTGGATACATTTGCTCCAGCCATTGAAGCAACCAAAGGTGTCATTTCTGAATCCACGAATGACATGGAAATATTAGAGCCGGTTCAAAGGCCTGCTCTTTGCTTAGAGTTCAAGCGCCGTAAAAACTTTATGCATGAACCATTGGATTTGAGGCTACAGAGCAGAACGGGATCTTGGTTTGGGCGAGATGATGAGAGAGATGATAAAAAGAGAAGAGCCGAGTATATTCTTAGACAAGCCCTCGAGAATCAACAGGACCTAGGTCAAATGTAAATTTGTTTGTTGGACTAACTTGCCAGAAAAATGCTTTGTGTTTAGGTTAGTCAATCGAAGAGTACTGTAGTTAAGCTGTGAATGTGGCTGAATTTGTTAGGCGTTAGATCTAATACTGTAATGCTTTAGGTGCTATTGTTTGTTACAAAATTTTCATCCTTCGTTGAGCTCACAATTTTTCTTGCAAATTGACTCATTTGTTCCTTCACTTGTCTGTTGAATGTTGATATGATCTTGTTCTATTGTTTGTACCCATTGAAATCATGGAATGTATGGTGTACGCACTGATTTCCAATTCTATCTGCACTAGTGGAATTTATCCTTCGATATTGACAAAAAATTCATCCCATAATTTCGGCATCAGCTAATGTCGTCGAGGAAGACTTAACAAAATTGATCAATTATGGTATATCTGTGGAAGTCCCAAGATGTGCACTAGTTTATCTGACAAGGACTTCCGAAAGAAGCATACACTAGCCTCTTAAAAGGCATTAGTCTTACAAGAAAAGCTGAACAATTAGCGACAGCATAGCAAAACAAATTTAAGCATGTCTTCACTAGTCATTCCATATGCATGGCGCATGCATCCTTCCTTACACGCTATGGAACTACTATGATGTGAATTTCCTGTCTTGGTCACTTACATCTTCAACTTGAAATCAGTTTCCAATGGAAATGCCCTTCCTCGATGATTGAAGATCATATAATCAGTGTTGGTTGGGAAAGAAACAACCCTGCATTACAGAAATACAGATATTACAGCAGAACTCTACCAAATATGGACAAAGAACCAACAGAATAAGCACTGGTGTACAAAGAGGTTTCTGCAGCGATACATGAAACTTTATTGGAATTTAAGATGGAGATGATATGTCCATTAAAGCCATTGGAGCAGTTAAATGACTCATAAGCTTAAGGCAGCAACCAGTTCAATGACGTTAGTTTAAGGCACCAAGCAGTTCAATAAGATGATACATCAAAACATTAAATTAACAACAAAACTGACTTAGTTCTTGTCCCGAAAAGCAGAACTAATAACAGTGTTTAAAGAATAATACACAATAGAATGCTTGCTAGATCTATTAAGATCGCAATAGTTAACGTTTAGTGGTTAAAATATTCTTCTCAATTCAGAAGGTAACTAAATGTTTGATGCACGGTGCATAATTTATATCCGCATTCATCTAATCATTCTACATAAAATGGAGGGAATTAAATTTTCAAGACCTTAGAATCCTTGCTTGGCAACCAAAAACCAATATTGTCACTTGAATTGAAACAGAGCCATAATAATACTAAAAGTTCTAGCTAAAAATACCTATTCTCATCGGAATGAGGTAAAATGGACTTGAACTTCCCTGGCACAGTCAATGCAGCCCACATACACAACACTAATCCTCCCAGCAATTCCACCACCACCTGCAATTTTTTCAGATGAACTAAAATCAACATCACAAATATATAACCAGATATCTAATAAAAATAAGATCAAGTATACATTCAGAAAAATCACAAGTAAAATCAGACAAGTATGGAGTAATAGAATCCAATCTTTCAGATACATCCAGCAGCTAAAGTTCCAGATCCGTTAAAACAGACATCACAAAGTATATAACTACTTCTCGATTTGTGTGTGTCAACCTTGGGCAGCACGAGCTATGCTAATCTTCTCTTATCGTTCCAATTCTATCGAATGCCCCTAAGGGACTCACAAATATATGATCAGAACTGAATAAAAATACATCTTTTAAATACTACATTAATAAAAATCACAAATAGAATGAGACATGTAATTAAAATCCAATCTTTTCAAATACAATTCGACCCCCACCCATAATTTTTCAAGATCCACTAAAACAAACAACACAAAGAGTAAAATATATAACTAGACATTCAATAAAAATGGAATATTTAACATATTACATCACAAACACTGAAATTTATAATCAGACAAGCAATAAATATGCAATCTTTAGAAAATTACAGTGATTGGAGGTCCAGAAAAATCCTCTTCAGTAATCTTGAGCAACGACCTATCTGAAAAACCCCAAAACAAAGAAACCTCAAAGTTAAATCGACAAATTTTATGAACAAAAAATTAAGAAAATCGAACATGAAGATTGTAACGAGATTTAGAAGTGTACACTGGATTGTAGAGTAGGCAGAGTGGAAGAGAGTCAGAACTCCTAAAACTCCGACGGTGAAGCCTACACCCATCGTTGAAAACTGATTGTTTCCGGTGGGAAGATCGCCAGAAAAGTTGGTCCACGGCGGAGATACTCTTCGAATAGTGGGATGACTCTTTGAATAAATTGTTTTGCTATTTTCAAGTCTTTGTAGAAAATAGTTTGAATGAACTCAATAACTTAAAATACTTGCTCGACATTCGAACAGATAACCGAACTTAAGTTAACGAGTAGGACATGGACATTACTTTATATTCGATATCCGAACCCACTTGACTAATTATTGATAAAGTTTTTAAAAATACCGAATATATATGTTTAAGAAGTGACACATTACTTGAATTATTTATCATTCATGTTATGATTATTGATGTAACCCTAGGAATTGGATGTCTAAGAGGCCTCGGCCTGAATCGATAGGCTCGGCCCATTAGCTCATCAATGGGAAGTAACACCCATGAGACTCCTCGAAGGACTGATCCAGAAGACTGGCCCAGACCTCACCTGGATCCTTGTCTTATTATGAGAGTCCTGTTTAAGCCCAGACGTACATCCAAGTACCCTTGATGAAGGACACTTGTCTTACATCCAGCCATTCAGGTACTATCTTTCTCTCTCCTATACCTATATATAAGGGACAAGGTCAGCAAAGGACGGTACGTGATTTTTACTCATTAAATAGCATATTAGTACTTAGACACTCGCCGGATTCCCTACTGACTTAGGCATCGGAGTGTCTGTGGCCGGAAACGGTCACGCTTTCAGGTGTAGCTGAGACTCTTCGGAAGGATCGCTGGCTCCAAAGGCGCGACTTACTGGGAAGAGAACTATTTCTACTAGGTTATTCAAGGTTGTACCTGAATCTGTAACATCAGTGGGACGAAGCCCAACCCTCGGTCTACTACCCGAGGCTCATTTGGATACTCGTCCATCATTGGCGCCGTCTGTGGGCTCGATACAGAAAGCTATGGATCAAGAATTACCACAAAATGAGCTCTCTACGAGTCTACTACCTCAACCTCAAGCTCCGGAAAATAACCCACCAGTGTTCACTCCGGAGATGGAGGCTGAGATACAACGAAGGGTGCAGTTAGCCGTTCAACAAGCTTTGGCTAACATGCCCGCGGCTGTACATCAAGAAGGTCATTCTCAATCACATCATCATGATGAAGGGTATGGGGCATCTCATCATCCAAATGAGGATAACCAGAGGGTTGAGAGGTCGCGACGATCTGCACCACTGCCAAGGGTAGTGCCTGCACCTCAACCTCCAAATCAGTACAGTCAACATAATGGTTCTGAGAGGCTACATAGGCCAGCACCACCTCTCCAGGAGGTGCCTGCAACTCAGGAACCAAACCTCCTACGCACAATTCAGGAGGAAATGGAGAAATTCAAAATGACAATGTTGGCAACATTGAAACCGCAGGTTCCATCTTACATGATTCCTCAAACGAGGATGCCATTCTCGGTGCGTTTAGAAATGAAGGACGTACCAACAGGATACGTATTGCCGCGGCTCAACCAGTATAATGGCACCGGAGATTCTCAGAAGCATTTGAGGGGTTATACAGCTCAAATGATTGTATCTACCCCAGATAAGGATATGTATGCCAAGGCCTTTCCTAATAGTTTGACAGGGAAGGCCCTAGATTGGTTTATGCAGCTGCCACAAGGGTCAATCGATACTTTCGATCAGACAGCACTAGCTTTCTTGGCTAAGTTTGGTTCAGAGATAAACCAAGAGGAGGATGAGAGAGTCTTGTTAGCAATCAAGCAAAAGCCGGGCGAGACCCTAAAAGCATACCACAAGAGGTATAATGATAAGTTACTTACGTTACCCTCGGTGGATGCTAGGTTGGCATACATGGCCTTCTATGAAGGATTGCAGTATGGCAAGCTCAAGAAAGCATTGACATTGGAAAAACCAATGGGGAAGGATGAACTCACGGCTAAGGTTCGTCGATATATCGATGTAGAGGAGTTGCGGCTAAAAGATAAAGATCATAAGGACCTTAGAGAGACAGTCCTTCAGAAGCAAACATCAAAACCAAAAGTGTGGGAACGGTTGCAGAGGCCTAGAGGCGCGGACTTCCCTCAATTAACTCAAGGAAAGAAGTATGCACAAACTACTACTTCATCTAAAGCTGTAGCTAAGTGCAATTCTTCAAGAGGGTCGGATAAGGGAGTCGCGGATCTCAATATCTCTATGGCAGAGGTTTATTCAGAGATATCAGACAAGGGTCTCTTACCAAAACCACCGAGATTGACCACCCCTTATGGGAAGAGGGACAAAACTAAATATTGTGAATATCACAGAGAATGTGGTCATGATACGGGTGACTGTAGAACTCTGGAGAAGGAAATTGAAAAGTTAATAGAGCGAGGATACCTCCGAGAGTATACAGATCACAAAGGAAAAGGTAAGGGTCGGGCAAGGAGCCCGCAGCGTAGCCGGGACTCTGTCAAAAAAGAGAAGCGTGATCAATCTCCTGTAATCACAGGGAGAATAAATACAATTTCTGGAGGTCCCAGTGGTGGAGGAGATTCACGTAACTCGCGGAAAAAGTATGCAAGACGCGATGTGTATGCTTTCAATTCAATTCCGTCTAAAAACACCGAACCCATCACATTTACAGAAAAGGACATGGAGGGAATTGAAATACCACATGATGACCCATTCATAATAGTCCCGGTGATAGGGACATTAGAGGTTGATAGGATGTTGGTTGACACAGGGAGTTCATCGGACATCTTATATCTGTCTACCTATGATCAACTACATCTCCCACGCAGCAGGTTGCAGCCGGCCAACACATCCCTAACAGGGTTTACAGGCCATTCAATCACACCAGTGGGAGTTGTGGCCTTGGATGTAGCATTTGGAAGGGGAGGAAAATCTGTGACCACATTGGTGCGATTCACAGTGGTTGACATCCAGGATTCAGCTTATAATGGAATAATTGGCAGGCCTACCCTCACGGCTATAAGAGCCATTATTTCTCCTGCTCACATGAAAATGAAGTTCCCAACTCCAGGGGGGACAGGAGAGATGAGGGGGAACCAGAAAAATGCCAGGATGTGTTATCTAAGCTCAGTTCCATCAGAGAAAGTCGGGGATAAGCGAAAGGTATGTAACCAAGTCCTAGTCACGACAAAGGAAGAAAAAGATAATTCACCTAAGGAACGGGAGGTAGAAACTTATGCCCCGCATGAGGAAATAGAACAGATTCCTTTCATAGCCACGGATTCATCCAAAACATTCCGCATAGGTACAAAATTGGATGCGAAACATAGAGAAGAGTTAATCAGATTGATCCGCGGCTATAAGGATGTCTTCGCATGGGGCCCGGAGGACATGCCTGGAGTAGACCCACGCACGGCTATGCATAAGCTATACGTCGAGCCTTCTTACATCCCAGTAAAGCAAAAGAAACGAACATTCAATGCTGAGAAGAACAAAGCTATTAGAGAGGAGGTCTCGGCTTTACTACAGGCAGGGGCAATCAAAGAGTTGAAGTTCGCGACATGGATTGCGAATGTAGTATTGGTGAAAAAGCCTAATGGCACGTGGAGAATGTGCACGGATTTCACAAGCCTCAATAAGGCATGTCCAAAGGACTTTTATCCACTTCCATGTCTGGCACGATTAGTCGATGGAAGCGCGGGCCATGAAGTGTTTGACTTCATGGATGCTTCCAGAGGTTACCACCAAATCTTTATGGATGAGGAAGAGGCTGAGAAGACAGCATTCATAACAGAGTACGGCCTGTATTTTTGGAAGGTTATGCCATTTGGATTAAAGAACGCAGGCGCGACTTATCAGAGGATGGTGAATACCATGTTTCAGCAACAGATAGGCCGCAACATGGAAGTCTATGTTGATGATATGCTCGTCAAGAGTAAGCTTCGGCAGGATCATCTTTCCAATTTGACCGAAACTTTACAGACTTTACGAACAAATAAATTACGCATTAACCCGGAGAAGTGCTCGTTTGGTGTGACTTCCGGCAAATTCTTGGGTTACATGATAAGCAAGAATGGCATAGAGCCTAATCCTGACAAGATAAAGGCTATAACAGATATGAAGGCCCCCACAAGCTACAAAGAATTAATGAAGCTCAATGGATGTTTGGCTGCATTAAGCAGATTTATATCCAAGTCAGGAGAACGCAACTTGCCTTTCTTCAGAAACCTTAGGCGTGCCCCTGAGAAATTCTACTGGGATGAGGATTCCCAAAGGGCCTTTGAGGAGTTAAAAAGTTATTTAACTAGTCCAAGGTTGTTGACACATCCAACCGAAGGGGAAACTTTACAATTATACCTAGCTGTGGCTGAAGGGGCAGTAAGTGTGGTATTGATCAAACTGGACGAAGGTGTACAACGACCTATATATTATGTTAGCCACGTCTTACGAGGATCAGAATTAAATTACCCACTTATTGACAAATTCACTTATGCTTTGATAGTGGCAGCAAGAAGACTGAAAATATACTTTGAGTCACACCCAATTGAAGTGGTCACGGATCAACCACTTAAGAGGGTAATAGCAAGCCCAGTTCTGTCAGGCAGATTAACTACATGGGCCATAGAGCTGAGTGAATTCCAGATAACCTTCATACCAAGGACAAGCATTAAGGCTCAGGCATTGGCAGATTTTATCAATGAATGCACGGACCCAACGGCAACGATGGAAGTCGCGGCTCCTGACGAGCTAAAGTACCCACAATGGATATTAAATGTGGATGGGGCCAAGAATAGTAAGGGGTCAGGGGCAGGAATAGTCATTCAAGGTCCGAACAATGTAAAATTCAGCTATGCTCTGAGATTCACCTTTTACACCACAAATAATGAAGCAGAGTAGGAGGCTTTAATAGCAGGGTTACAGTTGGTGCATAGTCTCGGGGTTAAAGAAGTCTCGGTGAGAGGGGATTCTAAGTTGATGATGGATCAGATAAATGGCACCTGCGAAGTCAAAAATGAGTCTTTGATGATGTACCAAGCTAAGGCCAAGATAGAGGCTAAGAAATTCAAACAAATTATCTTCCAACATGTGCCCCGGACAGAGAACCAAGACGCGGACTACCTATCCCAGTTAGCTACGGTATGGTATGAGGAGCTACCTTCGGAGGCACTAATAGAGGTTCGAGACATACCGGCTCACCAGATTAATCAGATCTCTATTGTGTTGGACGAAGAAGAGGATTGGCGCACACCCATAGCCAAGTATCTACTCCATGAAGAGTTGCCATTAGATGAGACCAAGGCTCGCACTCTTAAGGCCAGGATACATAGGTTCCACATGATTGAAGGGGAACTATATAAGAAATCGTGGGAGGGACCATTGCTGTATTGTGTGGCTAGCAGGGACACAGGCAAAATATTGGCAGAGGTCCACAACGGATGGTGTGGTAGTCATATAGGCCAAGGAGCATTGGCATTAAAGGTCACCAGAAATGGGTATTTTTGGCCAACACTCAGGAGAGACGCGGTCGACTACGTTCGAAGATGCAATGCTTGTCAGAGACAAGGGGCCATATCACATTTGCCAGCCACGGCTATGACCCCAATCGTTACCCCGATTCCCTTTGCTATGTGGGGAATTGACTTGGTAGGAAAGTTACCAAAAGCCAAAGGAAACGTGGAATATGTAATAGTGGCGGTGGATTATTTTTCTAAATGGGTAGAAGCCGCGCCAATGGCAAGAACAAAAGGAGATGATGTGGTAAAATTCATATGGAAGTACATAATTACCAGGTATGGCGTGCCTAAAATCCTTATCTCAGATAATGGCCCCCAGTTTGAAGGAAAAATACTAAGGGATTTCTGTGAAAAATATGAAATTGAGCAACGATTTGCCCCAGTATATTATCCCCAAGCCAATGGCCAAGTGGAAATGATGAATAGAGTAATCTTTAATGGGATAAAGAAAAACCTCATACAAGCTGAAACTACTCAAGGGGCGTGGCTGGAAGAGTTACAAGTGGTCTTGTGGTCAATGAGAACCACACCATCTAAGGCTACAGGTGAGACTCCCTACAGCCTTGTGTATGGAACCGAGGCATTACTCCCAGTGGAAGTAGGACTACCAACGTTCAGGCAAAGGGGTTTCGATGAGAGATTAAATGAGGAGAGACTAAGGCAACAAATGGATTTCCTGGATGAACTTCGAGACCAGGCTTTGTACAAAACACAACAATATAAAAGCCTCATGGCTCGGGCATATAACAGACGCGTCCGAGGAAGACAGTTCAAAGTGGGGGATCTTGTTCTTAGACTCTATTCAGCAGCAAATCCACGAGAGGTGAACAAGTTAAGTCCTAATTGGGAAGGACCATACAGGGTTGCGACGGTATTAGGCCCAGGAACATACAAATTGGAAGAGCTCAATGGTGAACCAGTTCCCAGGACGTGGCATGTCACCAAGTTGGTTAAATTTTACATTTAAGTAAATTAGTTGCAAATGACTGCAGGAAAAGACATGTATAATTTAATCAAGTCTAATAAATCATTTGTTTACTGTGTTATAACAAATAACATGCAGGAGTCTCGGCTATCCACCTCCAACACGTGACTTACATCGGATAAGCCACAAGAGGTCACGGCTAATCAACCTCCAACATGTGACTTACATCGGATAAGTCACTAGAGGTCTCGGCCAGTTAACCTCCAACATGTGGCTTACATCGGATAAGTCACTAGAGGTCTCGGCTATTCAACCTCCAACATGTGACTTACATCGGATAAGTCACTAGAGGTCTCGGCCAGTCAACCTCCAACATGTGACTTACATCGGATAAGTCACTAGAGGTTACGGCTATTCAACCTTCAACATGTGACTTACATTGGATAAGTCACTAGAGGTCTCGGCTAGTCAACCTCCAACAGGTGACTTACATCGGATAAGTCACTAGAGGTCTCGGCTATAAACCACCAACACGTGACTTACGTCGGATAAGTCACTAGAGGTTACGGCTATTCAACCTTCGACATGTGACTTACATTGGATAAGTCACTAGAGGTCTCGGTTAGTCAACCTCCAACAGGTGACTTACATCAGAAAAGTCGAGATAAGATACTTACATTATTCTAGGAGCATTGCAAAAACATATCTTCATTTCGGAGATTCAGAAAAGTTTTGCAAAGGGGCCCGGGAGTATACATACACGCAATATCAAGAAGACAATAAATAAAAGTCATATATTGAACAAAGTTGAGCAAATACAAAAGGAAGGTTACACGGGGGGATCAGTAGGGATGGGGAGAGCCTTGAGTTTCTTAAATTCCTCAACAAGCTCAGCTAGCCCCGGACATTTTTCTGAATTCAACGAGGCAAACTCGGAAAGAATACAGGCCTGATTCTTCTGGATATGATGGCGAAGAGCAGGACTCTTCATGAAAACCTTCACTTGATCCTGGACTGTAGCTGGAATGGAATTCTTCAGATCCACAGCTGACTTGGCAAGGGAGCTAGCCCTCTTCTTCCAGGTTTGGCTGTCCTTCTCAAAAGATTCAGCCTTAGCCGTGACCGCAGCCAATTCAGCATCCTTGTCCTTCAGGAGCGCGGCTGTCTCCTCCTTGTGCTTGGTCAACTCAGCTCGGAGGAGGGTGGCGCGTTTACTTTCCATATGAGCCTTAGCCTCCTGCTCTTTAGCCGCATCCTTCCAAGACTGGGCAAGGGTTTGGTTGGCATCGGCCGAGCTTTCAGCCTTCTTCAATTTCCCCTCCAAGTCTTCACAGACTAGCTCCAGCTGACGAGCCCTCCTTCCTAACACAAAAACCCCATTCATTGTCTTAAGGGGATAAAGGTTAATCCTAGAAGAAGAAAAAGGAAATAATGACAAAAGAAGAGATCACGAACCTTCAGGTGGTGGTGCAGGACCTCGGCACTTAGATCCGTGGCATCATCAATCTCCTCATAGGGGGCACACTCACCTCGTAACATTAATGGCTTAATAGCTTTTAGGCTATCTTGAGGATGTCCCCATTCTGAGTCCTTCTCGATGACCAGGGCAGCCCCGGGTAGGACGTAGGGAGAAGGCATATAGGTCATACTATACCTTACCTCCACAGCTTTCCCCTCGGGGGTAAAAAGGGAGTCACGGATACCCCCCCGAGTAACGCGGGTGGTAGTGCTCCCATCTTCTCCCCGAATAGGACCTTCCATGTTTGAGGGCCTCAGTTCAGGGCCTCGGGAGTCTTTGCTCTTTTTAGCCAATGGACCCTTATTGGCCGCAACCTTCTTCCTCTTCAAGGAAGTAGAAGAAGGAACAGAAGGGGGAACCGTTTTACCTTTCTCTTTGGGTAGAGGACCCTCGGGGGCAGAGGAAGGAGGCACAGATTGTAAAGGTACAGGCTCGGCCCTCCCTGTTTCAGGCAAAGAGCTCTGTACGGGCACGGGCAAAGAAGGAGTTTTCTCCCCAAACATAGCCTCAAAATCGAGACTTAGATGGGAAGGAGCCTCCAGAGCCGCATCCATCACATCATCTGCAAATGAAAACAACACAAGTCATCAATCCCGGGGAAAGGAGGTATAAGGATAAGAAACGAGCAATCAAACAAGAAGAAATACCCCAAGTGACGGTACGAGTAAAGCGCTTATTTACTACCCCGGCCAGCATGAGACTACCCTCGTCACAACAGGTGTTCCAGTGCAAAGGAGCCTTATAAGTGGTACGAAGAATCTCAAGGTTTAGTTTATCCTCAGCGGAGCTTTTATACTTCTTGAGACCATGATTTAGTGTCTTAGGCTGCCATTTGCGGGGTATCCCTATTCCAAAGTCTCCTTTCACTAAACACCACACTCGGTGATAGAAATTATCGGGAACTTTACTGGGTCGCGGAGTACTCAAAAAGGCACAACCCTTCATAGCGGAAAAATAATATTGACCTTTGTGGGTAGCCGAATACATGAGGCGAAAAAGACCTACGGTGGGTACTACCCCAGCCCTCGCACAGGCTATTTGGAAAATGGTTAAGATGATATGGCCCATTACAGTTATCTGACCAGGGGCCGAGGGGAGTACTCTAAGGATTTCCTGCACAAAGGGGGTTAAGGGAAACCTAAAACCTACGTTTAAAGAAAGAATGTGTATGGGGGTGAAGCCGTCTTCATGCTTCAGGAAAGTCTCGTCTCCAGAAGGAAGACGAAGGATAAAGGAATGAGGAATTCCATAATAAGACCTAATGCGACGTAAGTTTACACGAGAGTCTACAGGGAGAGAATCCGCTATGAAGGTAGGTTCCTTACCATCAGCAAAAAGGAGATTCAAGAGATCATCCCCAGAAACTTCCTCATTTTCCCCCGCGGCTAAATCTGAACCCCCGGCTTCTTGAGTACCAGAGGTATTAGCTGAGTACACAGTTGCCGAAGGAGTAGACACCCGTGGTGGAAGGGCAGATGTATCCGTAGCCAGGGGCGATAACAGTTGAGGGGGAGGATTGTTCAGCAAGTCTTGAAACTCGACATCTTCATCGGCAGTCGTGGCTGTGTCAGGCGGGGGCACTTCCACCAACGAGTCATCAGAACTCTCGGAGGCATGCTCCTCGACAGTAACAGGTAGGGGTACGGGGGGAATCGTTTCCCTCAGAGGAGAAAGAACAGGCGCGTTGTCGTGTTCCGAGGAGAGTGGGGCATTCAGCTACACAAAAGAAATAGATCAGAATCAGAAGAAACATGTGTGGGTGAAAGTTAAAGAAAACCCGAGTCCTACCTCGTTCATCATGGTCTCGTTAGATTGATAAGCTGTGGAGTTAGTCCCGTCCATAGAGATTTCTGCGGGGCAAACAGGAAAATGAGATTCATTAAGGTATCAAGGTACGCCTATCAACAGCATACGTCATAAACAAAAAGATTACAGGAGACACCATACTTAGAAGATCAAAGAAAGGAATTTCAAAAGGTTTTAGGAGGGAAATCTGAAGAACAGTCCAAAGGTCAAAACAACTGTTCATCTTCTTGGTTTACTACCCTTATCGCCCATAAATCCCAGAAAGGTGGAAATAGGCAATTCCCTGGTAGCAGAAGTAAGAGATAACCTAAATACCTACCACCCAAGAGAAACTTACCGACGGAATTCCGGTTTCCGACGGAGAAAGATAAAAAGATTACCCTCAAATTGAGAAATTTAGGGAAACAAAGGGGCAAATCCTACACCGCCTCAGAGATTTTACAGTGAAGCAGAGAATACTAACCGGATTTAACACAGAAGAGGGAGAAAGCTGTTCGGAGAAGAAGCAGAGAGTATTTGGGGAAGATGATGGAAGTCGGCAACTTTCAGAGAATTTGAAGGGTGAAGAAAATAAAGAAGTACAAATGAAGGAGTTCTCCCACCTTTTATAGACCTCAAGTACAACCGTTCACCTTCCGGAGGGATCCTGGGCTGACACGTGTCACGTCGGCGTATATCCCAATAAGATGTTTCAAATTGTCTGAGCAAGCCTGAGTTTATCTCCTCGTCTTCATCCATGGACCATAGACGCGGAGGCGCATGTATTCATGACCAACAGATAAAAGGGGCAATGATGTAACCCTAGGAATTGGATGTCTAAGAGGCCTCGGCCTGAATCGATAGGCTCGGCCCATTAGCTCATCAATGGGAAGTAACACCCATGAGACTCCTCGAAGGACTGATCCAGAAGACTGGCCCAGACCTCACCTGGATCCTTGTCTTATTATGAGAGTCCTGTTTAAGCCCAGACGTACATCCAAGTACCCTTGATGAAGGACACTTGTCTTACATCCAGCCATTCAGGTACTATCTTTCTCTCTCCTATACCTATATATAGGGGACAAGGTCAGCAAAGGACGGTACGTGATTTTTACTCATTAAATAGCATATTAGTACTTAGACACTCGCCGGATTCCCTACTGACTTAGGCATCGGAGTGTCTGTGGCCGGAAACGGTCACGCTTTCAGGTGTAGCTGAGACTCTTCGGAAGGATCGCTGGCTCCAAAGGCGCGACTTACTGGGAAGAGAACTATTTCTACTAGGTTATTCAAGGTTGTACCTGAATCTGTAACATCAGTGGGACGAAGCCCAACCCTCGGTCTACTACCCGAGGCTCATTTGGATACTCGTCCATCAATTATAACACATAACTTGATGTTCCTCGGAAGTAAACCTAAATTACTCGACTCAACATTGAACTAGTCACTTTTTACTTGATATTCGGCCGAATATATCTGTACCCGCTTGATCGAATATGCGAATTTTTCTCGAAAATACATTATATATTTAAACTAATACATTTATTTAGGTTATACTATACATCATTACTTTTATGAATACTTTTAAATATAAATATATCGATGTTAATTATATATTTTTTGGGTTAAAGAATAATAAGTAATTGATGGTTAAAGTTGGCACTAAAAAACGAAAACGATAACGATAAACATTTTGAATTGGAGGAAGTACTATACAACTCGTATTGACTGCTTGGCTTGTGCAGAGACATGAGTTTATTGATTTTGAGCAGCAATATAAGCAGAACCCAGATAAGAGCAATTGACATCATCTACTAGGCTCTGTAATGAGAATAATTTATAAATGTTCTTGACAAATACCTTCTCTTTAATTCCCTTATAGTTTCTTGATATATTTTCATCAGGTTCAAGATGAGCCAAGCTTTGTGGCATTTGCAAGCTTGTTTTGGTCTCAAGAATCCAATATTACGTTTCCACCAAGATGCTTCATTGCCATTATTACCACTTCACTCCTCCAGCTTCAAGAAATCTAATGCTACCCACTTATCTTTTAAAGGTACAAACTTTATACCACAAAATTGGGAATTTATATGTTTTGGAAACTTTTTCAGCAATCCCCTTGAAAGCCATTTTAATAATTTCAAGCTAATTCAAAAAATTTGTTTTGTCATTTTTTGCAGTCTATTATAAGTTGGATAACCATACAAACTTGCATGAGGATACTAATAAGGTAACTAAACGATGTGTACTGAACTGCTCTTAGTTGCCACTGATTAAGTTAACGTTTGGCGTACATTCAACATGTCCCAATTAAGGGATCGGATAATATGCAGCCTTATCACTGTGATAACGAGGAAGCTGTTTCCGAATTGACCCAACATGAAAAGCTAAAGTTATGTTTTTACGAACGAAAATTGAATTTGTGCAAGTGGAAAAGGAGAAGCCATTGTGTGGAAATGGCAGGGGAGGGGGGATGTCTTCAGTGTTTTTTATCATTTTTCAGGTGAATTGTAGTGGAAGAGGAGTTTTCATCCATTTTGCTCTTATAGACAAACTCAAACATAATCAAGTCTCTTATTTATGTTGATGAAATGTAAGTTGACTATACATCTTAGTGTCATTTAATTGATGAAAGAGTAATCTTGATAGCCACAAGGTCCTGGTGATGTGGAATTGGAAGCTATCCCTCATGTACAAACACTCTCCAAGTTTCCCAAAGAAGAGCTGGTAGGCAAAGTGGTCCTGGTTCGATTCGATTCTGATATTTTTCTGCATAAAGAAGTTAAACCTCGGTGTGGATTACATGCTGCTCTTTTGACTATTAAGTATTTACATCAAGCTAGAGCAATAGTAATTCTTGTGAGTAGCTGGAATGGGAAAAGAAATTCGGAGCCGTATACAACTGAAAATGTTGCAGGTAAGATCATCCTCATTCATTGGTTTCTTCATGATAATCTGTTATTACTTTAAAAAACAGAAGAACTGAACTTAAAATAATTGGTGAATTTCAGAAGCTCTCTCATTAGCTCTTGGACTTGAAGTACGACCAACAAAGTTTGTCCCTGACGACGTGTATTCTCAGCCCAGTAGTGTCGACAGAGCTGGAATTTGTCTTCTTCCCAATCTCTTTCAGGCCAAAGAGGAACTTTCCAACTGTTCAAAGTTTTCCAAACAGTTGTCGTTTAATATTGATATATTTGTTAATGATGCGTTTTCCCAATCTCACAAAATTCTGGCATCGACAGTGGGTATCACTAGTTTTTGCTATTCTTGTATTGCTGGATTTTACTTTGAGGAGCGCCTAGATCAAATGAAGAACATCATCAGAACCGACAAACACCCCTATTATGCCATTGTATAAACTCAATTTTAAACTTGATTTATAGGATATTGAATACATTTTATATGGTATAGCTGGTTGGGACTAACTTTAGATTTCGGTTACAGATTGGAGGAGGCAACCTTAAAAAGAAAGTGGTTGCTCTGCAAGTATTAGCATCTCTATGTGATGGCTTAGTTTTTGTTGGAAGTGCAGCATTCCAAATAATGCATGCTCTCGGCATCCCTGTTCCACTGCATTTGGTGGAACCTAGGGCAACCAATGAGGCCTTTTCTATTATAGAGTCTGCAAAATCAAGGAACATACCTCTTATACTTCCAAAGGATTTCTGGTGCAAAAATGAATTTAGTTCAGGGCAGTTGCAGGTTCTTCCTGCTCGATCAATTTCAAGCGGTAAAGTATGCGGCTTTTTTTTTCATGTTCTGTAGGTCTTTTTTTCTCTTTCTTTTATTCTAGTATCTGCTCAAATTCTTCAATAACTGGAAAGACAAACCATTAAGGTATTTGTTAGTGAAATAGCATCTCAGTGTTGTTAACTGCTTTGACGTTTACCCTTTGTCTCTTACGCAAAACCATTTCATCATATAGATAAGATAGTGAACCATGAATTAACATTATACCTTAATTTTACTTGCTTTTGACATGTTTACTAGAGTCGGAGTGATACTATAATGTCATGCCACCACAAAATTTAGCATCAGTTATGTGGCTTAGCCCATGTTTTAACCCGAAAAGGTTCAGTAGGTCAACAGTGATCACATATATTATGGTGCTGTAAGTTTAATTTTGCCTCATCAATATAGCAGTAGCGGGTAGCAGTTCAAACCTCAGGGTTGTTTCTGCTGGTGATTACTTAGTAGGTAAAATATATTATTGGAAAGTTAAGAATTTATCATGAAAAGAATTAGTCCAAACATCAGAAACAAAACCACATACCTAGGTTTATGTTCTCTCCTATTGTGTGGTGCTTGTTGGTCATTCGACCTCTTTGTAACTTTATAATATATGATATATCACAGAACGACATAAGCTCATATATTTCTCACTTGCATGGTCAATAGTTAGCAACTTCTAGTTACCTATAACAATCCAGGTTTTATTTTATGTAGGTTGGCAACCTATTGATCTTGGACCAAAGTCAGTGGATGAGATCTCTTTCTTTCTTCAGGGTTGCAAGGTGATTCTTTGTCTGATTTGGCTGCCAACAATATAACTTTTATGGACTTTTCCAGCATCAGTAGTCGTTCGGCTTGATAAATTAGGAACTGTTTAGTATACCAGCTCCTCCAAAGTAGAGTTTGCTGTTGACTTGAAATGTAGTCTTCATATATCTCACTGGTCTTCTTTCTCAATCTTCACTTTCTATCATTTTGTTTTAGAAAGCTCATTGCCTTTCGCCTTTCCAACTGCAGAAACTTCTATGGATTGGACCAGTAAAATTCATTTCAACCACTCTTGAAGCTGATAGGACAAACACTTTGCTGTCAATGCTTGATAATCTGATCCTAAGGGACTGTGAGATAACTGCTGTTGGAAAAATGGCATGCAAAGCAGTTGTGGCCAAATCATGGTCATCGTCAGTTGTTAAACCAATTGAAGATGCTTCAGCTGTTTGGGAGTTTCTCAAACAACGGAAGCTTCCTGGTCTAATGGCATTAGATAGGGTATGTATCTTCAAAATCCGACCTTCATCATTTCTAGTTGTGAACTTACTTTATCTTAGCAAAGAGTTCTTTCAGCCTTTTAAGCATTCATTTTAGGTAGTAGCATACTAACTTATCGTTCTTCACTATAATTTTTGTACTTATAGTAGCTCCTTAATTTAGTTAAGAGTACATTATTGTCCTGTAGAAGGTTGGAGAAAGACCCCATTTGATAGAAAAAGTAGAGATGTTAAGGGTGTCCTATCTGGAGACACTTTTGAATTACAGTCATAAGGTAGTTAAAAATCCCATCTATTACTATTTACTAATAGTTCTGGTTGAGACTATCTGGCCATACATAGGAAGATCCTTACAAGTTACAATTGCAAATTTCAAGTAGAAATTGTCATATCAAATATGATAGTAATAATAAGATTCTCAATGCTCAAGAGACCAATTTCATATAGCATACACAAGATTCTAGAATGACGCGAACAACATATTTTCAGAAACCGTAGGCTTCTCCTTAGACCCAAATATTGAGATTTCAATTTTTTTATTATGGGGATTAAGGCTGTTAATTTGATTAGAGTTTCCAGACCTTCTAATGTTATATCAAGGCCTACTTGTAAAGCATCTTGTGTTATCAGTATAAATAGATTCCTATATATATAATAACATAGTATATGCTTTTTTAGCTAGTTACTTATAAGAAATTTATTCTAGGATACAGAAAATTAGTTACATGCCTTGATCTATGTAGGCATATCCTTTCAAGATAGATTGGGGTGTTACCTATGCTGATCCAGCTCAACCTCTGGTTGTGGACATAGGAAGTGGTAATTTGTTTTGACTAGTATGATCTTCACTTCCTAGCTGATACATCATCTCTCTGTGTAATTGTTGTGCATCTGAACTTCTACCCAATGTTGGAAAAATGAAGCAATCGGACTTAGTTCAAGACTTCAAGTTATGCACGTGATTTAAAATATCATTCAATAATTGGTTCTGTGGCCCTTCCACATCCATCCCGGAGCTTGGTACACCAAGCTGCCATTTCTACCATTCCTTAGCAGTTGTTTTAAATTCATCAATAGGGTGATTATACAGCAAAAAGTGAAATTCTAATCTATAGTTATGGACACTTAAAATGATCAATGACAGGAAATGGGCTGTTTATCTTCAAAATGGCAAAGGAAAGGCCGGATTGGAATTTTATTGGGCTCGAGATAAATGGAAAGGTTTCATACAGTCATACCTTCATTTTTTGTTACATTAAGATTTATCAAATTTATGTCTGATTTCTTGATATATTCAGCTGGTGAGTCGGTGTCTTAGCCATCTCCACCAATCTGGCATGAAGAATGGGTATGTGCTATGGCATCATTCGTTGAAATGTCCATCTGACAGCCTCACTCTTATGTTGTAATGGATCTAATATCTAATTCTGATAATTTTGTTTTTGTGCTTCACTTGTTTGACTTCCTTTTTTGTGGCCTATAGATATTTCATTGAAACAAATGCCACTTCCACATTCTGGTCCATAGTTTCCACATACCCAGGGGAGCTGATTCTCGTATCAATACAGGTACACATCTACATCCGGGCTTTCACATATTCTCCTTTTAAGACCCAATTCTCAACTATTTAATATATGGAATACCTTTTCTTGCTACGAAGATGCAGACATACTTTTCAAAATACCTTATTATCTAGGCCTTATTATCTATCACTTGTGAGGTAGATTATTTATCTGCTTGGATTGTGTACTGTGCTGAACATATTATGCTATTTCAATTGATTTGTTCTCGATGTGAGCATTTGTAACAGAAGTTTTACTTCTTCTTCTATTTCCCTGTAAAGCCGTTCCTTAAGGAAACTGTAGCTTTACTTAACGCCTAATATAGTCTCTATAATATCGCAATCACTCCAATGTTTAACTTGCCTCTGATGAGTTGCCCATCTACTAAAATACATGGACACTGTCATCTTTGTCTCTTAGAGTCATCCTTTCCGTTCTTTATGGACTCTTTTGAACCCCGCTGCTCCTTGACTCTTTAAATAGAACAGTCAAGAGGTAGAGTTGTTAACACATGTGATCATCCTTAGTGTGTGTTAACTTTATTCAATGAATAGTTGGACCTTTTCTCTAAGGCAAATTCTCTATACCTGCAGTGTCCGAATCCTGATTTTAACCGCCCAGAACATCGATGGAGAATGTTGCAGAAGTCACTAGTTGAAGCAATAACAAATTTACTTATCTCTGACGGAAAGGTAAGAGTCTGTTTTAGATTATAAATTTTGAGAAGTAGTATATGATGGTGTTGCATTCATGTTCAGCATAGTATTTGTTAGTTGATGCAACTTTTGTCCCACCAGATGTAAGAGAGTTTCTATCCGGAAGTATGTTCTTCTATCGCTAAATAGACTGATATATTTTGATGCAAGTCTTTAATCTTCTCGAGTATTCAGGTTTTCATTCAATCTGACATAGAAGCAGTTGCATTGAGAATGAAAGAGGACTTCATTCAATATGGAAATGGAAAACTTGAGGTTGTGTCGAATGAAGGTGAACAAAAAGTCTGTGAACGAGGATGGTTGACGGAAAATCCTTTTGGAGCCAGTTCGGATTGGGAGCAACATGTGTTAGACCGCGGAGCTCCCATGTACAGATTGCTGATTAGAAAAATAGCAAACAAGTTATAGAATTCCGCAGAAGCTGTATTGCTAATTGTATTGTATTCTGATCGTAGTTGAACAGCATATCTAGGAACCTTTGCTTCTCCGTGGAAAAATTACAGAGAACTACAAGAACACCAGAATGAAAAAGGAAAGAAATGCTTTCAGGATATTTGTAATATCTTTTTTGATAATCTTCCTGTTTTTCAATTTATCTTAGCTTTGAAGTATACTATTAACCACTAGAAGACAAGTTTTCTAATTCATAGATTAATTTTTCTGGGTTCGAAATTCATTTCATCGAAAAATTATCAAAAGAATAATATAAATGATCTATTATTAAAAAGTCAGAGATTAGTAGAGTAATATAATATACAAGACTAAAATGTGACATATTTCTTTTTTTTATTATATAAATTAGCGATGATGTGAGTTTCGAATCCAAGACCTTCAATTCACTAGCGAAAGATAAATTCATTTCGCAGTACTTTTACTTTTTCAATGGATTCTTAAGTTTATACACAATACATAATACTTCTTTCTATGACTTGTGTTGTATAACTTTTACTTGTTATGAGTTATGACCAATGGATATATTTTTCAGTATATATGAAAAAGCAATAAAGTTCATTAAAATGAATTAGAAAGAATATAAATACGGATAAAGGAGAAGCGTTATGTTGGACCTAGACGACCAAAAAATGATTTCGTCGAAACCCTATTGTAAATATAATAAGACTAATTACTTTTACAAAGTGCCATGTAAATAAATTGAAACCTAAAGTATACAACAAATTATATTTTTTGTTGTTCTTTATGTTTTTTATTTTTAGTAACTAGCCCTAAGTCACAACAAAACATATTATTCAAAAGAAAAGCCTTTATTGAAGCCGGTCCCTTTTTTTTAAGGCAATTTTAAATTCAACCCCATTGATATTTTCCGATCAGATAATTGACCAAAATTCCCCAAAATTATAAACTAAACCCTAATTTGTTTTCATCATCCGACAGTAAACGGTAAATTTTCATGATTTTATTATATAATTAACTTTGACGATTAATCATCCTTTTTTGCTATTTTATTTTGATTGATATACTTAATTATTATAATTTTGATGGTTATGTAGTTGTAGATGTGCTTATAATTGGGGTAATTTTTTTGTTTTGGATCTGAATTAATGTTTGCTTGATTTTGGATTTTTTTTCAGCTAATTGGGAGTTAGTTAGATTTTTTTTTCTCAATTTTAGATGAATTTATTAGATGGTTGTACTATAGATGCACGATAAGCGTTTTGATTATGCATGTTAATGCTTGTTTAGATATTGTTTTGCTCATCTAGATTTATTACCCAATTGAATTTTGCATGCACGAAACGAAATTTGCATTTTTTTCATTACTAAGTAATTAATTAAGTTTATTACTCCGTATTATAAAATGTGAAATCACTGAATTATATTTGTATTAAAGAATTATTGTGTCTGCGGCAATTTTTATGTGATTGATGCAATAGATGAATTGGATGTTCATCAAATGTTGTATAGATCAGGGAGATGACCGTTTCTTGTTTTTATGCAGAATAAGTTAGATATTTGCAGCATTTTGGAGGTTATTATTGTCTCGGTTATGAAGTTTCGGTGTTCCTTTAAACCGTAAAAATGAGTGTGGAGCTTCTTGTCACTGAATATAACTCAGGTACCCCTTGCGGAGATCTAGTATTGAAGTATGGGGATTCTGGTGTTGGCACATCCTCTCTGGATCGTAATACATTTCATCCTCCAGGTATTGTGTAGATGCCATTGCTTTCATCTATTACATGACTAATCTTGTAATTTTGCTATTGATCATTTAGTAACTGTGTCATAGTTAAGAAGCAACCACGACAGTGGGCTGCATGGACCCGTCAGGAGGAAGAGAGTTTTTTTAATGCTTTGAGGCAAGTTGGAAAGGTTAGTATCCATTGGTATAGCGTTTTATGACCGAGTACGTTATCATCTTAAGAAAATCCTTAGTAAAGATGTTTACTATTTGTGCAGAATTTTGAAAAGATAACTAATTGTGTGCAAAGTAAAAATAAGGATCAGGTGATTTCATAATAACCTTGCATTCTGAACTTTTTATTATTTGTCTTTCAGTTCTAACCTCTACGGCTATTTTTAACATGGAAATTAATGTTTGAGTGGTGGACACTTTGAATAATGCAGGTTAGGCATTACTATTATCGTCTTGTCAGGCGTATGAACAAGTTGCTGGGCCCAGACCTTAGCCTTGATGCTAAAAATTCTAAAGTAACAAATTCGGCTATGCTAAGATGGTAATGCCTGTTATACTACATATCATAATTAACTTATATGCTTGTACATGTAAATACTGATTCAAAATATTGCATGGCGGTCACCTTATGCTTGTAACAAATTTGATTTTTCTGTAAACATCTGCAAGTTGAAATTCTACAAGTAAAACCTTATGCTATGACGTCTCTTTACATGATAGTAATTTGTGTTTGACTCCATGGAATACGTTCAACATTTTCTAATGGAATCAAAGGTGTTGTATATGCATGATCCAGAATACATAACATTAAATTTGCAAAATATCCCATTGGAAGAAGAACAATCTTGCTTATTTCATGAACCATGTCATGTTGATCTAGAAAGTTCTCTTCAGTACTTGGATTGATGATAGCTTCCCTCAAGTCTACTACAGGTTCCCTATGTGCTCTCTTTTATGTGAACATATGTGGTCTGTGGAGTCTCTTGTAATATCCTTCATATTTTTGTTTTTATTGACTGATTGAAGAAAAATTGTGGGAGAAGTTAGAATATTATTGATGTGCTTTATGACTCTGTATCTGACTTCTTGGAGACATCAACATCCTCTTTGACATGTTGTAGGTGGTCATTGTTGGAAAAGTACAGTTGCAAACCTTCTAAGCTTCACTTGAAGCCTCGAAGATATAAGTTGTTTGTAGAGACTTTGGTGAGAAGAGCTTGCAACATTTTTAACAGCTTATGCATGATAGATAAATCTTGTGCTTGTCATTAACTCAACTACTTTGTTTAAAGGAGAACCAACTTTTGAGGGATCGTAGAAAGTATAAAAGGAGGCATCCATCTGTGAGTGACAATACTTCTGCATCAGTTCCAAATGTCGTCTCAAATCATGGTCGGCCATTAAACCAGGATATTCTCGAAGCTAAAGAGGTTCCAGCTGACAGTCAGAAGCTTCAGAAACCCGGAACTGGGAAAGGGTCAGCAGTAAAACGTGAAACTAATGTTGGGTTTAGCCGTGGAAACCGCAAACCAGAATTGTCAATATCTAGGACAAGTAGGCAGCGGAGAAAAGTAGGTAAGTTTCAAGTCGGTTCCAAATCTTCTTTTGCATTGGTTACCTTGTATTACGTATTGGTGTTCTTACTGGATACTGAAAATTTTGCAGGCATATCAACCGCTGCCTACAGAAAATGGGAGAAGGCTGCAATTGCTGGAGTATCATTGGTTGCTGATGCTGCTGAACATTTGGAGCGGACTACTGAAAAAGAAGTTGAAAGCGGTCATGGCGAACATGGTAAGTTTGAAACTCCGTATTTACTAGGTAATGATGACATTATTCATGTAACATTGAAAAATGATTGATGTGGAACATTGCTCTGCTGTTACTTGTTCTGTAGGTCAAAATAGTATGGAGCGTCTCAGAAAAGAGATGCATCTTTTTCCATCGACTTCACCAAATCCCTTAATGGAGACCAATGTTCAAGGTTCTGTGAAACTCAAGCTCCAGTTATTTCCAATGGATGAAAGTATTCGAAGAACTTTGGAAATGGTTGGTTAGAAAATAGATTATCCACAACATTAAATAACAGTTTATACACGTAAAAGAGGTAAAACATCTATTCCAATGTGCAGGACAACCATAATCCACACCTAGAGCTCACATTGAGTACTCGAAAGAAGATCTCATCGGTAATGGAACATCTGAATCGAAAATGGGGAAGCTCAAGCATAGCACATGGTGAGCTAATGCTACTACCATACACTTCACCAAATGAAAGCCTTGTTGACTGTCAGAAATGGAACAAAGATTGCAATCTTAACGCCTCAGATGTACATGCGTTGGTGGGAAGCCCACCGATTTTCCGGCTCAGGTTCATTATGATTATCCTTTTCAGTATTTTCTTTTAAAATTCTTTTTTCCTTTTCAGTATTTGTAATCTTGTGGTCATTATTTCCATGGATTTACTGAATTCTTTCTAATTTAGGTATGGGTGGTTCACTAATACTGAGCTGGGATCTGGGCAGATTCCGTCACCAATATTGTCTACCACTGTTGAAGAGTGTAAGGCACATATGAATGATCAGACAGAACAGGAAGTGGTACTAACTTCAAATCAACCGATTAGAGTTGAATGTGAGAAACCTAGTGAACTAATTGAAGACAAGCTACTCCCTACCACGAAACAAGTATCCTCTATTGTAGATTCACACAACAGGATTCATGGATGTTCTCCTAACAGGGATTCCAGTGTTAATATTTTGAGAAATCTGGACAATGTTCTGTCTCTGTCTTTACTGAGAACTGACGACGACCTTGACAGGGATATGGGACCACTTGACAGTTCGGTAATATCTCTTCCCCTGCCATGTTCTATAATTATATTTTAAGATATTATAGTGAATGTGAATGTGAATGTTGATCTTTAGCCAAGTTTTTTGAGAAGTTGTAACTAATAGGATAGAGTTGATGACTTGATGTTCATATAGGGCGTTAAATCTTCAGTCAAGATAATATTCGAGTTGATGTGAAAGTAGGCTGTTAAATGGCACAATGCACTGAGTATATCACTTGTAGCTCCGAATTCATTATTTGCAATGCATATAGTTTTAGATGTTTCATCCTTTCATATTAATTCTTTAGGCTTTTGCTTTAGCCTTTCCAGTTGTATCAAAAGTCTCCATGTGTAGATTACTCTTTTGGCTTATTTGGGTTTACTAAGAATCGATCATGATGACTCCTACAATACTTGAAACTCTTTAAAGTTGTCAACTCCAGAATGCTTGGACAGAAGGAAAATTCAGCATTTCATGTCATCACCGATGTGTATAAGTTGAAAATTTATGATAAATCAAGTGGTTAAAAATGATGGCCCTTGTGTTATGTTATGCTCGACTATATTTGAACACTTCCGTTTTCTGTTTTGTAAGTCTATTTATATTTGACCGGTTTCATTTTATATAGGATGACTTAGTGGCACATAAGAATATTGCTTCATCAGTTGTAAACTGGGCCGATAGTCTTACCAACATAAGCATTGGGGAATTACTGTCTGAAGCATCTCAAGATGGGGGTCCTAGTTGTATTAGCTCGCCTGTGACTTTCAGTTGTCGTTCTTCTCAACAAACATATTTCTGCTCGGACTCCTTTGACGCTGCAATTGCTGCTCATCTATGTAATTATGAAAGTGAAGCTGTTGGTCCGTCAGCTCCTCTATGTCATGCATCATCAATCTGGGACGCAGAGGAAACACGAGATGAGTTTGCATTTCAGAAGACTAGTCCTCCCGTTGCAAATATTCAAGGTGTACCCAAATATACTTCTCTAGAGATATTGGATCAGATATCTAAACCCATTTCGATTGCTGCTGAGTCTGCACTGCAGGTCTGTTTCATTTTTCTCAGTATGTCTTCTGTTCTCACTGATGGATCATGCAGAGTGACTAGATATATGTTCTTTTTTTTATAGGAGGTGAATTGTCACAAGGAATTTTTGCCTGATGATATTCCACAGGAGAACTTCGTCGATGACACTCATTCTGATGCTTCTGCGAAGTATCTTGATGGTTTAACTGACATATACTGGGTACATTTTGTTCTTTACCTTTCTATTATATCTTCTCCCTGGGGATTCTTCTGATTCTCTGAGTAAAATATGATATCAATTGGTTGTGCTTAGAAAGTCATATTCTAATGAAGTGATGATTCTTTATTTTGCAGCCAGACTCTTTAGGACCTTTAGATTTGGATATGCCCCCATCTTCTAGATACCATAGTGAAGATGTTATTCTAAGTGATAGCCTTGGAGGTCTGAGTCGCCTGATAGCTAGCAGTCTGGACGCGTTTCAAAATTGTTCGTTCTTTGGGTCAGACAAGAAGGAACCGACATCAATAGTTGACGCTCATGAAACTGTGTCGGCCAAAATAGGAACTGAAGTTTGAAAAAGTTAAACCAACTAGGGAAGCAGATATGAGACGTTGTTCTGTGGAGCTCAGCTTTGTTGTTAAAAGTTCATACACTCATTTCCTCATATCTAATGGCCGCAGAAGACTTACACATGTTATGGTGTAGAAAATTCACCACTCGAGTGAATGGTGTTTTAACAGAAATGACAGCGATCCCTTGTACAAAGAATTTGTAACATATCACCTTTCTTCATAATATTACTATGATAATTTTCTTGTATATGTTCACCAGGTGCTAATGTGCAGAACTATTTACAGTCAATATGGACTCATACTTTCATTCAGAGTTTAATTGTGGATTTTTCCATTACATAATTGTAACTGCACTTTGGGAAATTTAGCATAAATCTTCTCGCCTGCGCTTTGTCCCTTAGTCGTCTGATCTCATTACCTGAGGGTCAATTAAGAACACATTTTTTTGTCTTTAATTTATGTTTTTTTCCTCGTCTTCATATTTAAAGTTTGGCTTGCAAATGGCAATATTTCTTATATATCATTGCCTCATTATTTGGGAAAATAATTAAGTGAAGAAGGGAAGATGGCAATGTGTTGTGAAACTATTCCATTGCATGCTATAATGATATGTTATCCTCTTCAGGGACATATTAACCCCTTCACTGATCTAGCTATAAAACTTGCTTCAAATGGATTCACCATAACATTTGTCCACACTCAATATGTCCATCAACTAATTACCAAATCTCAACCTGAAGAAGCTACTGATGATCAAGTTGACATTTTCAGTGAAGCAAGAAACTCAGGGCTTAATATAGAGTACACCACCATTAGCGATGGTCTCCCGCTGGAGTTTGATCGTACTCATAATTTTTATCAGTATATGGAGTCGCTTATTTATGATTTCCCGTCTGTAGTGGATGACTTTGTTGGAAATCTGATCGACTCAGATCACTCACGTTCATCGACATTATTGATTGCTGACACTTTTCATTCTTGGCCTGTTAGAGTTTCCAGGAAGTATAACCTTGTGAATGTTTCATTCTGGACTCAGCCAGCTTTAGTATTTACTTTGTATAATCACGTAGACCTTCTCAAGGAAAATGGGCATATTCCGTTCGGAGGTCAGTAACCTCTTTTTTCTTCTTTGTTTACATATATAATATTTTCTAAAGGAAGTTTTAACTTTTAGGTGATCCTGAGGAAATCATAAGCTGCGTTCCAGGATTGAAACAGATGAAGATGGGAGATTTGATGTCTATCCTTCGCGATTCTGACTTATCTACCTTAGTGCATAAGCTATTTTTCCAGGCATTCGAAGATGTGAAGAAAGCAGATTTTCTCTTGTACAACACCGTGGAGGAATTGGAACCTGAAATCTTATCAGCCCTGAATCGAAAACAGCACGGATTTGCAATCGGACCCCTTTGCGCCACTGGTGTAACCAATAATCGAGTTTCCAGGAGCCTCTGGTACGAGTCAGACTGCAGTCAGTGGCTCGGTTCCAAGAATCCAGGCTCAGTTCTGTATGTCTCATTCGGTAGCCTGGCTCAGCTTGATGAACATGTCTTTGTAGAGACAGCTCAGGGACTTCTACTCAGTGAAATTAACTTTATTTGGGCTCTTCGACCTGGAATCGTAAAATCAGAAAATGATCATAAATCTTTGTGTTCTAAATTATTGGATGATTCCGAAGGAAGGGGATTAATCGTTCCATGGTGTCCGCAAAATGATGTTCTATCTCACAACGCTATTGGAGGGTTCCTGACACATTGCGGGTGGAACTCAATTCTTGAAAGTATCTGGTGGAGAGTGCCAATGATTTGTTACCCACTCTTAGGTGATCAATCGACGAATCGAAAGTTGGTGGTTGATGATTGGAAGATTGGAATTAATCTTTGTGATAGAGAGATTGTTTCAAGGGAAGAGGTGGCAGAGAAGGTGAAATGTTTGATGAGTAAAAAGGCTTCTGATGGGTTGAGGAAGGAAGTTCAACAAGTGAAGACAATATTGGATAGTGCAATAGCTGAAAAAGGATCATCACAGAAAAATATGAAGTCATTTGTTATGCAACTGAAAGCTGCAATGCATAAACCATCGCAATAATCTTATACCACATAGCGTTTCTACTTCACTCTTAGGTCTATTCGAAATAGTCTTTACAACCAAGAATTTGGGCAAACTAGCACCCTTTGAAGGGTTTTTTTATAGACTATATTTACACTTAACTATCAGGGAATTAGACTAATGTGGGTAAAAATATCTGGAAGTTGCATAATCACACTTCCTGCAATAGGTGATCGATCTCTAGCCCTCGACACAGTTCTATGGGATACTTGTCGTTCAATTCATAAACTGCTACTTTGTAATGTAGCCAAAATCCGACTCTATTCTCAATGCAATGTGATTCTCAGAAAGATAGCTTATCATCAAAAGTTAGCATATTTTCAACAACTTGGGAGAAATTTTCCCAAGTAGACAACCACCATCTCCAATTTTTATATCGAAGAACCTCCTTTTGCCTCTTGTTTCAGTTTCTAATGATTGGACATTTAAGCGATTCAAGGGAGGTTCAGGATCACCGGTCCCCTTTGTTGCTTCCACAATTTCATTAACCATTTCCAGAACTTCGCTCATTTTTGGACGTGACTTGGGATTCCTTGACAAACAGCGATTTGCTACTTGTGAGAGCTTGTGAGCTGACCTTATGATTTGCTTTTTATCAAGTCTTGGATCTAATATTTGTTGAAACTTCTTAGCATCTGATAAGTACGGTTTTACCCATTCTAAAAGCTTTTGTTCAACTTTGGGGCGGTTTCGTTCTATTGGGCGCCTACCAGTGATTAGTTCATAAATGAAGACCCCATAGCTATACGCATCGCTCTTGGAAGTCAGACGCCCAGTTTGCATGTATTCTGGAGCTGCATAACCAGTAGTTCCAACAACCTGAGACAATATAAATAATTTCTTATAGGGAACTAGGAGAGTAACTGAAAGGCAACTAGGAAACCTTGAAGAATATCATAATTGCTATAATTTAAAGCCGATACCACACTTTTAATACATGTTTTCAGATGAAATTGGAGTTTTTAGATATAATGAGCATAGGCTTAACACAACTATACCTTAGAGTAAGAGAGATGTCAACTAGCTTCAGTTGAAACAGTGCCACTTTATTAAGATTGTTGTCCAAGAAGCAAGTTAACTCTCGAATGCACATTAGTTAAAGACTCAAATTAGGTGGATCACGGATTCACGGTAAGCAAGCAGTGTCCAAACCATTGACATTGCAACAAAACCAAATTTCGGAAATGGTATAGGTACCAAATAGATAAATATAAACTGTCTATGCAAGTCAAAATACCAAATGTGAGTCTACAATATTTCTAACTGTTTTAGGATATTAGAACTTACTGCAGTTGATACATGAGTTCGCCCTTCTTCAGGTCCCAACCTAGCTAATCCGAAATCTGATAGCTTTCCATTCCACTGCTCGTCGAGAAGGATATTTGAAGATTTAAAATCCCTAAAGATAATCTAGAGCAGTAAAGCACGACGTCAATCCTTCATAAAATGGCAAGTTATAGATTTGCTTACGAGCTTTCAATTTTCGAGTGAAGTACACATGTAGAAAAGAAAAAGGGGAGAGGGCATTTTGCTGTTAAATCATGCATTCCACAAGAAACCTCAGAAATCATAACCAGACCAATTGGAGTATTGATTCTAGCATGTCAAGTCTTATAGCATGTCAAGTCTTATAGAACGATTCAGACAGTAGAGTAGAGGAGTGTATCATAAACGTAAGAACTGTTACTAATATGAATACGCTATTCCTGTCCAAATAATCAAATTATAATTAAAAAGGCACCTGAAATTCCATCATTTCATGAAGATAGGTTAAGCCACGGGCAGCATCTTGGGCTACTTTTAGCCTTGTGTCCCAGGAGAGAGTTGATCCAGACCTAGCAGTCAAATGGTCGTCCACGCTTCCATTGGGCATGTATTCATATACCAGAAGCCTCTGAATGCCTCTTTCATCATCCTCAGCACAGTAGCCAACTAATTTGACTAGATTAGGGTGCTCAACCACCCCAAGTACATTAACTTCAGTCACCCACTCCTTGTGACCCTGTTAGATTATATATGTATCAGATGTTAATTAGGTCCATCCCTGAATAAGATTGTAATTAGACTCAAATCACATTAAATCTATATAGCGGCAAGTTGGACATGATCTACCTAAAACATTACTAGTTATCCTAGTCCTGCATAGCTTGTCCCTAAATATGCCCCATCTTAAAATATACTCTATAAGCTAAATTGAAAGCAATAGTGACACAGTCTTATTTGATACAAATTGAAAAATGGATGG
The DNA here is from genome assembly GCA_003412495.2 of Echium plantagineum. Lineage (NCBI taxonomy): Eukaryota > Viridiplantae > Streptophyta > Magnoliopsida > Boraginales > Boraginaceae > Echium > Echium plantagineum. The sequence continues at coordinate 4,132,119 of CM016566.1, read as the reverse complement.
TGGAGACTACTCTCTATAAGATAAACTTCTTCACTGAGCTGCACTTACAAATTGCCAACTCATGATCAAAAGAAAAAGAACAAGAATGAGTGAGTTTTTCCATAGTCAACCTAGCACAAACATCATGCAAAAGAAAATTACCTGCAGTCCTCTTTTACCAAGTTGTTTTACTGCTACATCAACCTTCCGAGATGGATTCTCTGAACTTTTCATGATTCCTCTGTACACACAGCCAAACCCACCCTCTCCAAGCTTAGCAGAGCGGCTAAAATTCTTTGTCACAGATTTCAGTTCGGAAAATGTAAATTCTCTTAGGTTGTTAGGCCTCTCAAGAGAAGCTAAAAACTGGGTCCGTCCTCGAGAACCTGAGCTGGTATCTGATGTACTCTTGGAAATCATTTCCGGTCCAGACTGCCTCAGGTCCTGATCTGTGAATGCAGAATAGGAACTATATCCTGAATTTAATGTCACGACCTTTTGCTCATCCTTTTTTTGGCCAGGGAAAAACTTGAAACACTTCATAGTCTTCAAGGTTAAAGTAACTTCTCAAGATGTAGGAACTGTTAAGACATTATCCAATTTGTGAAGATAATCAGGCATATTAAACATTTCATAATTAAACAAACAGTTGCATCGAGGTTTATGAGTATAAGTACAAAATCAAATCAAATCAAATCCAATATAAGTAAATAAATTACCATGCTGATATACCTAAAATGTAAAGATTGAAATTGGAAATGAAATGATACACAAGAAAGACTTAATGTAGGATACCCCTGAACTCCTGAAGGGCACTTAAGTCAAGATGAGCTGCAATGAAGCATTTATCATACAACGAAAATCAAGGCATACACAAGCTACCTGAATGACTCGTATATTCAAGCGATCTAAACGAATAGTATACGCAAGTCTTAGCTCTGAGAGCTTTACCATAGGAATAACACTACAAATTAGTTTCTTCCTGGTCCAAAATCCAAGTACTATACTATTATCTCATATCACTAAGTCTGGCAAGTACTTCAAGCTATATGTCCACTACCAGAGTGGAGCAACTCGATAAGGTAACTAACTAGAGAAGAATATCATAACATTCAGCGGCGAATGTGCTTTTTCAAGCCCATTCTAGTCGAACGCCCAAAGTACTTTAGAAATAAAAAATGGCATCATAATCTAACCATCAACTTACTCAAAGACATAGAAAAGGGAAAGAAACTCACAAAAGATTTGCAACTAAACAACTAGTTATATAAGCAGCTCAGAATTATAAACCACCTCCAAATATCGTTAAATATACATCCTACCTAACTAAAACTAACATTGAAAGCAGACAAAAAACCATTTTGGTGGAGGACTAAATATAAATAGACAATTAAGAATCCATCATTTTCTGATATTGACTATTGGCTCATTGCACCACACCCTACCTATTACCATCTACCAAACAGGCATAAACCTCCAGATCGTGCAATTTAAGAATCTAATCAAAACCATCTACATGCACTTCAACTCTCTTGAATAACTCATTTATAACTATCACTACACATAAAATTAAAGAGGCTCCCGCCTGAGCGGGTAAGGGGGGTCGGCCAGTCAGGTACTGCACAGCTCTGCCCTCTGATAGCACAGAGGTTGTTTGCTACCATATCTACCCAAGAGCGAAGTGTGAACACTATCAATTACGAACTAATCCCAATAAATAATAAGCGTAAGTAGTGTAATGAACCATTTTAATTCCTTTGTATCATATCCAAGAGGCCAAGAATAACTATCTCAATATGAATAAAAATTCAATCTTTTCATACTATAAAATCATTAAATACTCATGCATTTCTAAACAGCAAACTAATAAATCAAACCATATCTTAAGTTCGTGCTAACGAGAATTGAGGAGTTGCTATACCTGTAACAAGAAGTGTATGAGACCAAATATTAGGAGTTCCTTAACGGACCATTATTAGAATACACATCAAGAATCCAACTAAAAAGTCTAAACTTTCTTGTTGGAAAAAGTCAACTTAGAAATAGAAAAATGAGATCATAATAAAAGGGTATATATTATTTGAAGCAATTTTGATGATTTTGATAAACTTCTATTGAGAGAGAAAGGACTATTCAGACAATTAAAGAGTCATCGTCTCTTCTACTGAGTATACAAATGTGAATGCAGTCTTCAGAAAAAATGGCGTTTTGTGGGACCCCATGAATGTTCTTGGAATTTTAAGATTTCATAAACTGTACGGAGTATACATTTTATAATTGTAACGAAACAAAAAATATTATTCCCTCCCTGCTATTTACTAATTCCCATTTAATTTTCCCGATCAATTAAACATGATTTAGAATATAAATACTTTTATTTTATATACAAAAAAGATATAAAATGTTGGAGAATTTTTGCTAAATAACACATTTGCACAAAATTTTTTGAAAAACCATAACCATCAAAGTTCTCTAAATTTGATAGGTGTTATTTTTCAAATATTTTTGTCCAAAGGTGTTATTTCGTAAAAAAATTCTCTAAAAAGTCATGATTAGAATTTTCAAAGTTTGATCCAAAAATTAAAAATGAATAGTAAGTTATCATTGTAAATATCATATACGTACATTTTTTTTAACCAATCGACATCATATAAGTAAGGAAATCTTACACTATCGAGGAGGAAAATCTATATTACAACGGGACGGAGGTATCCCAAAATACCCTCGCCAGGTCTCGATAACCATTAGGCCAAGCTAGTTGGTTAGTATACATTCAATAGTTCTAATCGGCAATCTTAATGTCATAATCACCATTAAATATGTTTTTAGCATAATATTCTTTTTTTCTTTTTTTATAAATTAGCGATTAGCATAATCTTAGTATATTTTTACCTTACTGTGTTATTAGTGTTAATTATCTACGCACATAAAACTTTTTTTTTTTTTGATAAGTAGAAGAGGTGAACTACATCATAAGGATAGGATTAGATCCTTTCCGTTAATGTTTTGCCAAAAAACAAAAGCATAAGGATCGTAGACATAATGAGTAGATGCCCTATTACAAAATTTTGGGAACGAAAAGGAATCCATTGAGAAATCCGTCAAAATTGTTCGCCAATTGAGAGCAACTTCTTGCACTTGTCCTTCCGGCCAAAGAGATTTCCATTCATTGAGTTTGATAATGCTGGAAAACTTTCTAGCAAAAACCTGTGAGAAAATCAAATCAGTGAAGATGTGGATTGACTTCGGTTTTCTGTTAACACTAATGATAACCCCTAATAGTAGAAATTTGAGTAATTTTGCATCTAAAGGCGAGTCATGATTTCCATCTGAATCATCATCATGATGCGTCAATAGAAGCCTATCTCTGCTGTCATATAAACTGATAATCCATTTAGAAGAAGAGTGGATCATAATAGTAACCGAAAGATCAGGTATATCATGCATAGAAGACAATTGTAAAGATTGCAACTGCGGACAGGTTGCATGGCCGTTGTTAGTGAGCTGTGGGAAAGACTTCTTCCAGAGGAGGAGGAAAGATTTCCTCATTTCCTTAGGAATGTTGATATCAAAATGACATCCTTGAAAAACAACTTGATTCCTGAAAAGCCAAATACTCCACAAAGAGCTAATTAAAGATAAGAGTTCCAACTTAGCATTTATTTGTGATTTCCATGGCTTATTAATCAAGAAAACGAGGGAGTTATGAATGGGTGAGTGTGGCGTATTCCAGCCAGAAGTGGTATGTTCTGACCAGAAGGGCTGCAATTTTAGACAAGAGCTGAAGAGGTGATTGTTGTCCTCTTGGTCTTGCCCACAAAAACAGCAAGCTAAAGAAAAAATTTTATTTGAGCGCTTAGCAATACTTGACTTTAAAGGTAGTCTATTGAGTATCAATTTCCAAATGAAAACTTTTATTTTTTGAGGGACAGGCAATTTCCAGATATTACCCCATGTTTTGTTTGGAATTGATGAGTAATGTGATGGTTTTTTAGTATTATGATCTTCATAAGCTTTGATGGACTTATAAATGGATGCAGTAGTGGGTTTTTTAGAATCTATTAATGGTGTGTCTTTACCCGTCGAAATAGCAATCTGAGAAATTACATTGACTAAATGGGGCGGGAATAAAAAATGAAGAAGACCAAGATTCCAAGACCCAGAAGGATTAATTAAGTGGGCAACCAAGAAGGGCTGCTGGGGTTGGGCTTTATCATTTTTAAAAACAAGTAGATCATTAGAGAATGGAGGTGGAAGCCACTTGTCATACCAAATATTAACGAGAGAACCAGATTTAATTTTCCAGTGAAAAAACGGGGAAATAATTTTAAAACCTGCTTCAATACTCCTCCAAACCCAAGATTTAGTTTGCGTTTTTTTAGCATGTGATGGAGTAGAATTAGGATAGTATTTCGGTTTGAAAATAGAAGAAATTAAAGAAGATGCATATTTAATTTTTGTAATCTTGAAAAGTCCAGTGTATCTTTGGTCAATAGTGGCATGAGTGGGACTTGATGAGGCTGCTATCCACTAAGATTTTTCATTCTATAATTCACCACTAATGTCTAAATATATAATCGGATTATTAGGAGTATAAATGAAGAATCAAATATATGAGTATATTTTACTAGCTTTCCCAATCCTTAAAGGATTGATATATTTTGATTTTTTGTAGTCAAATTTTACAAAATTTAATCAAAAATTCTCATTAAACGATAAGAAATAATATAGTCACGTTGGATCTTGTTAGATTTGCCGCAATATAAATTTTGAGATATCAACTTTTTATAATTTTTTCGGATGTAAAATAAGAGATATTTATGTTTTAAATTGTGTTTTGTTGACCACAAAAAATCAAAATGTATCAATTTTTCGGAACGGTATGATTTATGACTTTTAGGTGGAGGATACAATACATATAGTAATGTATACATGGCTAGTATCTTGGCAAAATTATAATATTGTTTCTATAGTTTCTCAAAAGTCAAAATACAAATTAACATGTTAGTAAAGGAAAATTTCTTAACATGTATTTTAAGTCTATACTACTCATATCCACATAGTGAACTGGCACATTGGACATGACATGAATTTAAATTGAGGAGGCTAAAATATTAAATCCTATTTAAATAAAATAATCCATTATTATATGAAAGAGGGATGGATCAAGAATTAAATTTTGATCATTTAACGCTCTGAGACACAAGATACAAAAAGGACGCAATGCTCTTAGGCACAAAATACAAAAAGGACGAAATTTTTAACTTAAGGTATTCACTTTATCGATCAAAAAAATAAAAGAAACACTTGTTACTATCATGTTGAATTCGTCCAAGCATAGCTGATGCATGCATGTATCTGAGTCACAGTTGGCAGATAAAAGAAATTAATATGCCAGGTATATATGTTTCAAAAAGATCAAATAATCATTCACACGTGAAAACTGATTATGGCTCGACTCAAATCAACAATTTTGAATCCAATCAATAGGATAGGACGGTATGGATTCGGGGAGGAACTAGGGCCGCCCAACCGGGCCATGGCCCATCAATTTTTCAACAATCATGTTTCACCTTTTAATATTTTTAAATTAAATATAAAGGAGGAGAATATCTTTATTCCCATGTTTTGTAAACTCATTTTTATATTCTATGACTACTTAATATAATCACAAAAATAAAAATAAAAATAAACCTTTGGATAGTGAAAAAAAAAATCAGATGGTCATGACACTGGTTACACTTAAGTGTGAATTAGTTTATAATTGTTTGCACTTTGATTTTCATTCAATCCAAAAATAATTTTTTGTTATATTGATAAGAATGCATACAACTTGACTTACCACGCTTAAGGAAAAGACTCTTCGGTCCTCGAAGTTACTAGGACATATGCTAATATATGTAAAAGATCAATCCTCTAATTTTATAATAATACCCAATGTATATAACTTGATTTTGGACTACTTCAATGAGATGTTGAATGGTGAGTTTCATAATAAGGTGTTAATAAAGAATTATGAGAAATAAATTTGTGTGATGTACATTGATTAGTGAAAATGAGAGTATTGTATTTGATTAGAGTATCAGAATATAAATATTGAAAGAGTATCGAATTATTATATGAAAAATAGATAAACTAATGTAAGTATTGAGAGTTGAAAAAGAAAGGCATTAATGTTGAAATCGTTATTAAAACAAATCTATTGAATTTAGATGTAGGACTTAGACCACCCACAACAATTCTAATAATAAATCCATTTTATTCAATGCCATGTCAGTATTAAATCCACTTACATCCTAAATTGAACTCAGTTTTTACAGCAGAGTTTTATTTAGGATTTTATTCACTTTTTCTCCCTTCCACATTACCTTATCATCTACCTTACCATATATTTACTTATCTCATTATTTATACATATGTTATCGTTAAAATTATAATCTTTATATTTATTAATTGTTATAAAACAATAATTAATATTTAATTTATTTGTAATTAATTAATTCATTACAATAAAAATTAATAATTAAATAAAATAAAAATTTAGCATTTTATTAAAACAAACACACAATATTATTAATCCCTCGGTAAATCGAAACATACATAGATTATTGAAAATTTGAAAACAAACAATAAAGAACACACACTAAACATTGATAAACTTGAACAATAATTTTGTCAAACCGATGTTCCAAACTTATTCCATATGTGCTCAACGAGATCAGCCTTCAACTGAATATGTTTTGCCTTATCACGTAGTCCGGCTCTAGTATGAATATTTGATCTAGATCGGCCTTGGACATGCACTTGAAATTGTGATAACACTTCTGTTTTTTCGATTAGCAGCAGCATGATCCCTTTTTATAGATTTTTTTTTGTTTTTTCGATTTTCTCGCCTTAACAACTCTTCAACAATTTCTTGTTGCTTATCGAGCAAAGCTTCTTCTAATTCAAATTATCGTTGGATATCTTCCAGGCTAAAAGGATCTGGTATAATAGGATTATTTGGATGATAAGGATCCATTTAAAGTGGTATGCATATGAAGTACAAGACCATTTTTATAGAAGGTAGTGGGGGGTGGGAACGTTCTTATCGGTTTGGAATCTCAAGATTATGATGTTGTCATAATCAATTACAAAAGGTAGTGGGGGACGGGGACGTTCTTATCGCTTTGGAATCTCGAGATTATGGTGTTGTCATAATCAATTACAGATGGTAGTGGGGGGTGAGGACGTTCTTATCGCTTTGGAATCTCGAGATTATGGTGTTGTCACTTTTTTGTCAGTTTGGAATCTCAAGATTATGAAATGAACATGCAATATCACAACCCACAATTTATTCAAACAAACTCATACATCCACAATTTATTCAAACTAAAACATACAACAAACAAACTAGTTGGGGAACAATTCCTTCAGTAATATTTGGTAAGTACTTTCTACTACGAAATCACGTTCTTCTTTGTTCTTCATCTCCAACTTTCTAACACGTGCATACTCCAACATAGCTGATGCAGTTGTAGACCTAGCTTGTTCAAGGTTGTCACGAGAAGACATAATATTAGATAACTCATCCTGAACGACAATTTTTGCGTGTCAGCGCCCCATTGGGTGTTTTTCAAGCACTATAAAACTCAATAAACCTGATTCATTCATTTGAACTCACAATAAATTTACCCCCAATAAATTCTTGTTGTGTGCAATAAACCTCATAAAAACACCCCAATAAAACCTTATTGTGGGTGGTATTAGGAGTATATTTTATGATATCTGGAACGACCGATCGTACAAATGAAAGTGCAGATTGCAGAGAGTACACTATGCCCAAGAAACTTCACCCATCCTTCTTCAATTTCTTATCTACAGAATGTGGGGTATCATTTTCACATTACCAAATCTTTTCCCATAAAAATGGAAAATAATATTCACCCTTTAAGGCTTTAACCATCCCATGCATCTTCGTACATTTTCATATCCACAACAACATGTTAACCAAACTGCACATGTACATACCATATACTGCACCTTCAATCATAGCTCCTATGATATTCAATTTGGTCAAGTGTGTGAGCTTGTAATCGATAACTCACACCAACACTTTCTTGGTCGAGTCTGTCACACATGATTTGCAGGCTTTTGAGTCATTTCGGGATCTAGCTACTTACCCAGGACGCATGCTATGAGTAGCGACTACATACGAATCTCCGTTACAAAAGCTTCGGTCATAAAATGCGGAGTACATTTTGTGTAGATAAAATAATATACCACACACCATTCACTTGCTTCAAAGCTTCACACAATTGTAACCATTTAATGTTCCAAAACAGTTCTCATCTCAACTACTAGTATTTGCTATATAAACCCTCATCATAACTTTCCTACAAACACCGAATTTCGACTTATTACCTCTCAATTCCCATCGAACCACTTTAAAGTGAAACTCACCTTCACTTCTATATGAAGTTCACAAAAGGAAAACTTGCATGGGGATGCTCAAACAAGAAGCAGAAAAAGGGTGGCGGAAGCATACCTTCTGCAGACTGGCGCGATGATTGCTGTCGATGGTGTTTCTCCTCTGCATCTAGTGAAGAGAGGACCGTTCCAAAAGACGTCCCAAAGGGTCATATAGTAATCTACGTAGGTGAATGCCACAAGAGGTTTGTGATCAAACTCAACTTACTTGAGCACCCGTTGTTTAAGGCATTATTGGATGAAACTCACGATGTGTATGACTCGATGAAACTCTGCATCTCTTGCGATGAGAACTTGTTCCTCAACGTCGTTCAGTGTGCTCAGTCATCACGAAGTCGAAGAGCCTTCACCTGTCTTTGATCACATTCAACAATCAAGGGAAGCTATAACCATTCTCGTCCTTAACTTCGCCTGAGCTCATATTCAATCATTTACAATTGTAATTAATGTACCCTCTTAGGTTTTAACGAACTGTAGCATAATTTGATTCTATCTACAAATGCCTTCAAGTTTTTTCTCTTATTAATGTTTGTTTCACTCATGAATTTTTATTAATTTCTCTGCAACTCTTTGCATAAATACCCTCCAAGCTCCACACATAACTGTAAACAGGCATGTCCAAATTGCAGAGTATATTACAGACAATTTGGTTTCAATATATCGAGATGAGACCCGTCACAACATTAAGGAAATCAAACAACTAGAGT
>CM016566.1:3976380-4122864 GCA_003412495.2 Echium plantagineum | reverse complement strand
ATGTATTAAGAAATATTGCCATTTGCAAGCCAAACTTTAAATATGAAGACGAGGAAAAAAACATAAATTAAAGACAAAAAATGTGTTCTTAATTGACCCTCAGGTAATGAGATCAGACGACTAAGGGACAAAGCGCAGGCGAGAAGATTTATGCTAATTTCCCAAAGTGCAGTTACAATTATGTAATGGAAAAATCCACAATTAAACTCTGAATGAAAGTATGAGTCCATATTGACTGTAAATAGTTCTGCACATTAGCACCTGGTGAACATATACAAGAAAATTATCATAGTAATATTATGAAGAAAGGTGATATGTTACAAATTCTTTGTACAAGGGATCGCTGTCATTTCTGTTAAAACACCATTCACTCGAGTGGTGAATTTTCTACACCATAACATGTGTAAGTCTTCTGCGGCCATTAGATATGAGGAAATGAGTGTATGAACTTTTAACAACAAAGCTGAGCTCCACAGAACAACGTCTCATATCTGCTTCCCTAGTTGGTTTAACTTTTTCAAACTTCAGTTCCTATTTTGGCCGACACAGTTTCATGAGCGTCAACTATTGATGTCGGTTCCTTCTTGTCTGACCCAAAGAACGAACAATTTTGAAACGCGTCCAGACTGCTAGCTATCAGGCGACTCAGACCTCCAAGGCTATCACTTAGAATAACATCTTCACTATGGTATCTAGAAGATGGGGGCATATCCAAATCTAAAGGTCCTAAAGAGTCTGGCTGCAAAATAAAGAATCATCACTTCATTAGAATATGACTTTCTAAGCACAACCAATTGATATCATATTTTACTCAGAGAATCAGAAGAATCCCCAGGGAGAAGATATAATAGAAAGGTAAAGAACAAAATGTACCCAGTATATGTCAGTTAAACCATCAAGATACTTCGCAGAAGCATCAGAATGAGTGTCATCGACGAAGTTCTCCTGTGGAATATCATCAGGCAAAAATTCCTTGTGACAATTCACCTCCTATAAAAAAAGAACATATATCTAGTCACTCTGCATGATCCATCAGTGAGAACAGAAGACATACTGAGAAAAATGAAACAGACCTGCAGTGCAGACTCAGCAGCAATCGAAATGGGTTTAGATATCTGATCCAATATCTCTAGAGAAGTATATTTGGGTACACCTTGAATATTTGCAACGGGAGGACTAGTCTTCTGAAATGCAAACTCATCTCGTGTTTCCTCTGCGTCCCAGATTGATGATGCATGACATAGAGGAGCTGACGGACCAACAGCTTCACTTTCATAATTACATAGATGAGCAGCAATTGCAGCGTCAAAGGAGTCCGAGCAGAAATATGTTTGTTGAGAAGAACGACAACTGAAAGTCACAGGCGAGCTAATACAACTAGGACCCCCATCTTGAGATGCTTCAGACAGTAATTCCCCAATGCTTATGTTGGTAAGACTATCGGCCCAGTTTACAACTGATGAAGCAATATTCTTATGTGCCACTAAGTCATCCTATATAAATGAAAACCGGTCAACTATAAATAGACTTACAAAACACGAAAACGGGGTGTTAAAATATAGTCGAGCATAAAATAACACAAGGCCCTCATTTTAACCACTTGATTTATCATAAATTTTCACTATACACATCGGTGATGACATGAATGCTGAATTTTCCTTCTGTCCAAGCATTCTGGAGTTGGACAACTTTAAAGAGTTTCAAGTATTGTAGGAGTCATCATGATCGATTCTTAGTAAACCCAAATAAGCCAAAAGAGTAATCTACACATGGAGACTTTTGATACAACTGGAAAGGCTAAAGCAAAAGCCTAAAAGAATTAATATGAAAGGATGAAACATCTAAAACTATATGCATTGCAAATAATGAATTCGGAGCTACAAGTGATATACTCAGTGCATTGTGCCATTTACAGCCTACTTTCACATCACTCGAATATTATCTTGACTGAAGATTTAACGCCCTATATGAACATCAAGTCATCAACTCTATCCTATTAGTTACAACTTCTCAAAAAACTTGGCTAAAGATCAACATTCACATTCACATTCACTATAATATCTTAAAATATAATTATAGAACATGGCAGGGGAAGAGATATTACCGAACTGTCAAGTGGTCCCATATCCCTGTCAAGGTCGTCGTCAGTTCTCAGTAAAGACAGAGACAGAACATTGTCCAGATTTCTCAAATATTAACACTGGAATCCCTGTTAGGAGAACATCCATGAATCCTGTTGTGTGAATCTACAATAGAGGATACTTGTTTCGTGGTAGGGAGTAGCTTGTCTTCAATTAGTTCACTAGGTTTCTCACATTCAACTCTAATCGGTTGATTTGAAGTTAGTACCACTTCCTGTTCTGTCTGATCATTCATATGTGCCTTACACTCTTCAACAGTGGTAGACAATATTGGTGACGGAATCTGCCCAGATCCCAGCTCAGTATTAGTGAACCACCCATACCTAAATTAGAAAGAATTCAGTAAATCCATGGAAATAATGACCACAAGATTACAAATACTGAAAAGGAAAAAAGAATTTTAAAAGAAAATACTGAAAAGGATAATCATAATGAACCTGAGCCGGAAAATCGGTGGGCTTCCCACCAACGCATGTACATCTGAGGCGTTAAGATTGCAATCTTTGTTCCATTTCTGACAGTCAACAAGGCTTTCATTTGGTGAAGTGTATGGTAGTAGCATTAGCTCACCATGTGCTATGCTTGAGCTTCCCCATTTTCGATTCAGATGTTCCATTACCGATGAGATCTTCTTTCGAGTACTCAATGTGAGCTCTAGGTGTGGATTATGGTTGTCCTGCACATTGGAATAGATGTTTTACCTCTTTTACGTGTATAAACTGTTATTTAATGTTGTGGATAATCTATTTTCTAACCAACCATTTCCAAAGTTCTTCGAATACTTTCATCCATTGGAAATAACTGGAGCTTGAGTTTCACAGAACCTTGAACATTGGTCTCCATTAAGGGATTTGGTGAAGTCGATGGAAAAAGATGCATCTCTTTTCTGAGACGCTCCATACTATTTTGACCTACAGAACAAGTAACAGCAGAGCAATGTTCCACATCAATCATTTTTCAATGTTACATGAATAATGTCATCATTACCTAGTAAATACGGAGTTTCAAACTTACCATGTTCGCCATGACCGCTTTCAACTTCTTTTTCAGTAGTCCGCTCCAAATGTTCAGCAGCATCAGCAACCAATGATACTCCAGCAATTGCAGCCTTCTCCCATTTTCTGTAGGCAGCGGTTGATATGCCTGCAAAATTTTCAGTATCCAGTAAGAACACCAATACGTAATACAAGGTAACCAATGCAAAAGAAGATTTGGAACCGACTTGAAACTTACCTACTTTTCTCCGCTGCCTACTTGTCCTAGATATTGACAATTCTGGTTTGCGGTTTCCACGGCTAAACCCAACATTAGTTTCACGTTTTACTGCTGACCCTTTCCCAGTTCCGGGTTTCTGAAGCTTCTGACTGTCAGCTGGAACCTCTTTAGCTTCGAGAATATCCTGGTTTAATGGCCGACCATGATTTGAGACGACATTTGGAACTGATGCAGAAGTATTGTCACTCACAGATGGATGCCTCCTTTTATACTTTCTACGATCCCTCAAAAGTTGGTTCTCCTTTAAACAAAGTAGTTGAGTTAATGACAAGCACAAGATTTATCTATCATGCATAAGCTGTTAAAAATGTTGCAAGCTCTTCTCACCAAAGTCTCTACAAACAACTTATATCTTCGAGGCTTCAAGTGAAGCTTAGAAGGTTTGCAACTGTACTTTTCCAACAATGACCACCTACAACATGTCAAAGAGGATGTTGATGTCTCCAAGAAGTCAGATACAGAGTCATAAAGCACATCAATAATATTCTAACTTCTCCCACAATTTTTCTTCAATCAGTCAATAAAAACAAAAATATGAAGGATATTACAAGAGACTCCACAGACCACATATGTTCACATAAAAGAGAGCACATAGGGAACCTGTAGTAGACTTGAGGGAAGCTATCATCAATCCAAGTACTGAAGAGAACTTTCTAGATCAACATGACATGGTTCATGAAATAAGCAAGATTGTTCTTCTTCCAATGGGATATTTTGCAAATTTAATGTTATGTATTCTGGATCATGCATATACAACACCTTTGATTCCATTAGAAAATGTTGAACGTATTCCATGGAGTCAAACACAAATTACTATCATGTAAAGAGACGTCATAGCATAAGGTTTTACTTGTAGAATTTCAACTTGCAGATGTTTACAGAAATAGCAAAATTTGTTACAAGCATAAGGTGACCGCCATGCAATATTTTGAATCAGTATTTACATGTACAAGCATATAAGTTAATTATGATATGTAGTATAACAGGCATTACCATCTTAGCATAGCCGAATTTGTTACTTTAGAATTTTTAGCATCAAGGCTAAGGTCTGGGCCCAGCAACTTGTTCATACGCCTGACAAGACGATAATAGTAATGCCTAACCTGCATTATTCAAAGTGTCCACCACTCAAACATTAATTTCCATGTTAAAAATAGCCGTAGAGGTTAGAACTGAAAGACAAATAGTAAAAAGTTCAGAATGCAAGGTTATTATGAAATCACCTGATCCTTATTTTTACTTTGCACACAATTAGTTATCTTTTCAAAATTCTGCACAAATAGTAAACATCTTTACTATGGATTTTCTTAAGATGATAACGTACTAGGTCATAAAACGCTATACCAATGGATACTAACCTTTCCAACTTGCCTCAAAGCATTAAAAAAACTCTCTTCCTCCTGACGGGTCCATGCAGCCCACTGTCGTGGTTGCTTCTTAACTATGACACAGTTACTAAATGATCAATAGCAAAATTACAAGATTAGTCATGTAATAGATGAAAGCAATGGCATCTACACAATACCTGGAGGATGAAATGTATTACGATCTAGAGAGGATGTGCCAACACCAGAATCCCCATACTTCAATACTAGATCTCCGCAAGGGGTACCTGAGTTATATTCAGTGACAAGAAGCTCCACACTCATTTTTACGGTTTAAAGGAACACCGAAACTTCATAACCGAGACAATAATAACCTCCAAAATGCTGCAAATATCTAACTTATTCTGCATAAAAACAAGAAACGGTCATCTCCCTGATCTATACAACATTTGATGAACATCCAATTCATCTATTGCATCAATCACATAAAAATTGCCGCAGACACAATAATTCTTTAATACAAATATAATTCAGTGATTTCACATTTTATAATACGGAGTAATAAACTTAATTAATTACTTAGTAATGAAAAAAATGCAAATTTCGTTTCGTGCATGCAAAATTCAATTGGGTAATAAATCTAGATGAGCAAAACAATATCTAAACAAGCATTAACATGCATAATCAAAACGCTTATCGTGCATCTATAGTACAACCATCTAATAAATTCATCTAAAATTGAGAAAAAAAAAATCTAACTAACTCCCAATTAGCTGAAAAAAAATCCAAAATCAAGCAAACATTAATTCAGATCCAAAACAAAAAAATTACCCCAATTATAAGCACATCTACAACTACATAACCATCAAAATTATAATAATTAAGTATATCAATCAAAATAAAATAGCAAAAAAGGATGATTAATCGTCAAAGTTAATTATATAATAAAATCATGAAAATTTACCGTTTACTGTCGGATGATGAAAACAAATTAGGGTTTAGTTTATAATTTTGGGGAATTTTGGTCAATTATCTGATCGGAAAATATCAATGGGGTTGAATTTAAAATTGCCTTAAAAAAAAGGGACCGGCTTCAATAAAGGCTTTTCTTTTGAATAATTTTTTGTTGTGACTTGTGACTTAGGGCTAGTTACTAAAATAAAAAACATAAAGAACAACAAAAAATATAATTTGTTGTATACTTTAGGTTTCAATTTATTTACATGGCACTTTGTAAAAGTAATTAGTCTTATTATATTTACAATAGGGTTTCGACGAAATCATTTTTTGGCCGTCTAGGTCCAACATAACGCTTCTCCTTTATCCGTATTTATATTCTTTCTAATTCATTTTAATGAACTTTATTGCTTTCTCATATATACTGAAAAATATATCCATTGGTCATAACTCATAACAAGTAAAAGTTATACAACACAAGTCATAGAAAGAAGTATTATGTATTGTGTATAAACTTAAGAATCCATTGAAAAAGTAAAAGTACTGCGAAATGAATTTATCTTTCGCTAGTGAATTGAAGGTCTTGGATTCGAAACTCACATCATCGCTAATTTATATAATAAAAAAAAGAAATATGTCACATTTTAGTCTTGTATATTATATTACTCTACTAATCTCTGACTTTTTAATAATAGATTATTTATATTATTCTTTTGATAATTTTTCGATGAAATGAATTTCGAACCCAGAAAAATTAATCTATGAATTAGAAAACTTGTCTTCTAGTGGTTAATAGTATACTTCAAAGCTAAGATAAATTGAAAAACAGGAAGATTATCAAAAAAGATATTACAAATATCCTGAAAGCATTTCTTTCCTTTTTCATTCTGGTGTTCTTGTAGTTCTCTGTAATTTTTCCACGGAGAAGCAAAGGTTCCTAGATATGCTGTTCAACTACGATCAGAATACAATACAATTAGCAATACAGCTTCTGCGGAATTCTATAACTTGTTTGCTATTTTTCTAATCAGCAATCTGTACATGGGAGCTCCGCGGTCTAACACATGTTGCTCCCAATCCGAACTGGCTCCAAAAGGATTTTCCGTCAACCATCCTCGTTCACAGACTTTTTGTTCACCTTCATTCGACACAACCTCAAGTTTTCCATTTCCATATTGAATGAAGTCCTCTTTCATTCTCAATGCAACTGTTTCTATGTCAGATTGAATGAAAACCTGAATACTCGAGAAGATTAAAGACTTGCATCAAAATATATCAGTCTATTTAGCGATAGAAAAACATACTTCCGGATAGAAACTCTCTTACATCTGGTGGGACAAAAGTTGCATCAACTAATAAATACTACGCTGAACATGAATGCAACACCAACATATACTACTTCTCAAAATCTATAATCTAAAACAGACTCTTACCTTTCCGTCAGAGATAAGTAAATTTGTTATTGCTTCAACTAGTGACTTCTGCAACATTCTCCATCGATGTTCTGGGCGGTTAAAATCAGGATTTGGACACTGCAGGTATAGAGAATTTGCCTTAGAGAAAAGGTCCAACTATTCATTGAATAAAGTTAACACACACTAAGGATGATCACATGTGTTAACAACTCTACCTCTTGACTGTTCTATTTAAAGAGTCAAGGAGCAGCGGGGTTCAAAAGAGTCCATAAAGAACGGAAAAGATGACTCTAAGAGACAAAGATGGCAGTGTCCATGTATTTTAGTAGATGGGCAACTCATCAGAGGCAAGTTAAACATTTTAGTGATTGCGATATTATAGAGACTATATTAGGCGTTAAGTAAAGCTACAGTTTCCTTAAGGAACGGCTTTACAGGGAAATAGAAGAAGAAGTAAGACTTCTGTTACAAATGGTCACATCAAGAACAAATCAATTGAAATAGCATAATCTGTTCAGCATAGTACACAATCCAAGCAGATAAATAATCTACCTCACAAGTGATAGATAATAAGGCCTAGATAATAAGGTATTTTGAAAAGTATGTCTGCATCTTCGTAGCAAGAAAAGGTATTCCATATATTAAATAGTTGAGAATTGGGTCTTAAAAGGAGAATATGTGAAAGCCCGGATGTAGATGTGTACCTGTATTGATACGAGAATCAGCTCCCCTGGGTATGTGGAAACTATGGACCAGAATGTGGAAGTGGCATTTGTTTCAATGAAATATCTATAGGCCACAAAAAGGGAAGTCAAACAAGTGAAGCACAAAAAGAAAGTTATCAGAATTAGATATTAGATCCATTACAACATAAGAGTGAGGCTGTCAGATGGACATTTCAATGAATGATGCCATAGCACATACCCATTCTTCATGCCAGATTGGTGGAGATGGCTAAGACACCGACTCACTAGCTGAATATATAAAGAAATCAGACATAAATTTGATAAAGCTTAATGGAACAAAAGATGAAGGTATGACTGTATGAAACCTTTCCATTTATCTCGAGCCCAATAAAATTCCAATCCGGCCTTTCCTTTGCCATTTTGAAGATAAACAGCCCATTTCCTGTCATTGATCATTTGAAGTGTCCATAACTATAGACTAGGATTTCGCTTTTTGCTGCATAATCACCCTATTGATGAATTTAAAACAACTGCTAAGGAATGGTAGAAATGGCAGCTTGGTGTACCAAGCTCCGGGATGGATTTGGAAGGGCCACAGAACCAATTATTGAATGATATTTGAAATCACGTACATAACTTGAAGTCTTGAACTAAGTCCGATTGCTTCATTTTTCCAACAATGGGTATAAGTTCAGATGCACAACAATTACACACAGAGATGATGTATCAGCTAGGAAGTGAAGATCATACTAGTCAAAACAAATTACCACTTCCTATGTCCACAACCAGAGGTTGAGCTGGATCAGCATAGGTAACACCCCAATCTATCTTGAAAGGATATGCCTACAATAGATCAAGACATGTAACTAATTTTCTGTATCCTAGAATAAATTTCTTATAAATAACTAGCTAAGAAAGCATATACTATATAATTATATATATATAGGAATCTAATTATACTGATAACACAAGATGCTTTACAAGTAGACCTTGGTATAACATTAGAAGGTCTGAAAACTCTAATCACATTAACAGCCTTAATCCCCATACTAAAAAAACTGAAATCTCAATATTTGGGTCTAAGGAGAAGCCTACGGTTTCTGAATACATGTTGTTCGCGTCATTCTAGAATCTTAGTGTATGCTATATGAAGTTGGTCTCTTGAGCATTGAGAATCTTATTTTTACTATCATATTTGAGATGGCATTTTCTACTTGAAATTTGCAATTGTAACTTGTAAGGATCTTCCTATGTATGACCAGATAGTCTCAACCAGAACTACCTTATGACTATAATTCAAAAGTGTCTCCAGATAGGACACCCTTAACATCTCTACTTTCTATCAAATGGGGTCATTCTCCCACCTTCTACAGGACAACAATGTACTCTTAACTAAATTAAGGAGCTACTATAAGTACAAAAATTATAGTGAAGAACGATAAGTTAGTATGCTACTACCTAAAATGAATGCTTAAAGGCTGAAAGAACTCTTTGTTAAGATAAAGTAAGTTCACAACTAGAAATGATGAAGGTCGGATTTTGAAGAGTCATACCCTATCTAATGCCATTAGACCAGGAAGCTTCCGTTGTTTGAGAAACTCCCAAACAGCTGAAGCATCTTCAATTGGTTTAACAACTGACGATGACCATGATTTGGCCACAGCTGCTTCGCAGGCCATTTTTCCAACAGCAGTTATCTCACAGTCCCTTAGGATCAGATTATCAAGCATTGACAGCAAAGTGTTTGGCCTATCAGCTTCTAGAGTGGTTGAAATGAATTTTACTGGTCCAATCCATAGAAGTTTCTGCAGTTGGAAAGGCGAAAGTCAATGAGCTTTCTAAAACAAAATGATAGAAAGTGAAGATTGAGAAAGAAGTATATGAAGACTACATTTCAAGTCAACAGCAAACTCTACTTTGGAGGAGCTGGTATACTAAACAGTTCCTAATTTATCAAGCCGAACAACTAATGATGCTGGAAAAGTTCATAAAAGTTATATTGTTGGCAACCAAATCAGACAAAGAATCACCTTGCAACCCTGAAGAAAGAAAGAGATCTCATCCACTGACTTTGGTCCAAGATCAATAGGTTGCCAACCTACATAAAATAAAACCTGGATTGTTATAGGTAACTAGAAGTTGTTAACTATTGACCATGTAAGCGAGAAATATATGAGCTTATGTCATTCTGTGATATATCATATATATTATGAAGTTATAAAGAGATCGAATGACCAACAAGCACCACAGAATAGGAGAGAACATAAACCTAGGCATGTGGTTTTGTTTCTGATGTTTGGACTAATCCTTTTCATGATAAATTCTTAACTTTCCAATAATATCTTTTACCTACTAAGTAATCACCAGCAGAAACAACCCTGAGGTTTGAACTGCTACCCGCTACTGCTATATTGATGAGGCAAAATTAAACTTACAGCACCATAATATATGTGATCACTGTTGACCTACTGAACCTTTTCGGGTTAAAACATGGGCTAAGCCACATAACTGATGCTAAATTTTGTGGTGGCATGACATTATAGTATCACTCCGACTCTAGTAAACATGTCAAAAGCAAGTAAAGGTATAATGTTAATTCATGGTTCACTATCTTATCTAATTGATGAAAAGGTTTTGCATAAGAGACAAAGGGTAAACGAAGCAGTTAACAATACTGAGATGCTATTTCACTAACAAATACCTTAATGGTTTGTCTTTATAATTATTGAAGAATTTGCGCAGATACCAGAATAAAAGAAAGAGAAAAAAGGACCTATAGAACATGAAAAAAAGCCGCATACTTTACCGCTTGAAATTGATGGAGCAGGAAGAACCTGCAACTGCCCTGAACCAAATTCATTTTTGCACCAGAAATCCTTTGGAAGTATAAGAGGTATGTTCCTTGATTTTGCAGACTCTATAATAGAAAAGGCCTCATTGGTTGCCCTAGGTTCCACCAAATGCAGTGGAACAGGGATGCCGAGAGCATGCATTATCTGGAATGCTGCACTTCCAACAAAAACTAAGCCATCACATATAGATGCTAATACTTGCAGAGCGACCACTTTCTTTTTAAGGTTGCCTCCTCCAATCTGTAACCGAAATCTAAAGTTAGTCCTAACCAGCTATACCATATAAAATGTATTCAATATCCTATAAATCAAGTTTAAAATTGAGTTTATACAATGGCATAATAGAGGTGTTTGTCGGTTCTGATGATGTTGTTCATTTGATCTAGGCGCTCCTCAAAGTAAAATCCAGCAATACAAGAATTGCAAAAACTAGTGATACCCACTGTCGATGACAGAATTTTGTGAGATTGGGAAAATGCATCATTAACAAATATATCGATATTAGACGACAACTGTTTGGAAAACTTTGAACAGTTGGAAAGTTCCTCTTTGGCCTGAAAGAGATTGGGAAGAAGACAAATTCCAGCTCTATCGACACTACTGGGCTGAGAATACACGTCGTCAGGGACAAACTTTGTTGGTCGTACTTCAAGTCCAAGAGCTAATGAGAGAGCTTCTGAAGTTCACCAATCATTTTAAGTTCAGTTCTGATTTTTAAAGTAATAACAGATTATCATGAAGAAACCAATGAATGAGGATGATCTTACCTGCAACATCTTCAGTTGTATACGGCTCCGAATTTCTTTTCCCATTCCAGCTACTCACAAGAATTACTATTGCTCTAGCTTGATGTAAATACTTAATAGTCAAAAGAGCAGCATGTAATCCACACCGAGGTTTAACTTCTTTATGCAGAAAAATATCAGAATCAAATCGAACCAGGACCACTTTGCCTACCAGCTCTTCTTTGGGAAACTTGGAGAGTGTTTGTACATGAGGGATACCTTCCAATTCCACATCACCAGGACCTTGTGGCTATCAAGATTACTCTTTCATCAATTAAATGACACTAAGATGTATAGTCAACTTACATTTCATCAACATAAATAAAAGACTTGATTATGTTTCAGTTGGTCTATAAGAGGAAAATGGATGAAAACTCCTCTTCCACTACAATTCTCCTGAAAAATGAATGGAGAGGAGCCTCTTCTCCACACCCAAACACAAAAAACACTGAAGACATCCCCCCTCCCCTGCCATTTCCACACAACGGCTTCTCCTTTTCCACTTGCACAAATTCAATTTTCGTTCGTAAAAACATAACTTTAGCTTTTCATGTTGGGTCAATTCGGAAACAGCTTCCTCGTTATCACAGTGATAAGGCTGCATATTATCCGATCCCTCAATTGGGACATGTTGAATGTACGCCAAACGTTAACTTAATCAGTGGCAACTAAGAGCAGTTCAGTACACATCGTTTAGTTACCTTATTAGTATCCTCATGCAAGTTTGTATGGTTATCCAACTTATAATAGACTGCAAAAAATGACAAAACAAATTTTTTGAATTAGCTTGAAATTATTAAAATGGCTTTCAAGGGGATTGCTGAAAAAGTTTCCAAAACATATAAATTCCCAATTTTGTGGTATAAAGTTTGTACCTTTAAAAGATAAGTGGGTAGCATTAGATTTCTTGAAGCTGGAGGAGTGAAGTGGTAATAATGGCAATGAAGCATCTTGGTGGAAACGTAATATTGGATTCTTGAGACCAAAACAAGCTTGCAAATGCCACAAAGCTTGGCTCATCTTGAACCTGATGAAAATATATCAAGAAACTATAAGGGAATTAAAGAGAAGGTATTTGTCAAGAACATTTATAAATTATTCTCATTACAGAGCCTAGTAGATGATGTCAATTGCTCTTATCTGGGTTCTGCTTATATTGCTGCTCAAAATCAATAAACTCATGTCTCTGCACAAGCCAAGCAGTCAATACGAGTTGTAAAGTACTTCCTCCAATTCAAAATGTTTATCGTTTTCGTTTTTTAGTGCCAACTTTAACCATCAATTACTTATTATTCTTTAACCCAAAAAATATATAATTAACATCGATATATTTATATTTAAAAGTATTCATAAAAGTAATGATGTATAGTATAACCTAAATAAATGTATTAGTTTAAATATATAATGTATTTTCGAGAAAAATTCGCATATTCGATCAAGCGGGTACAGATATATTCGGCCGAATATCAAGTAAAAAGTGACTAGTTCAATGTTGAGTCGAGTAATTTAGGTTTACTTCCGAGGAACATCAAGTTATGTGTTATAATCATAACATGAATGATAAATAATTCAAGTAATGTGTCACTTCTTAAACATATATATTCGGTATTTTTAAAAACTTTATCAATAATTAGTCAAGTGGGTTCGGATATCGAATATAAAGTAATGTCCATGTCCTACTCGTTAACTTAAGTTCGGTTATCTGTTCGAATGTCGAGCAAGTATTTTAAGTTATTGAGTTCATTCAAACTATTTTCTACAAAGACTTGAAAATAGCAAAACAATTTATTCAAAGAGTCATCCCACTATTCGAAGAGTATCTCCGCCGTGGACCAACTTTTCTGGCGATCTTCCCACCGGAAACAATCAGTTTTCAACGATGGGTGTAGGCTTCACCGTCGGAGTTTTAGGAGTTCTGACTCTCTTCCACTCTGCCTACTCTACAATCCAGTGTACACTTCTAAATCTCGTTACAATCTTCATGTTCGATTTTCTTAATTTTTTGTTCATAAAATTTGTCGATTTAACTTTGAGGTTTCTTTGTTTTGGGGTTTTTCAGATAGGTCGTTGCTCAAGATTACTGAAGAGGATTTTTCTGGACCTCCAATCACTGTAATTTTCTAAAGATTGCATATTTATTGCTTGTCTGATTATAAATTTCAGTGTTTGTGATGTAATATGTTAAATATTCCATTTTTATTGAATGTCTAGTTATATATTTTACTCTTTGTGTTGTTTGTTTTAGTGGATCTTGAAAAATTATGGGTGGGGGTCGAATTGTATTTGAAAAGATTGGATTTTAATTACATGTCTCATTCTATTTGTGATTTTTATTAATGTAGTATTTAAAAGATGTATTTTTATTCAGTTCTGATCATATATTTGTGAGTCCCTTAGGGGCATTCGATAGAATTGGAACGATAAGAGAAGATTAGCATAGCTCGTGCTGCCCAAGGTTGACACACACAAATCGAGAAGTAGTTATATACTTTGTGATGTCTGTTTTAACGGATCTGGAACTTTAGCTGCTGGATGTATCTGAAAGATTGGATGCTATTACTCCATACTTGTCTGATTTTACTTGTGATTTTTCTGAATATATACTTGATCTTATTTTTATTAGATATCTGGTTATATATTTGTGATGTTGATTTTAGTTCATCTGAAAAAATTGCAGGTGGTGGTGGAATTGCTGGGAGGATTAGTGTTGTGTATGTGGGCTGCATTGACTGTGCCAGGGAAGTTCAAGTCCATTTTACCTCATTCCGATGAGAATAGGTATTTTTAGCTAGAACTTTTAGTATTATTATGGCTCTGTTTCAATTCAAGTGACAATATTGGTTTTTGGTTGCCAAGCAAGGATTCTAAGGTCTTGAAAATTTAATTCCCTCCATTTTATGTAGAATGATTAGATGAATGCGGATATAAATTATGCACCGTGCATCAAACATTTAGTTACCTTCTGAATTGAGAAGAATATTTTAACCACTAAACGTTAACTATTGCGATCTTAATAGATCTAGCAAGCATTCTATTGTGTATTATTCTTTAAACACTGTTATTAGTTCTGCTTTTCGGGACAAGAACTAAGTCAGTTTTGTTGTTAATTTAATGTTTTGATGTATCATCTTATTGAACTGCTTGGTGCCTTAAACTAACGTAATTGAACTGGTTGCTGCCTTAAGCTTATGAGTCATTTAACTGCTCCAATGGCTTTAATGGACATATCATCTCCATCTTAAATTCCAATAAAGTTTCATGTATCGCTGCAGAAACCTCTTTGTACACCAGTGCTTATTCTGTTGGTTCTTTGTCCATATTTGGTAGAGTTCTGCTGTAATATCTGTATTTCTGTAATGCAGGGTTGTTTCTTTCCCAACCAACACTGATTATATGATCTTCAATCATCGAGGAAGGGCATTTCCATTGGAAACTGATTTCAAGTTGAAGATGTAAGTGACCAAGACAGGAAATTCACATCATAGTAGTTCCATAGCGTGTAAGGAAGGATGCATGCGCCATGCATATGGAATGACTAGTGAAGACATGCTTAAATTCGTTTTGTTATGCTGTCGCTAATTGTTCAGCTTTTCTTGTAAGACTAATGCCTTTTAAGAGGCTAGTGTATGCTTCTTTCGGAAGTCATTGTCAGATAAACTAGTGCACATCTTGGGACTTCCACAGATATACCATAATTGATCAATTTTGTTAAGTCTTCCTCGACGACATTAGCTGATGCCGAAATTATGGGATGAATTTTTTGTCAATATCGAAGGATAAATTCCACTAGTGCAGATAGAATTGGAAATCAGTGCGTACACCATACATTCCATGATTTCAATGGGTACAAACAATAGAACAAGATCATATCAACATTCAACAGACAAGTGAAGGAACAAATGAGTCAATTTGCAAGAAAAATTGTGAGCTCAACGAAGGATGAAAATTTTGTAACAAACAATAGCACCTAAAGCATTACAGTATTAGATCTAACGCCTAACAAATTCAGCCACATTCACAGCTTAACTACAGTACTCTTCGATTGACTAACCTAAACACAAAGCATTTTTCTGGCAAGTTAGTCCAACAAACAAATTTACATTTGACCTAGGTCCTGTTGATTCTCGAGGGCTTGTCTAAGAATATACTCGGCTCTTCTCTTTTTATCATCTCTCTCATCATCTCGCCCAAACCAAGATCCCGTTCTGCTCTGTAGCCTCAAATCCAATGGTTCATGCATAAAGTTTTTACGGCGCTTGAACTCTAAGCAAAGAGCAGGCCTTTGAACCGGCTCTAATATTTCCATGTCATTCGTGGATTCAGAAATGACACCTTTGGTTGCTTCAATGGCTGGAGCAAATGTATCCAAGAAAGAAGGATAGTTTACACTATGACCCTCTTTATGGAAGCACTTAGCTGGGAGGGCTAGTGTAGACACCTTCTGACCAGCTTCGCTATCAGGCAGAGCAGGCGGAGTTGCCTCTTTTTCTCCAGCTTGGAAAGGCTTAGAAATGAATGGATTCTCGATCCCATTAACTTCAATGCTACCCAATCCTTCTTCAGATTTCTCCACTTCATTGTCAAAAAAGAGTTGTTGTAAGCTCAGCAACGACCTTTCAGCTTTCCTGTGCTGTCTTGCCAACTCAATCTTATCTTCCCTTGGATCCGTCACTCTCTCGTTCCAAACCGTGGTTCTCCTATATGTATGTGCATCCGGAAATGCAGGTAACCAAGCTGGAATATGCTTAGCCTCAGGAATTTCACCCATTTGCATAAAACTAGGTATACTAACTTGATGCTTAACAACAGGAAAGCTTGGAACAGGCTGAACAAAAGGAATTTCCTCAGACGAATCAACAAATCCTACAATCTCTCTAATAACACCAGAACTCATACTACAACGATTACCCTCTAAATCCCCAAAAAACGCCAACCCAAATCCCAAATCCTCCAGGGCGTGAATAATATCGAACATATTAGACTCTGTCCTACCAGCTAAATTAGCATATGATTTCGAGGTTTTACCCAAATCAGACAAGTACCTAACCGCAATGTCAGCAATTGTTTCAAGAGCAGACTCGTTAAACCCCTCAAATCCTACGGTTTCACATATCTGTGCCACCGCCATTCTTGATATACTCCTTCCAAAATCATTTCCACCGGCTCTACTTCTCCCACTTGAGGAAGCAGCCGTAGTAACAACCTCAATTGCATTATCCGAGTCGAATAACTTTTCAGGTTGACCTCCATCACTCATGTTCAAATATCTGAATCATTTAGGGTTCTTCACTAAAAGAACCTAACATTCAAATTTCCGTAAGTAACTTTCCTACAAAAAATCAACGGCTTACCGTAACCAATATTCTTGGACGAATCGATTAATAACCGAATCCTAACAATATCTTCAAGCCAAAAATCCTAACTTCCGAATTAATTCACTCAATTCCTACAAAAAATCAGGGACTTTTAAGCAATATGATTTATCCAAATTCAATTGAACAAGACAAATCTTAACAAGAGCTTCGAACTAAAAACCCTAACAATCAAATTTCAGTCAATTCATGCAATGCCCACCAAGAAAACAACTCGTAACCAATATTCTTGATCCAACTCAACTGAATAACAATAAACTTCAAATGCAATGTTCGTAATTATTTGTTATGGCGAATATTTCTAAACTGAGTAATCGAAAAACGTATGTTGAATGCAAATTGAAGAAATTCAAGAACCCTAGAGCGATAAACCCTAGAGACTTGATTTGAGATAGATCGGGAAATGTAGGAGAAAAGGGGGAAAGGAAATGGGTTTATTTATAGATCTTGCGCACTTCCAAGTATTAGTAAGGCTTATTTTGGAATTGCCCCCTTAACTATGGTTGATGTTTCAAATTGCCCCTAGATACTTTGTTAAGCCTTAAGTTGCCCCTCATGTTTCATTTTGCCCACTAAATTTTAAAATTGTTCCCATGAACTAATGTAATACTCCCTCCGTTCCTATTTACTTGATCATTTGAAAATTTTTTACTTTTTCAAAATACTTGATCGTTTGTATTTTCAATACAACTTTAAAGTCATTTTCTTCTTTTTACCCTTCAATAAAGTAATTGTACTTCAACACATTTTTTACTTTTTGAGGATATATTAGTAAACTCTCCTCATTCCTTAATAAAGTGTTTTTTCTCCAAATGATCAAATAAATAGGAACGGAGGGAGTATTATTTTAGCAAAATGACAAGATTGAAATAATACATTTATTAATTTTTTAGAGCAACCTTTTTAAAATAGAAAAATTGTTAATTATAAACTAATCTCACCTCATTGTCTTTTTCCTCACACCTTACGGACCTATCTCATCCATACCCACCACCATTGAATTCCATGTTATTTGTTGAACGAACATTAACTTTGGTGTCGAAGGCTCATACCATTGTTCTTGGCATAGATGTATTGTATGGTTCTCTTCGTCGATATGACATTTCCATCTATTGCAGCAACACGCATTTCCTTTATTGTTCATGTCATACCTTTGATAGTTTTCACAATTATTGATGTAGTAGCTGAAAAGCAGTCAGTTCAAGGTAATTGCTTTTTATCTCAATACGAAACATATGTGTCTACTTAGTCTCCATTTGTTTAAATGGTTGATTCTCTTTACAAACTAGTGTCTAGAAGGATGATAGTGGTGGTGGTGGTTGTTGGTGGTGCATGTGTGGTAGGGTGTGATGATGGGGTATAGTATGAGGAAGAAGATAAAGAGTGGGATTAATTTGTAATTAAATTTGTTGCTCTTTTCTTTTAAGAAGGTGTGCCACAAAACTAATAAATGTATTATTGTTTTTTCTTTTGATAAAATAACATTACATTCGTTCAAGAATCGATTTTTAAAATGTAGGAAGCAATTTGAGGTTTTACAAAATATCAAAGGTAATTTAAAACTTTCGCTATAATTCAAGAGGCAGTAAAATACACATAACTTTTTACTTATGAATAAAAAATTAATTAGTTAACTGTTGAATTGAAGACAGTGATTAGTGAGTAAGATAAGCTATCCATTTAAGTGGTGTTGATTAGCCGGCTAAATAAAGACATTTAAGTGGAGTATCTATTACCAACCAATATATTCAACCGGGCTCGGCTATCAATAACGGGCGAAACGATCAATTTTACATACCTAAACTTGTATGGCTTTGAACATGTGTGTTTTTAACGAGTATAGCACAAAAACACTTTATCAAAATGGGTGATTACTTGTTATATTTGAATACATAGTAACATTATCTACTCGACCCGGCTCGATTAGCAACCAGGCAGGGTGACGGGCGACGTTCTTAGGACGAGTACTGCGTTACCTGGTTCCCCTACAATCCAACTATCACCTACTCACGAGTCACCAGTGTCATTATCAAATAAACAATTTCAAGGGCAGGGGGGCCTAGGAATGGCACATCAATTGCAGTTAATGTAGATTGTAAACTGGAAAATATGAGTCTGGCTTATAATTGATGCAGGTACAACATGGATGAACTAAACTGAAAGTAGTGTGATGCCAATAAAAAATGCAGTAACTAACACACACAAGACTACTACTCAAAATTGAGAATCATACAAGGACATAGTTTACTAATCTTCATGATTTTGATGGATCAAGGCATCAAACTTCTCAACCTTTCCATGCGGATCCTATTCCGAATCTGCCTATGTACCATCGTCGAATTAGAACAAGTTCAATGTTGATAGCTCGAAGTCTGATCTAGTACAAAGAAACATTCAATCTTTAAGTAGAACTATCCTCAAATGGATTAGCTTCCAAGCACACTAAAGTACATAAAAAAAGTACTCCATTCATCTGTTACTTAGTTTTATTTCAGTCACAATTGTAACTTCAAGTGTAGAGGAGTAAGTTCATATCTCAGTTTCCAGATGAAGGATCATTCAAACCCAGTCATAAACACTCCAGATTCGTTTGACAGAAGGGAGGGAAATTAGATGGTCTCCCATTTACACACTAAGCATGAAATCATGTAAATGCACCTGCCATTAATGTGTCAGTCTATGTACTCTGATGTGAAACACAGAAATCAGACTTGCATACTCTAGTGCAAGCTCGAAAAATAACAGAAAGTATCACAGACAAAGCAAGTTCAGATGATATCAATCAACCATAAAGATATCCAGGACATCAAACCATCATACTACTTCTGATCTATCAGCCTATCACAACGAGGAACCGCTGTCTCAAGGAGAAACACGCAGGTGTTAATCGTATTCAAAGTACATACAACATTATAAAAAAAAAAATGAATTCCAGCTTGAGCTAGTACAAATGTGCAATGGGGGATGAGTTATCAAGCAGTTTGTCGTCTCTCAAAGCCGGTCCCCGGATCCTCATCAGAAGGGACAACCACAAAGCCAGTAACCATAGCATCAGGTGGCCCTCTCCTACACCTCTGTTCCATTTCCTGAAGCTGCTCCGGTGGCCCGGAAAACAACGCTTCCACTGAACCATCCCTCCGGTTCCTCACCCAGCCCTTCAATCCTAACTGAGTAGCATTTTCCACTGTCCAATTCCTATAAAATACTCCCTGCACCCGCCCCTTAATCGTCGCCCTAACCTGCACCCAACATCACATAATCAACAACCAATAACAAGCGACCCCTACATCGAGAGTCATATTAATGTCTATATGCAATCAATTAATTTGAAGCAATGAAAAATAGAAGGTTTACCGTTCTATTGGAATTGGGGGTGGAGTCTTGGGAAGCAGCTGAGGACATGACACGTGGAAAATAAGGTGTAAGAGGAATGATAAGATTAAAATGTCGGAATGAAATATGATTAGTAGAAAAATGAAAATGAGGAGGAATACGGAAAATTGGAGGATTTGGGAGTTTTGATTGAGTGAATATTTTGTGAAATTGGGATGTTGGTTGAAGCTGGTTCCGAAGATTCTGGGATTTCAGTATTGCTTGGAAGCGTTGAGATTGCGTTAGTGGGATACCCATATTCCAATTTCAAAGAAAAAGAAAATTATACTCCATTCATGGAAATGGAAATATGGAATGGTTTAGACTTGGGTATTACGGTTTACGGATTCACAGACTGGGGCCCCCCTGATCAAAGAACTGGGCCCTTAGGGGGGCTAACGGCCCGGTTGACAAGTTTAGCTGACGGTGTATTTTCGTGGCTTATTGGGTCGCACTTAATTTGATAGTCCAACACTTACCAATTTACCATTAAAATTCATAACTTGTCGAACCGGTAAAGTAGATGGCCAGTATGATCATTGATCAAGTGGGCGTTCGGACTTGTCAAGCGGCCACCTCCGACTAGTTATACTATATTTTGTTAGTCATTTTAATTATATGATTAATATCAATTTATAGTCAATTTAATATTTTATTTACATTGTTATATGTTAGTTAATTTTATTACTTATTATATATTAAACAATTTTATTAATTGTCTATGTAAAATAACTTTTTGTTAGTCCGATTGAACTTGAAATTTCGAAGTGAGCTAGCTCGGAGTTCGGCTAGTTAATGGATCGGTGAACGGAACCTAAGGCTCGTTTAGTGATTAGCTAAGCAAAATATCCTTGAGCTCGAGCTCGACTCGGCTAGTATACAGCTCTAGCTACATGTAGCTATCTTCTAAATAGCTCAGTATTTATGTGCACATCATATATATGACACAGTTTTAGCTTACCATTCTCGTTGTTTGAATATCCCATATACGCAGCCCATCCCTATCGAATCCAAACAAATTAAAATAGTCAAAAAAGGAGTGAGGCTGAATTTCAGGAATTAATTGATATTATTAGTGTATATGTTTTCTTCTAGTGCTGTCAAAACGCAAAACATTGACATCATTAAACGGAATTTTCTTTTACCCACCGTTTTAATTAAAATAGATGGCCTATCGTATTCACTATTCAAATAACAAGCACTAAACGTTATTAAATCATTTAAATGTTACATGCTCAGCTGTTTTCAAGCACTATTTCTGTAAGTAACGTTATTTGTTTAGTATGCAATTCAAAGAACTTGTATAACTTAATATACGAGGCTCCAAAACTTAAAAAATAGATAAATACTAATAATATAAATGGTGGTTCGTACCCTCTGGAATTACTCTAGAGGTGGGTGAAGATGTGATCTCCATCGAATTAAATCCACAGATTCAACTTTCCAGTACATGAAACGTTATGTGCCACATATTTCTGACGTGGAAACACATACTCCTCTATTTGCATTTCACATACATGTATTCATGTAATAAAAGTCAAAATAATCTAGTTCCCAAATATCCTCTAAACCGAACCGGGTTCACATACATGATAGATGTACACCCTGAAACTATATTATACTATCATACATATATCGTGATACTTGTCATGTGTTCTTAATACTAATGCATCATATCACGAATGCATGTAAACATTTAGTATAACAACAAACGTAACTAAGAAAATTATTAGATATTATACGTTTAATTATTGTATATATGCATGCCATATAATGGAGTATGAGTGTGTAATGCAATATATATATATATGGACGCAAATTAAAAATAAAAATAAAAATATATATGGCAAACAAGTGTAGAAAGTTAGGGTGCCTTATAGAAATATTCCGTACACATTCCGTAAAGGGTTAATATACAAATATTGGTGGTTGGAGTGGGGATTGAAGATGTAATTATTATTTCTTCATGGGTTATTGTGTAATTATTTTTCTGTACGGAATTCTATACGGAACAAATCTATACGGAACCGTAACCGGTCCGCAAACAAGTAGTCATAGTCAGCCAAGTCAGAAACAAATACAAGGCCAGAGAGACAAGATGACTCATAATTCCTCTAATAATTCCATACCATGTATGATGTATACATGCTCTAAATTCGTCATTATATTTCCTTAATTAATCACTTCTTTATCTTTAATTTATTATGTCCCATTATTATTGTCCCTATCCATTATTTAAATAATTTTAAGTATTAATAAATTAACAATGTTGATGAAATTAGGTTACCTCCTAACCCCTCTTTGTTTTGTAAATAATACTATATAATCAAAGCATTTGTTCCTTTCTTGTTGGCATATATATATTTGGTGCAATACTAAATGGACTTCCACCAAATCTCTTCATGGCTTCTAGATCTGTACATATATATATGAAATATTTTGATTATTCAAGTAATAATGATGTATGTGATGAACCTAGCTACATGTGGTTGCATATCTTTTCTTGAAAATAAAAGTTGATAAATATTACTACTAAGTGCCAAATAAAAGTTTATCTAATGGCCATAATATCTCAATAATGTATGTGTTGTTTGTGCCTGTCTATATATCTTCGTTTTCACTAAAGATTTTAATCTCCATTTAATGACATGTGGAACCGAATCAAACCAATAATTATTGGAAAAGTTTAGTACTATATGACCCCCAATATTAATCATCAATAATAATCAATAATATTCCAATTCAGTCGAAGTTGAATGAATTAATAACCAACGATATCAATAACAATAGTAATAATAATAAACACTACTAAAACAATTATATACAACATATAATTGTTACACGGAGTTTTTGGTTACTTGTTCACGCGATAATTGTGAAAATGGTCTCTGTTAATATTGTGTATCCAGATGCATTGTTTTTTTTATTTGTTCATTATTATGATATTATCATATTGCTTTAGGTATGGATGAATCCAGAGGAGCATTATCCATCCATGATGAGGTATATATTAAGAGGACAATTAATTTGTTTACAAAATTAAAGATGACGTTCAATTGCATGCCTGCACCTGCTAAAAATGGACAGGAACACATTGAAAAATTGACCTTGAACCAAATTTGAAAAATTGGTTAGTAAGTAGATATCACTGAATTTCTTGACCAGATTGGACTTTTGCGTCATGTAAATATTATACAGACTATTATTATTATTATTCTCATGCTGCTGTATATGTATCACTGGGCTATAACTTATAAATTATTTGTTGATCCTTCAAATCACATCATGCTTCTATAATCAATTAAATTTAATTATATAATACTCCCTCCATCCCTTTTTAATAGAACCATTTTAACTTTTTGGGTCAAATTTCGAAAGTTTTGACCGTAAATTTTTATTAACCCATAAGAAATAATATAGTCAAATTGGATCTTGTTAGATTCCTCTCAATATATATTTTTGAAATATCAAGCTCTTCTAATTTTTACAACGGCAAATGGCCGGAACCATCACCCATGTTTATAGGATGTTTCCAGTCAATCACCTGTGTTTTAAAGTGTTCCATTCCATCACCTATGTTTAAAAATTAGTCCCATTTGGTCACTCTGTTAACATTTCCGTTGAAGCTCCGTTAAATTGGTCACGTATATGGCACATGACATTTAGGGGAGGGCATTTTAGTAATTTCAAATGCTACAATGTTTAGATAGTATCACCCATGTTTATAGGATGTTTCCAGTCGATCACTTGTGTTTTAAAGTGTTCCACTCCATCACATGTGTTTTAAAGTGTTCCATTTCATCACTTATATTAAATGTAATTATATATATCTATATTAAATATAATTATATATATTAAACTATATCTTAAATATATATGTTATATAATATGTATACATATAATTATATCTTAACGATAATTAACTATAATTAAATATAATTATATATTAACTATAATTATATACATATATTTATATATATATATATTAACTACAATTATATATATATTAAATATAATTATATGTATTAACTATAACTATATATATTTAATATAATTATATATATTTAATATACTTATATATATATATACTTCTATATTAAAATAATTACATATTAGGTATATATATCTATATTAAATATAATTGTATATATTAAATAGGTAATATAATTGGTAAAGGTTCCATAGTCCATGTGAGGTTGGGGGTTCGAATCCCATACCTCTCACATAATTTTATTAGTTCAAACTTGTTGTCAAATCCCAAAAAAAGCCTTGAATGTTGGTCTGAAATTTCAAAAATACCCTTGACAAAATTATGTGAACATAGTAGCATGAAATTCCGAAAATACCCCCTAATATTGATGTAAAATAACTAAAATACCCCCGTAAAAAGTCACATGCAAGGCACATGACACACTTAACGGTAAGTTAACGGAATGGGTGATGGACTGGAAAGTTTTGAAACATAGGTGATGGAACGGAACACTTTAAAACACAGGTGATTGACTGGAAACATTCAGCAAACATAGGTGATGGTTCCGGCCATTTGCCGTTTTTACAAATGTAAAATTCAAAATATTTACGTTTTAAATCGTGTCTCGGAGACCGTGAAAAAGTAAATGAGTCTTATAAAAAGGGATGGAGGGAGTATGATAATACAGGAATATCTGAAGAGTTTAGTTAAAGTTTCTTTAATTTAATTTCTCTGGCTTCCTTCATTTAATTTTTAATAATATCCATCCACAAGTACGTGTAACCCGATATATATAGCTCCAAGAACTGGCTGAATATTTGATCATAGATTTATAGTTTTGTTCTTGAAAATTTTATATTATTATATATTAATTTTTAAAATTGATACAAATGTTTCAATGTTATTTATTTTATTTTATCAAACGATATCATATAATATTTGTTTTTATTAGGATGTCTTACCAGGTCTCGAATTCAAGAAATCTCATGTGGAGATTAGGTCGATAAGACGATAACCATTATATATATATACAATCATTGGTCTCTTGCTTGTTACTTAATCACTTTGAAATCATGATAATGAATCCTCTAATTTTCACACCTCACATCATGCGTTATCCGGTTATTATTATCCCGCAACAAAAGAATTTGATTTATCTGCTTCATCTTTATTAATAAAACACAAATAATGAGGGTTCACAAGAGTTTATAATGCATGTCATCCTCTAACAATGACCCATATATACCCCATATGATCATGATAATGTATTATGTATGGATGCACCTTTAGCTTAGCTTCTAGCCAACGTAAAACGATAAGGTTGTATGTATCTGATTTTGTGATGGCTTAGCTTGTATGTTGGAACCACTTACATATCTATGGTTCTCCAATTTCTTGCCAAGGATAAAGACAGAGTGAATTACTGAAATAATGTTACTAAGTTGCAGTAGTGTAGTCTCCGATAATGCATGATACAAAAAGGTTGCAGATTAGTTCTCAATTCAACTTTTTCGTTATTTTTTAACACCAATGATCGATTAGAGATTAAAATTGGGGCAAAAAAAAAGAATTTTAAAATTTAAACTAAGTTTTAGTGTCTAATAAAACTTTCAAATTGAGATAAACTACAACGATATCATTGATAACATTATTGAAGACTATTTAAGCAATTCGCACGTACACGTACAATTTGGTAACTTTTTTTTAGTCTGAATTCATTCCCAATGATTTCTCAGCCACACATATCAATTATCATCAACTTGTTTCAATTATTCTTTAGTAAAACCTTAAAAGTTAACTAAAGTCCTGATTCTTGATGAAGGGTATATAAGATGGTTACTATGAATGAGCCAGCTAACAAGAAATAATATTGTCGTTTATATTTGCATTTTTCAAGCTAGAAGAACCATTATGTTTACTCGAAGTTGATATGTTTGTCACGGAAGAAATAAATAAAAGAGGTGAGCATGCATATATGTATAGTGCTAGTCTACTTGGCCAATAATGAGTGCCTGTTATATATGTGTAATTCTTTATTTAATTTGTTTCCTCTATATTATATATATATGTTGTCAATAATTGGTACTCCTCATTTGGCTTATTCCAATATTTATAACTAGATACACAATCCATCCCTAATTTATTGGGTGTTTTGAGTTTTTGGGTAAAATTTTAAAAAATTTGGTCATGAATTATCATTACTTGATAAGAAATAATATGATTATGTGGGATCTTGTTAAATTCATGTTAATATTAGTTTCTGAAATAACTTTTATACATGTAAAATTAAAGATATTGAAGTTTTAAATTGTGTCTCAGTAATCAGGAAAACAAATGACACAGAGAGTACAATGTAGTCATCGATGGTTGTTTAATTTGGTGGTTACGCATCATTATTTCCAACTAAATAGATACATATCAGAACTCAATTGACATGTACAATTTTAATTTGAATACATTTTTTTTATGAGTATTACGACAAAGAAAAGATTAAAGATACTATGCCTTGCTATATTATCGAAAATGTCAGAATAATAATATGGCTTTTTGGACCCTGAACTATCACGTAAGTTTCAAATTGGATCCTGATACTATCTTAAGACTCATTTTGGACCCTATACTACACTTTGTCTCATTTTGGACCTTAAAATGCCAATTAAAATTGGAATAGGGGCACATTTTAAAATAAATTTATATGTGGGGATCTTTTATAATACTTTAATTACAAAACAACCCCTCCCTCAACCTCACACCCCACCCCTACCCCTACCCCCCATCTCACCTGTAACCCCATACCCCCCCACCCCCGTAACCCCCTTACCCCCCCCCCCCACCCCCGTAACCCCCTGTATGACCTGAAATCGGAGGCGGATGTGGTTGCGGCGGGGCCATAGTAGCTCTCCATCTGCTTCCTACCCTCTCCAAATGACCTTGATCTGAAATCATTCATGCTTGATTCTGCAAGTTGGGTTTGATTTTAGGAAGATGAAATTTGGGGAAATAATATGTGGACAGTAGGTATGGGGTTACGGGGTGGGGAAGGTAAGGGGGTTACGGGGATGGAGGGTAAGGGGGTTACGGGGGTTGGGGGGGGTATGGGGTTACAGGTGAGATGGGGGTAGGGGTAGGGGTAGGGGTGGGGTGTGAGGTTGAGGGAGGGGTTGTTTTGTAATTAAAGTATTATAAAAGATCCCCACATATAAATTTATTTTAAAATGTGCCCTATTCCAATTTTAATTGGCATTTTAAGGTCCAAAATGAGACAAAGCGTAGTATAGGGTCCAAAATGAGTCTTAAGATAGTATCAGGGTCCAATTTGAAACTTACGTGATAGTTCAGGGTCCAAAATAAAAATAAGCCTAATAATATCTCGATTCAATTTTTATTTATCAAAATTAAAAGTACCCATCATTCATCAAATTTCTTTCGGAAATGAGTATTATATACTATTATTGTTTCCATTATTTGTTATTGAAACCATTTTGTTTAGCCTAATAACTATTCTGACGTTTCATAGTTGAAATTGTGATGCTGGCTTTTAATAAATGGTTTAAGCCATCTAATATATATTGGCCCGTATATATAATAATAATAATAATAATAGTAATAAAATCCTCGATCAATTTAGTGCCTCTTTTGGTTGTCTCCTCGATCAAGTGTTAAGGTGCATGCAACTTTTTAATCAAAGTTTAATTCTCAGTAGTACGTAATAGTCGGTTCTGTTTGCTAACAAAAAGGCTTTGAAAATTAAGTTACTAATACTATATATATGAAATAATTTCGACCTTTTAAATTTTACTACAATATTTATTCTAAAATGTAAAGCTCATTTGACTTTATTTTCACGACTATTATATTCATCAACCATTGGATTTGTACATCTCAAATTTCTCACATTATCACATATCATATGTTTATTCATATACAATAATGCTTCTCATTTCGTTCCAAATTGAACTAACCATTTACAATTTCATCTATTTCTTTAATTTCCAGAGATTGAGAAAATGTGTCCCATTTCTCACATAACAGAGCAACCATTAGGATTTTCATCACTGAACATCTGAGGTGCATGCACGTAAGCCGGCACTGGCGGCGGCATATGGTAGTTGGTGACGTATCCGGAAGTTTCCGGCAAGTGAGAGTACTGTACCACTTGTCCAATGCTAGGATGACTTTGATTATGATACATATTCATCATACCATAATCTTGATTGGAATAATTGTGATTGTACATAGGTGCACTCGAAAAATACGTGTATGGATTGTAGGCGTTGTATTGATATTTATTTGCTTCAACTTTAGGTAGTGCCTCTTTTTTGCCCTCCTCTCCTCCTCCGCCACCACTAGCAGCTTTAGCATCTCCATCGCCTTTCTTATCACCACCGCCTTCCCCTCCTTCCTTCGCTTTCTTATCACCATCCCCACCACCACCTTCTTTTTCCTTCTTCTCATCACCACCTTCTTCTTTTTTAGGGGGGACAATTTCTACTGCCCTCTTTAATTTTTCCTTCAAGTAATGTGCTAGCTCTTTGACATCCATTGTTCCTCTGACCGTGACCAAATCCTTTTGATGATCTATAGATGTGTAGTCTACTCCTGTTTGAAGAGGTAATAACAAATCATTAGGAAAATCTACTGTTATACAAAAAGGACATGTAAAGTTGGACTATTTAATTTTAAAATAAGATGAAATTCGAATGAAAAATAAATTTTATAATCTGTTAAATTAATAACTCAAGTATACTACTATTAAATTAAGATTTGGAATCTGTTTACTCACCATCAAATTTGGATATGATTCTTTTGATCTTGTGTGCACATCCATCACAGTGTAGCCGAATTTTCAGAACAACCGTGCTCTGCACCAACCAAAAAATAATAGTCTCATCATATCATCATTCGATCTCGAATTTTATTTATTTTTTACCACACATATCACACGACATTATCCATATCTATCCATGCAGAAATTGAAATTTTTGGATGATAACCAAATTATTGAGTTATAAGACATACCTCTTTAGGCTTAGTAGCCTCTTCAGGTTTCTTCTCCTCTGGCTTCTTCTCTGGTTTCTCATCAGCAAGTTTCTTATCATCACCACCACCAGCGCCGCCAGCCGGCTTCGGCGCTTCATCCTTTTTAGGCTGAAGAGAAACAAGTTCCACCTTCTTCTTAGTCTTGGTTGCGACTTTGTCTCGGAGCAAAGTTGGGTCCAAGTTTCCTTTCACTATCAACTTATTGCTGCCAGCGTCTGCCTTCACATCATCCACACCTTCACCCACCAATAATAAATTACAACAAATAAATGGACCATTCAATAATTACAAGTTTAGTGCACCAACTATATTACAATTAGTATTTATTAATTTATTAACATTGTATTGTACCTAATATGTATAAAATTGTACGTTATGTCATTATCTATCATGCAATAACTACCAATAATATTAAAAGGATTACATAGATATAGTCTCAAATGATAATTATAGGCGGATTTAGATATAGTTTCTGGTTGTGAAGACTGCAAGTTTATGAATTAATTTAATCTTTCTTGATGATTTGTCACACAAGTGTTCTGGTTAGTGTGATTTAATTTATATCAATCATGTGATTGACAGAATACAATATCGATCTGACTAGTACACACTGAACGTGTAACGACTATATATCCCGTTCAAAAGAATATAAATATATAAATATAAATTATAAATTAAGATACTGAGCAAATAGCAGAAACTAAACGTTTGAAACAAACCTTCAAAGTGACGGATAGCACGTTTAACTTTCTTGGCACATCCATCACAATGCAAGTCCAGCTTCAGAACAATGGGAACAGGAGTTGTATCCTCCTTTTTGCCACCACTATCACCACCGCCACCTGCCACGGCGGCTGCCGCTTCGACAACCTTCTTTTCTCCTTCATTCTTCTTGGTGTCACCACCACCACCACCTGCGACAGGGGCCGCCGCTTCGACAACCTTCTTATCACCTTCATTCTTCTTGGTGTCCTCCACTTTCTGATCAAGCAAAAAAACTTGACATCAATAACATAGCATATGAATTTTTCAATCTAATTTATGAAAAGTCGAAACGTTACAACATCAAAATGGTCTAGTCATAACATATTCAACGGTTTTGACCAATGGAAGAGGTCATAAATTTAAAGAAAAGAAATGAAAATGAAAAATAAGGTAGGAAATGTTATTGGTTACCTCGCCCATGTCGAATTGCTCTGGTTGTTTTCGAATTACAATCGAAAGAGAGGAAGAAAATAAGGATACAAGACTCAAGAGTGAAGAAGTGGTTTGAAGATTGAAAAGGAGGCAAACGTGGTAATATTTATAGAATAATTGGTTAGTAGTGATAACATGAGGTCACCCCATACAATCTATAATTGCATTGAAAAAGAGAGCCACCTAATACAATACAAAACGCATATAGTTTTTGTAGAATTTTATGGTCCTATTATTTTAATTTTTTTAAATGATTATCATGGTAATCTATATATCGGTGTAGAGATTAACATTATAAATACAATATATATAATATTAAATTATTATATATATTATATAATCATTAAATTTATTTTTATATCAAATAAATTAATATTATATATGTAATTTTTTATTTATTCATTTAATAAATAAATATGATATATACTTGATGAAAAAATTATTATAGGAAATACTTTATGATAAATTTATAATAAAAAATGTGGCTCAAAATTTAATATGTTAAAATAATTCAAATTGACACTATACCGATTACCTTAAAAATATAATATTAATGAATACTTTAGTACTCAATTACTTTGACTTTTTTCTTCTTAAATGTATTTAAATTAATACAGAGTTAATCGAATAGCTTAGTGGAAATTGTTCTTGCTAGTGACCAAAAGGTCCCGGTTCGAAACTCATATCATCGCTAATTTACAAAAAAAATGTCTTTAAATTAATATAAATATTTTATAACAATATTTAAAAACTAAGTACATAGTAATATCATTTAAAACTAATTTATTATAGTATTATTTTTAAAATATATATAATCTTCGGATTAATACTAATAATTTTAAAAATATATAATTCAAATAAATATATTACGCCATAATATTTTTTGATGGATGATTATACTATACTATAAGTTTATTAATATATTAAGTATTCATTTATGTTACTTTATATTCTTATTATCTTAAAGTATCAATTATTAATATATTAGAATAGTTACTTCCAAATTCATTCCTTCGTATCAAATAATGCAAGCTAAGTATTTTTTAAAATGAGATCGATTAGTTATTGTTTGGCTTCTTAGAACAGTTTGTCTCTCATCTTCCTACCTAATTATCATATTTACCCATTTTATTTGACTATACCAATAATATCGAACAAGTAAATACTTTAAATTGATAAATATCAAGGAAGAATGTAAATGTGATGTGATGTAGATATGATGAATGTGTCGATGACAACATTATAGCATGGGGCAATAGACGTTGAAAATAGAATGTGAATAATAATTGCATATGATTAATGCAATGGGGGGATGATGAAGATGGCGCCGGCTGGTATGACTAGGACTAGCTAGACTGGGGCAACCGCAAGTGAAGGCGTTTTTGCCAAACTATCAAATGTAGTGTTCTTGACCAGCCACCTAACCTAACGTTGACTAAACCTGCTGACTTAGCTTGATGCAATTCCTACGTTTCGTTTATCCACTTCTTTTTCTTTTTTCTTTAAGGAAAATAAATAAATGTGCAACGTGTGTGCAACCACAAGATTGCTTATTTTTACCTCTTTTTTACACTTTATTACATGCAATGTACTTGATAATTATTAATTACCTTAGGGTAAGTGGATTTCAATTTGTATTCTTACTCCTCAACCACGTTCATATTCCCATTCCCAAAACAATGAAATCCCCGTGCACTATTATTCTGTCATCACCCTGTTTCGATTTTCGTTGGAGTTGTTTTCAAATCGAAGTGGCGTAGAATAAAGTCAAGGTATCCCTGATCAGTGAGATACATTCTACGCTAACTTCCGACATCAATACCCAGAGCAGGGGAGTTGTCGGAACCCTTACTTTGAGGGTCTCAAAGTTTTAAAGTATTTATTTTCAAAGTTACCGCTAATGTGTTTCGTGAAATAACAATTACGGTTCATTAATGATATCGTTTATTAATTATTATATATATATATATATATAATTTTAATGTGAAAATGGCACATGACACACATTACTAAATGTATCACTATGAGATCGTACAAATAAATAAAAGAGAAAAAAGAAATGTACCAATATTATTCAAAGTGCTATTTGAGTATATGTGTGTGAAAATTTGTCAACAAATTGGTATAAATGACCTAATATACAAAAATAATCTTACATAATTGACATTAATGCTTTTTATACAATGTTATAAATTACCTAAAATGTAATAAAGGAAAAATATATGTTGGGTTATTATTGGGCTTTCAGAGAACATCCAATACTCTTACAAGCCCAGCTTTTATAGATCAAAACGTGTCGACTAGACATGTCTAAGCGACGGGGCTTGCTCGGACTATCTGAGGCCCAGGCCCTTTAGTCCGGTGCTCACGTTTATTACTAGTGTGACAATGTTCGAAAGACATAACGAAAAATTAATATAATTCTTTTTAATAGTATATTAATTAAGCCATTCACAGTTTATACTTGTACGGGACACGAGTTTATGTGATTTTATTTTCATATTTTACAAATATCATAGTTCATCATACATTAATTCATAAAAAATGGATGTCATCAATTTGTCCAGGCTCTCAACATATATTATGTTCAATTAGTAACGTTCAAGTTTCATCATGAAAAGTCAGAGCAACGTGAATATAATTATAGTTTATA
The DNA here is from genome assembly GCA_003412495.2 of Echium plantagineum. Lineage (NCBI taxonomy): Eukaryota > Viridiplantae > Streptophyta > Magnoliopsida > Boraginales > Boraginaceae > Echium > Echium plantagineum. The sequence continues at coordinate 4,089,824 of CM016566.1, read as the reverse complement.
GTATCCGAGGCCCGGGCCCTATGATGGGCTTGATGTCCTTATGACCCTATCTAACGAGGTTGGGTCATGGCCTCATGGGTGGATATATCAATATACTTAAACTCGGACAAGCTAAACCTTCAGCTTCCAAGGATATTAAATTGAAGTTGAAGTTAGGGCATACCATATCTATTATCTATTAGACTGGGTATTTTCTGATGTGTATAGTTGGGGGATAGAACTTAGAAGGGGATGATTGATCCATTGAGAAAAGGCCATCCTTCCAAGGTTAATGCTCTTTCATATTTTTTGCAAATTAACTTGTATATCAATATATATTGCATCAAGGATTAGTAAGCATGTCAGAACTTTATGGTCTGTTTGGATTGGGGTGAATCAAGGGGAATCAGGGAGAAATTAGTTTTTTTTGTGTTTGGGAACCTAATAATTTTCTACCCTAGGAGAAACTATTCCCCTTGATTCACCCCCATTACCCCTCATTCTCCTCCAAATCTCTACCCTCCAAATCCAAGGGGAATCAAGGAGAATACAATATTAAACATTAAAATATATTATTCTCCCTGATTCCCCCTGATTCCCCTAGTTCAAAATCATGGTACCCAAACAACTATAAAATATATTCTCCCTGATTCCCCCTGATTCTCTTCCCCTAGGAGAATTTTAACCTGATTCACCCCAATCCAAACGGACCATTAGTGTCATTACTGCAATATACTTATAGTAGGATGAAACTGGAGAGACGCCTAAAAAAGCTCAAGACCACTCTGTAAGTAAAAGTTAGCTAGCGGAGTTACACAGTTAAACAATATTGGTAAACATCAAGGTTCTATGGTGTAGTGGTTAGCACTCTGGACTTTGAATCCAGCGACCTGGGTTCGACTCCCGGTAGGACCTTTTTCTTTTTTGTGAACCTCCAACATCAGTCTCACAGTCAGTAGTCACTCAACAATCAAGTACAAGTTTAATCACTCGAGAGGCAGCACAGAATCATTAGTCATAACTTGAGTATATTTTCAAGGAATACTAATTATTCGAAAATTGCAATTATATTTATTAAAAATGGTCTAGTTGTGAGTTGTCTTTCGTAAGTGCCCATAGATCACCGACGGTCTAAGGTAATGGGAAAGCATACCATTCATGTAAACAAGAGTTTTTTATCCACTTGGACCGGTGCCCATGTGGTCCTTTCGTCAAGAAAGCTATAATATCATCCATAACTAAACAACCGACACTTGACTTTATTACATGTGAAACCGTCATATTAACGATTTTTATGTACACGTGTTTAGAAATATACAAAGTAAGTAATCACCAAATATATCAAATCTGATCAAGAGATTAGAGTGTTTATTTTAATCACTTCGACATAAAGAAAAATTCGATCTTATATAGTGCGAAGAGTCAAAAGATGATGACCCAATTTAGTAACAATGTAAACCGTTCAACTCTTTTTTTCTTCTTTTTTGATAAGTAAATAGGTTGATATTCATTGCAGTTCAAAAAAACCAAAACAACAGACAAAGTAAACAAGCCAAAATATGGGCTACATAAACCGTTAACTCATCCTAAAATGATGGGCTATGATTGACGTTAGAAATTACGTTATTATCATATACTCCCTCCGTTTCTTTTTATTTGATTGTTTGGGAAAAAAGTACTTTATTAAGAGATTGTGAAAAATTACATTAGAATTGTAAAAAGGTGTATTAGAATTGTAAAAAAGTGCATTGGGATTGTAAAAAGTGCATTGAAATTGTAAACAATCAAATAAAAAGAAACATGGAAAAAATACTCAAACAATCAAATAAAAAGAAACGGAGGGAGGGAGTATGAAACATATATTTTTTTAAAGGTGAATCCTTGGCTAAGGGTCTAGTCACTTTCTGATCTGAGATATATTATGAGGTAAATATTAATATGTGATCCTCAGGATCATAAATTTAAGTTTGCAGTTTATCACTTTCAAACGAGATTAAATTTCTTGCGGACTCGAACTAAACTCTACAAAAAGGACTAGATCGTGATTATAACATTCAAGTTCTTTATCGAATGAACTATACTCAAAACAGAACCTATTTACAGCTCTACATTTGGAGAGTCCAAGATTTAAGAAAAAATAAAAGTCATTTGAATGATTAAAACACGGAATTAAATGGACATACCATCAATGACAAAGTGGGCCCAAAATCATCACAAATTTCCACATTAACTAAAAAATGAAGCAAGTTGCAACCGATCTAGTCATGTACAACTGTAATCGATCGATTGCGCGTTTGCGCGTGTTGTAGCTTGAATAATAAAGCGACCGGCTGAGCCGGTCTCCATTTCATCAGCTGTGTATATATGTAGTTGTTTGTACATTTCTAGTCACACACTACCTTCTTGTCTTCATACAGATCTACACACCTTTCAGACAAAAAGGTAACTAGACATTTTCAGATCTCGTTATTCTCGTTATCTCTATTTATTTAAACTTCGTTATTACCGTTGGTTTATTTGATTTATACACAGTTCATAGTTTATTGCATTGTGTGTTATTTGTGAGGACTTTGAATCTTTTGCTATACTTCGTTAATATTATTAGACATGTTTTATTTTGTCAAGTTTTAAGTTACTAGCTACTTTTAAATATATGAGTGATAGGTAAATTTAGTGTTATTAACGGAGTATAACATATAGTGTAAGTGTGTAACATAAGATCCTAGGACATTCGTAAAATAAATTAAATGTAGATGTAACAGTACTAGAATGATGGACTACATTTGTTGCAATAGGATGTATATGTTGCTATTTGCTAATCTGTAATCGAAGTTTAGCTACTATTCGATTTCATATCTTAGTTTTTCGGGCAATGAATGCGTAGTAAACTATGACATTGCTGATATCAAGCAATATCATTTGATTGGTAGTGTTAACAAGAGCCTTGATCCTTTTTTAGGTGATGAAATTTTGTTTGGTTTGATAGATGCTTATCCTGCTTTATTGAGCTTACTAAGTTATATTTTCACTATTGGGAATAATGGAAAATGGGAACCAGATGCTGGTTTAGGTATGAATATGATGGATATAAACTTACAGATGCTGATGTTTTGTTTACTTGGCAGGCTTGAAATGGAAACCTTTCTCTTCACATCCGAGTCCGTTAATGAAGGACACCCTGACAAGCTGTGTGATCAAGTCTCGGATGCTATTCTTGATGCTTGCCTGGAACAAGATCCAGAGAGTAAAGTTGCTTGTGAAACTTGTACAAAGACTAACATGGTCATGGTCTTTGGAGAGATCACGACTAAGGCTACTGTTGACTATGAGAAGATAGTGCGTGACACTTGCAGAGGCATCGGGTTCATATCCCCTGATGTTGGCCTTGATGCTGATAACTGCAAGGTTCTAGTCAACATTGAGCAACAGAGCCCTGATATTGCCCAAGGAGTTCATGGTCATTTGAGCAAGAAACCCGAGGAAATTGGAGCTGGTGATCAAGGTCACATGTTTGGCTATGCCACTGATGAAACTCCCGAGCTCATGCCCCTTACTCATGTTCTTGCTACAAAGCTTGGTGCCAAGCTCACTGAAGTAAGAAAGAACAAAACCTGCCCATGGCTAAGACCTGACGGTAAGACCCAAGTTACAGTCGAGTACAAGAATGACAATGGTGCTATGGTACCAATCAGAGTTCACACTGTTCTCATCTCAACCCAGCATGACGAGACTGTCACCAATGAACAAATCGCAGAGGATTTGAAAAACCACGTTATCAAGCCCGTGATTCCAGCTCAATACCTCGATGACCAGACCATCTTTCACCTGAACCCATCAGGTCGATTTGTCATTGGAGGCCCTCACGGAGATGCAGGGCTTACCGGAAGGAAGATCATCATTGACACCTACGGTGGTTGGGGTGCTCATGGAGGAGGTGCGTTCTCTGGGAAAGATCCTACCAAGGTGGACAGGAGTGGTGCTTACATCGTTAGGCAGGCTGCCAAAAGTGTGGTTGCTTCAAAACTTGCTCGTCGTTGCATCGTGCAGGTTTCTTATGCCATTGGTGTAGCAGAACCACTTTCAGTGTTTGTGGATACTTACAAGACAGGAGCAATCCCTGACAAGGATATCCTTGTTCTGATCAAGGAAAACTTCGATTTTAGGCCTGGAATGATGGCAATCAATCTTGATTTGACGAGAGGAGGAAACTTTAGGTACCAGAAGACTGCTGCTTACGGACACTTTGGCCGTGATGACCCTGATTTCACTTGGGAGACTGTCAAGATACTCAAGCCTAAGGCTTGAATTCGGGAATCCACGTAATCGCATTTGGTACCTACACTTGGGAAGGAGAAGAGGAAACACAGGCACTCCCATATTCAAGGAATTTTGATTTTGCGTAGGAGTATTTGGTGCACTTGTCGATCGTTGCATTTCTTTTGGTATTTTGTTTAACATGTTTTGATAGCACTATGCAAAACTTTCAATTGTTTTAGATGTATTACTATTTATCAGTCAGCTCGAAAGATTGTAATTCATGTCAGATATTTTATTTATTAATGTTATAAGGTCTTATTAATTGTATTAACTATTGAGTTTGACTTTTTTTTTTCTGTATCAAATTTCATAATTGCATAAACTATTTTATAAATTTGATGAGCTACTAAACTAAAAGATGATGATTTTTACAGATGTTGAACATGTCTACCATGATGTGGAAGCATCTACTTCATTGATCTCAATGAAATACTGATATTACATGTCAACTGAGATTTAAAGCCTAATTATAGGAGTAACTATACAATACTAAATGCAGAGTTTCAAATCTGCTCATAATTTCCAGTATAATCCTAACTTGTGTAGTATGCCGGAAACCACTGCCCAGAAGGTAATCTCGGCAAATATCACATATAGGAGTGTTCCAACTCTCTCTGATTTCCATACATCGTTGAATATATGCTGTTGAATCCAGTTTACCTATATAGATTAAGTAATAGTAATATGAATTAATTTGGCAGATTTGTGTGAAATGACAATCATGATAATTTGAACAAATACTAGTTATCAGTATATTATTACCAGATTGTCATCAGGGTTATCGTAATACCATCCGTTGATGAATCCAGCAAAGATGCCTTGAGCTGCCATAACAAATACCAGCATTGCATTCATTCCTATCCACTCCAAGAACAAAAAAGGTGTCCGCAATCCAAAGATATCAATCTGTTTGTTTTGTCAGAAAATAGGAACAAACCGCCATTAAATGCATTCGAGAACCAAAATTTGGCATGAGGGGACAAACAGTAAACATTGAGAAGGTGTTGAATGACGAGAGCAGAACGTTCCAAGGTGAAGATTTGTTTTTTCATGATTTAGGAGTGGCTGGCTGTCACTCCCAGCAGCATTCTTTGTACTTATGTTGATGAATGTGAAGGTGGTTTCATGAATGAAACCCAAAGTGATTGTCTATGACATGGAATAACGAAATCGTACTGGTCTGATAATCAACCAAAATGGTATACTATTTCTACAAGTCCTATTAGAGCTTCCATACACCACTGTAGTTATATATATATATATATATATATATATATATATATATATATATATATATGTAATTGTTATTAACATTGAGATGAAGATAATCGATAATGCTTTATGGAGATCGATGAGATTTTGTTGTACCAATATGTAAAATCCTGAGAAGAGAATCCCTGCTGCTCCACCCGTGAAACAAACGTAGCTGAAGCTATATAGCTGTTTGTTAATAGGTATAGCTGCAAGAAGAAGTGAAAAGAATTACCATTAATGATCAAAGACATAAAAGACTTTGATCTCAGATGCAGCATGTCACCAAACATATGCTCACCGTCAGTAAAATGAAGAACTATGGCTAAAACTAACAGCACGAGCCCCATTGAGATCCATTGCTTCAGCCTTTCAGCATGACCCTGCAACATAAACTTCATTAATCTTCTTCACAGCTTCGATTCAATTTACTAAATTTGCTACTTCATTATCTAGATATAACTACGGCATAAGGAATCTTTACCTTAAAATGAATCAAAACGTGTCCATAATGAATCCCAATGACACCAGAAAGGATGGCTGAAATTGAACTTTAGAGACCAAACAAAATTATTAACTCAATAGGCTGCTTGTAAAAAACAAGAGTCAGTTGATTCTTCATGATGGAAAATAAGTACGCTACCTTAGCAAGCCTTCGGGTTCAAATGGAGCATGGCACCAGCTCGGTGCATCCTCACGTAAGGGACCTGAACTAGGAGAACTGAATGTACATGCCTAAAACAGAAAGAAAATGGAATAGCACGAACATCAATCAAGGATGAAGCTGACCAACACAAATGAACAGAACAGTATACATTGTTGGTAATCACGTAATCTTTCTGACCTTCAATCTTCTCCACTCAGGTCCTGCGTAAAGATGATTGATACCCCAAACTTGTCGATCTACATAGCCAACAGCGTTACATCCTGGACCAAAATGTCCTCTCATCCCACATTTCACCTGCATATAAATAGTATCCAGTACTAAAAATATAAATCCTCAATCACAACAAACACACATACTGTCACAGACAGACTATAAGTGTAATTTACGCCAGTTGAAGTTTTACTTACAATGTATGTATGAGATGCATTTTTGTGGTGGTTGTGAGCATCAAAACTCCAATCAGGAACATACAAACCATAAGCCGTTGCCATATAAACTACAAATGCACACAAACCTCCAATCCTGAGAAGCAATTAAAGAACAGTACTCAATTTCTAGTAACTTCTATGATAATATTGTTGATATATGTATGTGTTCAGGCTCAAGGTTACCATTGCCATTTGTAAGCAAGAAAGATGGAGAGGTGACCAGGCTCAAGGTTAGTTGGTCTAACTTTAGTTGTTAAAGTCTCAATGAGAGCAACAACTAAGTACACCAATGCGATTCTCTGCAAGACAGCACGCATAAGAATGAAACAACATTATAGTTAATTAGTTATTAGTACATGTTCAAATATAGATTTAGATCATCATATTTACTAAGATAGTCCTACTAAGATAGTTGTTATATTCTTTTTCTTTTTCAACGTAATAAAGTAATCACCTGGAGGATTCCACACCACCGAATATGTTTCATATCAACTCCATAAGACAAATCATCTGGAGCATGGGAGTATCCTCCTGCAATACATATACTCGAGTTTAGACTTACATTTGAGGCAGACAAATAGGCAAAGTGGCCTTAATCGAATAAAAAGCATTAGAACTTTAAACAAGTATTCATACCCTGAAGCAGAATTCCCCAAAAAAGAAGTTTCAACGTTCTCAGAACAATCTTTTTTATAGCACTGCTAACTTTTGGGATTCTCTACAAAATCAAGTTCAAGAAAACAAAAAACTAAGAATATTAGGAAATTTGTAAAATTAGTATATAATGTACTACTCTAGGAAAAAAGTTAAGCTTTATGCAAGTGAATTAATTATAGTAAAAGGAGGCCTCTAACAATTAGATTCTATGTTACACTTCGTGTGACACTATATGTTATACTTTGTTAAGATTGTGACACGTGCACACAAAATGTTATTGAGGATCCAGGCTCCTTTAATTACCTTGAGAGCGAGGGCAATCGCTACCCCAACAATGAAGAGGAAAAATGGCATTACGAAATCAGCTAATGTACAACCATTCCAAGGCGAATGATTAATTCTTGAATATGCTCCTCCAGCATCATCCACCAATATCATCAACTGCTCAATACAAGTACTATAAAATACTTATCACTCATTTAACACTCCATCATATAATGTTAAAAAAACAGCAATATACAATATATTGTTACCACTATAGTTAGGCCTCTAAATACGTCCAAAGTCGCTATCCTCTTTTTCCTCTCTTGTTGAATTATTGATGAAGCTTGTTCTTTCTTCTCCAACTCCTCCTCTGGCTGCTCACACGTCTCTCTTCGCGGTTCATTGATATCGATGATCGTGTTATCATTGTTGTCTAATGTATCATGATTAAGCTTGTGTTCATCTTCTTGTTTCAAGTTCTTGATATTTTCCATAGTTAAGTACACAGCTCAAGGTTATGTTTTAGATTCATGTTCAATTATATAAATAATTGAAGAGCACAAGAAAACAAAAGAGTGGCAATCAGAGGATAAGAGATTATTGGGTGGCAAAAATTTGGACACAAATGATATTTGAGTTTAAATAAATATAATAGTTCGTACACATTACGTAGGACATTCTAATTGACACATAAAGTAGATTTAGGATGAGTTGAACTAAGATTCTTGCATGAATAATTTAGGACATACAGTTGATATAAGATTCAATTTGACAATTCGTCTCGACCTTTTATCGTGTTTAAAAAGGTTGTTTTTTGATATAATATCCAGAATGGGCTTCAGAGGGTCTGATTTGGGCTAGCCATATAGTGTCGAAGGCAGATAACTACCCACTGGGCCAGCTTTATAATAGTCCAGCTAAGGTATTGGTTGGTTTATATGGGTCCGAACTCGTGTCTTATACTCCATAAAAATACAATTTTATTTCGAAACATATAGAATTCATGCATAAAACTCCATTTGCAGTAATCACAATTCACATGAAAGTAATGCAAACTGAAGCTATAAGGAGAAGAAGAGGATTATAACTTGATTAAACAGTAAGTTGAAAAAACTGAATTGAACATAATGAAAACGTAATCCAAGAGATCGATGAGAACGACGACTAATACAAGAGTTATTGGTAAGATGCACATCCCACATCGGATATCGGTGTCCTCCCGAGTCAGTAAAAGATCTTGGGCTACTCCACCTATTGTCAATTGGTTTTAGAGCGGAACCTCATAGACTCTTATCATGGTATCAGAGCCAGACCCGAATTAATGAGGCACGTGTAACCCCGTCGATGTTGCCCACACTGATAGGCATCTTCCTGTATAAATATGTATCATTATTGAATAATACATAACAATCGATTCTATAATATTATGAAATGGGTTCCCTAGCCATGGAATGGAGTTGTCTCCATGTTGCAATCTTATGTAGATAGTCAATTCAAAAATATTGGTATATGCTGTATGTATCTACGCACAATATATTTCAACTCTCAATATGTCATTGATGAATGATGATTAAGCTACATCGGCTGGACCAAGAATGTGTTCTTCATCAATCATCTCGAGTTTTCAATCCAATACATCATCTATCATTCAAAAGGTCAAAATTGATTGGTTTATAATAATAAGCTCATACTCGATTATGAATTTATACGTGCTATCAACGCTGCTTTTTTGAATTCAGCCCAACCTAGTACGTCAATTGTTTTTTAGTACTGTATATATCTATCAAAATATTTGACCCATTTGAAATTCTTCAATTTTTTTATTTTATTTGTGCACGTTATACACACTTACGAGGATCATTTGATCATTAGTATCACTTACAAAGACGAAATCGAACCGATGATCCACTTACTAAAATCATTTTTAGACAATTACCTAATTGTTGGTATACAAAAATATATAAATTAGTAGTCATATATATGTAAATACAGAACCATAATAAGTATATTCATGTTTGTGTTTTGTAACCATTCTAGAATAGTTATGTTGCTTCACTTAGTTTATCATCATGTATCAAACTATTTGATCTCTAATATATATAGTAGAATCAGCAAAAATGAATGTTGAAGTAGTCTGATGATTAGATACATTTAAATTTATCTGTTGGCGGAATGTATATGTTATTAATAATTATTAGTAGTATATATGCTACTAAAACCTCAAATAATAAAATTTTAAGTTTTGGTCTCCTTATCATAAGTATACTTTTAGTGGACTGGACCAAGAATGTGTTCTTGACGAATGATGAATCGTTTTCCCAGCAATACATCATCGATCATTCAAAAGGTCAAAATTGATTGCTTTATAATAATAAGCTCATAATCGATTATGTAACGTTCTATTAATGGTGTGCTTTTCTTAATTCTACCCAAGCTAATACGTCAATTTCTTTTTTATACTACTATATATGATCTATACAAATATTTGACCGATATGAATTCCCAAATCAGCATTAAGAAATTTTGGTTTCAACTCTCTATATCTATGACGAATGAGAGTTGAAAAGTTATATGTTCATATGCGTTTGTAGATAATTGTCGAACAGAACTCACTAATTAGGTCATCTTCGTATTTTGGTCCTTCTAAATATCAATGATGCATTCATATACAAATGATCCCTAATGTGTTTCGTGTGTACAATTGGATCATAGGTCAATGTAAGTGTATATCGTACACAAATATTCTCTAAATTAACAAATGTATTCAAATTTATTTTAGGGACCATTTATGCACACAATACACACTTACCTGCATGGACGCCATTTGCAATCATTTCTAAAAAGCCTCAAATATATGTTCGTTTAAAGTTTTTATCAAAGTTATAAAAATTACCCAAAAATAAGTACAATCGTTAACATTTAATGAAAATATAATTAAGAAATCATTTATGCACACTATACACACTTATAAAGACCATTTGTACATTATTTTCATTTACACACACCAAAGTAAACCGACCACTTATTAGGATGATTTCGACAATTACCTCTATATTTGAACACAAAAATAAATTCCTTGCCGTGTATGTAAATAACCTTAATAAGTATGCATATTATGTTTTATAACCATTCTAGAATAATTATATCGCTTCAGTTTTATATTTTTCATCATGTATCCAACTATTTGATTTCTAATAGACTAAAATTAGTAAAAATCAATGTTGAAGTAGTCTAATTATTTCATGTTTTGGTCTTCTTATTATAAGGTATAGTTTATTTTGGTGGATTAGTTCATTAATTCACCTTTTTATATCACCTTTCCCAATCAGTATGTATAAGTATGTCTCCGGTAGGGTATGGTCTGCATTTTCCTAGCAAACTCAATTATTAAAATGAGGGTCTTAAAAATGTCCCTGTTTCAATTCATATTCATATAATCATTTTCACATATAATCATCATATTAGTCAGCACCTTAATTTTAATTGATGGAAACTTGGTGGAAATTACCATTCCATGCCACCAAATGATTATAAAAGGGGACAAATTGGACCAACATTTATGAAGCAAAACAACTAAACAACAAAAGCAAAACCTGAGAGCAACCTAATAATAAGCACACATTAATATCAAGAATAATACAATATGAAGAGAGCAATCGTTCAAACTTTTACTCTTCCATTACTCTTTATTATTGTCCTTCTCTTTTGGAATACAAAATCAATTGGAGCCCAAGAAGTTGGTATGTTCCTGTATTTTTCCCAATAATCGAGTTTATGTGACTAACTTGATCGTTCTTTGAGTGTTTCGTTTTTTGAATTTCTTTCTGTAGAGGATGAACACGAGTTCGATTATATAAAAGGAAGCGCGAAGGGGCCGCATCGATGGGGATATTTAAAGGAAGAATGGGCAGCTTGCAAGCACGGAAAAATGCAGTCTCCGATTGATATGTCTCATGAGAGAGTCAAAATCATCAAGAAAGTTGATTACACCAATTATAAACCTGCTAATGCTACAATCTCAAATAGAGGCCACGACATTATGGTAATAATAATAATAACTTTTTTAATTATGTTATCGTTCTTCTCCAATAATATTGCATTGGTCATGAGTTTTAAAAGCTAAATAATGTATGTTTTTTGTTTTTTATTATGGTTAATTATTTTGTTTTTCCTTTTTTGTAGGTACAATTTAATGGAAATGCAGGAGCAATGTTTATAAATGGCAATGAATACTTACTTAGACAACTTCATTGGCACTCTACTTCAGAACATACTATTCATGGCAAGAGGTCTTTTTTTTTTCCTTCAAAAATTTAAAATACACTTTGGGGTAAATTTATTTCGGGCTTGTCTAGTGTGCGTGGTATACCTAGCTGACGTGTTATTGCATCAGCTCGAGGTCTATTCACCTCAGTGGCTTCGATTCCCCATTACAGAGAAAATCCTTCCTCTAATAATTATGTAATGGTTTGTTATAAAATCTAATACATTATTTAATTGGGTTTGTCAGGTATGCTCTTGAACTGCATTTGGTACACGAATGTTTGAACCAAAGTGTGAAGAACAATATATCTGTAGTTGCTGTTCTTTTCAAGTTTGGGAAACCAGATCAATTTCTTAACAAGGTAACATCAATATTATTTTAGTAGTAATAAACTGATAACGTAGTATTTTTTTTCTTTTTTTGTAAATTAGCGATGAGATAGTTTCGAACCCAGGACATTTTGGTCACTAGCAATAGCTTTTTCCACTAGGGCTATGCGACTAACTCCTAAGTCCTAATAGCGTACTTCTTGAATCAATATTTGACCTTACAAGTTACAGCCAATTTGATAGAGATATGTGGTTGCAAAATAAATACCTAACTAATTGGTGTGTGCAGTAAGAAATAGAAATTGTCAAAAATAGTCAAATCCTCAAGCTAGAAGTAAAAATAGTCTACTATATTTATTTATGTCTTCCATTTATTATTGCAGTTAACTCCAACAATAAAGACAATGATTGACCTACACGAGGAGAGACATTTGGAAGTGGTTGACCCCAGAAAAATTGAAATCAACAATAAAAGGTTTTATCGATACCTTGGTTCACTTACTGTGCCACCTTGCACAGAAGGTGTCATTTGGACAATAAGTAAAAAGGTAATAATGTCTTCTATTTTAATCATAATTAATAATGATTCAGAAAAAATTACGATTTATAAATTAATTTTGGTTATTATTTCAGGTTCAGACAGTTTCAAAAGAGCAAGTCATGTTACTCCGAGAAGCAGTCCACGATGTAAGTATTTACTACAGAATATAAACCTGACGATTTTTTTAAAAAGACGAAGCGCGTATTATTGTTGCATAAATAATGTAAGATTATTATTAAGAATGTGATTTTAATAATGCAGTTTGCTGAGAATAATGCAAGACCATTGCAACCGCGCAATTCAAAACGAGATGTCAACTTAATGGTCCCTACCAAGATATAGAATAAACGAGATGCCAGCATATGTTGTTTGTTCAAGCTATGCATTATTTTTGTATGAAATATAGAATATCTACTGCATTATGAGTACGACTATTTGTTATTTTATTATTTTGTTACATTATGTATAGATTATCCTAGTTAATGATATACAACCATACACGTTCTGATTATTCTTCAAATCGTGAAATTTGTTATTAATTAGTTTGCTATATATTCTGTATAAATAATACTCCCTCCGTCCCTAAATGATTGTCACATTTGACTTTTGATGGTCAATAAAACACGATTTAAAACATAAATATCTCTTATTCTACATGCGAAAAAATTATAATAAGTTGATATTTCAAAAATATATATTGAGACGAATCTAACGAGATCCCACAAGACTATATTATTTCTTATCGTTTAATGAGAATTCGTGATCAAAATTTGTTGTAATTGACCACAAAAGTCAAAATGTGACAATCTTTTAGGGACGGAGGGAGTAACTTGCATTGCAATCATTTTTTAATTACAATAATGAATCAAATAAAGATTTTTTCGAATTGGCAGACATGCATGTGTTCGGGTCTCTGCCTAACAATCTAAAAAGTAAAAATCAATCTTCCTCTTAAAGGTTGATTATTGTTTTGAATAACATTTGTCTCTCATATTTCTTCACTTAAAAAATCATTGTTTTGAGCTAATTAAGGCATGCATAATTATCGTGTTTTATCTCATCAACAAAAGTTCTTCGATTGCCTGCATAATCTAGTTCAATGTTCGATCATCAATTAAGTGTGGGTTTGTCCCGCAAAGGTCTCCAATATTTATGTTAGAACGAATAGAAGACCAGGTCATCGGGTGCATCCGTGCATCGTGCATGCTCTACTATTGAATAGTTGTGAACTTGTGATTTGTGAATGTAGGTGGACCTCACCTGGCCTTATTAAAAGATAGAGGAACGTGGGCTAAGTTTGATAGATTGGCCCAAAAAAGTAAATGGACGTGAACTAGGTTTGATTGAACGGCCTAGAAAGCCCATCCAAGTGTTATTCTGTCAAGTGTCAAGACTTGAGCGCAATTCGCCATAATCTTATTTTTTGGAGTTTAGTTTCGTATTAAGGAAATATTTAATAATTAATATTTTTTCATTCTAAAATATAAAAAAAAGTATGTTTCAAAATATAATTGATGGTTAACAATTTTCTGGACCAACGAAAAGAATTGATTGATAAATGGAAAAAACTCGAACCAACCAACTATATATATATGTTCAGAATTGGATGGAGCTTGACATCGTCTTATCTTATCAACGACCTCCAACCTCCAAGGCTCTCATCTGTGCGGCCCTTAAGTTGAGCTTCTACTATGTGCACGAATGTAGTTCAAGATGAAGAATTTAGCGCTCCATCAACTACTATAAAATTTTCAAAAGAATTAGGAAAATCGAACTTCTCATAGATACTGGGAAGGAGATAATACATTTTACGCTAATTTGATGGATGCCCCCTATACTATTAAGTTAGTTTCTATGTGCCCCCTATTCTTTCGGTTGTTTCTCAGATGCCCCCTGAACCCTTTTTTGCAGTTTTAAACAATGAAATGACTATTGTACCCGTATCATTATTATAAAGTATAGGAGGAAATATTAAAATATTTTAGATAATTAAAATTAAACTTCACCCCTTCTTCCTCAACACACCCCACCCCCACCCTCATCCCAACCCCTGCTTCATCGTCTCTCCACATCCCTTCTTGCTCAAAATCAGTCAAAATTTGAACTTTCCCTACTTATTCCCTTCTTGCAATTTACATTATGAAGGTTTCAGTGTTTGACTCAATTGTCCAAGGTGGTGATGGAGTTGGGAGGGGCTCCGAAACTACAGGGGAAAGATATTTAAACTTGAGGAACATTTGGATAGGTAGAGGAAATTTATAAGCTTATTAGTGCACATGCCACAATACTTTATACCTCCTGAAAAAGTCTGCAATATTGGAGTGTTGGTTACTGAATTTTGATAATCTTCCCATAGCGAGAGATGGAGGCTCTGATAATTTGACTTCCGTGATTTCTTAAAGTAAATTCAGTTCTCACAGCTAGGCCTGTGAGCAAACGTCTTGGTTCGAAATTATCCGAAGTATTCGATTCGAAAAGATTTGGCTCGAAGTATGTTCGAAGGCATGATACTGATACCTGAACCTTGCTTTTTAGGTATTTTCAAAATCGAGACGAACGGTTCGATTTAGTCCGGCTCGATCACCCCCTCCCCCCTATATTAAATAAGAGGGCTGAACCATTGTGGACTAATATATGTATTCCCTTCAACCCACATATATTCCCACATATAAACCCTAATAACTATATATGTATTTAATGATAAAATCCTTATCAACCCACATATATTCCCTTATATGTACAGTGTACTATTCTCATTCTTTCATCTCCACTCTCCAGATCACCCTCCCCCTCCCCTTCGGCCTTCCCTCATCTCTTCTCTTCTCAAAAGCCGCTACCCTACCCCGCTCCCCCTCATGAGGCATGCCTAGGCCTGTGATCAAACGTCTCTGTTCGAAATAGTCCGACGTATTCGACTCGAAAATATTCGGCTCGAAGTATGTTCGAAAGCATGATACTGATACCTGAACCTTGATTTTAAGTATTTCCAAAATCGAACGGTTCGGTTCGAAAAGGTTCGAAGGCATGATACCGAACTCGAACCTTGCAAATATTCGACTCGATTCGGCTCGATTACAGGCCTACTCACAGCCATTATTTAGCTTAATAGATTTATGTTGTGGTAACGTGAGCTAAATCATATGGCGATACTTCACGATTTTATCTGCTGTAGTTAAATTGTATGTGGCTAATTGCACGTCACCCTCCTTCTCTGCTCATATCTTTTTCCATTTTTGAACTTTGTATTCTGTTTCTGGCAATGGTAAAGACAAGGTGCACTATAGTCTATAGAAACCTTAGACAAGGTGCACTATAGGCTAGATCAGGTTGTCAGGGGAATAAGTAGGGAGGGGGGTGAGGTTGGCAGAGAAAGAAGAATTGAGAAAGTTTGAATTTTGACTAATTTTGAGCAAGACGGGATGTGGAGAGACGATGAAACAGGGGTTGGGTTGGGGTGGGGTGTGTTGAGGAAGAAGAGGTGAAGTTTAATTTTAATTATCTAAAATATTTTAATATTGCCCCTTATACTTTATAATAATGATACGGGTACAATAGTCATTTCATTGTTTAGAGCTGCAAAAAAAGGTTCAGGGGGCATCTGAGAAACAACCGAAAGAATAGGGGACACATAAAAACTAACTTAATAGTAATTAGGGCATCCAGCAAATTAGCCTACATTTTACACATAAGTTACGTTCAGTACTCCTATTATTGAGAGATCACTTTCCAACAATCCAACGACAATTATTTCTTTCTTTCTCTTAGATTATCCATATCTTGCAAGAATATTACGCCCACTAAATTCATGCTGAAAGTAGGTACTCATTTGAGTCAGTCTCCAAATATCTATATATCCGTCACTATCAAATAATAATTTTAATTAAATTTTATTGAGGTTTAATAATAATGACTGATAATAAATTGTTGTAGTTGTTGTCTCTATGTAATTGTGTTTGTGGTCATAAGATTCGTTTCTTGATTGCTTGGAATTATGCTATCGGATATTAGAATATACCTCCTCCAATTACATTATTTTATTTGCCGATTTCCCTTCCCAACTTATTACTTCATCTTTTTTATGTAGAATGCTAAGGATTTTTATTAATCTCCTAATAATAGGCTCTTAAAAAGTAGAGATTTATAAGATAATACTAAAACAATTTTAGGATATTATATAGCTTGACTAAATGAAATATCACATATAACAAACGCAATTGTTAACGAAATTCACACATAATAACATCTCTCTTACACGATAAATATAATATAAAATACATTACATGCATTAATAAAAATCAAGAAAAGAAAAACACATCACACATTTTTTACAATAATCCATCCCAATTTAGTAATCATGGTGAGTTGGTGGCAAATGCTCATGAGTTTGGCTAATGAAGAGCAACTCATACACAAGGCCCGCGATGGCAGCACCAATTAGAGGCCCGGCCCAGTAAACCCAGTGGCATTCCCAGCTCCAGCTGACCAAAGAAGGCCCGAAAGCAACGGCTGGGTTCATGGCGGCTCCATCAAAAGCTCCACCGGCTAAGATGTTGGCTCCAACAATTAGACCAATAGCAAGTGGAGCAATTGTTCCCAAACTACCCTTTTTGGGGTCGATTGCGGTTGCATATACTGTGTAGACCAGCCCGAAAGTCATCACAATTTCAAGAACTAATGCACTTGTCACACTCACTCCAGATAAACCAAAACTTCCTGTTTCCTGCAAATGTTAGATCAAAACCATAAGCCATGGAATCGACAACGCTATAAGTTCCTTTTCTGATTGACTTAATCCTCGAAGTTTGTTAAAGATTTCGTGGAAACTTTGTTTAGTTAGTTCACGCAGTCGTTTGGTGGAAAGTTACGGTTCATTAACTTTTTCGTTCATTAATGGTTCATTAATCATAAAAAATGTATATTGTATACATTTAAATTACATTTTTCTTCTTTTTTTGGGTACATTTTAGGTAATACGTACCATTATGTCAAAAAAAAGTTCATTAATGTCAATCATCTAAGCTAATTTTTTCATTTTAAATAATTTGTACTAACTTGGTTAACAGATTTTGGTACACAAACTATATCGGATTTTAACATCATTTTGGTACATTTATTTTGAACATCTTATATTGTACCATCTTAGAGTAATATATTTTAGTAATGGGTACCATATTTAAATTGAAAGTAATTATATATGTTGATTAATAAACAATAATGAACGGTATTATTTATGTTGATTTTTTTTAGTAAAAAAACTAAGCAATATAGTATATATGGGCTCACCATGCCACCACAAGCGAACTTGAGAAGCAAGCAAGCCACAACCGAGCCAAGCAACTGAGCAATCCAATAAACAATCCCTTTAAAAAGAGTAATATTACCCCCAACAAAAGCACCAAATGTAACAGCAGGGTTAACATGGCCACCGGAAATGTTAGCCCCAACGGAGACAGCCACAAACAGGGCAAAAGCGTGAGCTATGGCGGCGGCAACGAGGCCGGTGGGAGAGGTCTCTCCGCCGTGAGTGATCTTTGAAAAAGCCATTCCTGAACCTTGGCCGGCAAAGACAAAGATTAAGGTGGAAATGAACTCAGCCACACCAGCCTTGAAAGTGTCTGGGTGTGTTAGCTCTTCTTGCCTTCCTAAGGCTATCCTACTGAAAGGCATGGTTGGTTCTATTCAAGTGTTGAAAAGGAAGTGAATAATTGGGAGAGTTTCTACCAAAATATTGCAGGTTTCCACATCTCATGCACTTCAGTGTCGGCCTTTATTTATATTCGATGCTGAGGAGTAGGTGCGATGATATTAACGGCTTATTTTGATATGGCCTAATTAGTTATTGCGCTCTTTTTTTTTTTTTTTTTTTTGCAAATTAATGATGGGGTGAGTATTGATCACTATTAATAGTATTTTCCACTAAACTATTTGATTAAATTAGCGATGATACGCTCTTTTTTAATTTGTATATTAAAATTACTAGTTATTTGTAGAGAGATCAATAAGTCCGAAAAATTATAGTTTTATACCGTGAGATTATTTAATGCACAGTACATAAATATTAATATTAATATGTTCAAAAATACTATATATATTTGTTTATTTGCTTGTTAAACAATGCAAATTAAATTAGTAATTTTTTTGTGAGTAGTGGCGAGTGGGTAGTTTATTAGTATTTTATATATAAATGATTAATTTTAAAAAGGAGAAATTTTCACGTGTCTTTTTTTTTTTTTTTAATTAGCGATAGATGTGAGTTTCGAATTCAGAACCTTTTGTGGTCACTAGCAAGAGCCTTTTTCCACTAGGCTATTCGATTAACTCTCATGTGCCTCTTTTGAATCCTAAACATTGTATATAGTGAATTATTCGACGATATTATTGTTCGCTCGCATGTTATTACTATTTACATTTTATGTTATATTGCATGCTCATGAATTGATTTTTAAAAACAAGAATTTTGTATATGTGAAATTTCAATAATACTCTTACCAAAAAATTCATTTAATTTGTCACCCACATGACTACATGAGATACTCAATTATAGATTTGACGAAGGATTAGACAGAATTAGTGAAGGGGGTGATCACCACCTCAATGTATTCACGAGTGAATGACTGTATATTAGGTATTAATGTATTATAAACATCAATAGGCTCCCAATCAATCAATCATTAACTCTAATAATTAGTCTATTACTACTCAACTCCAATACTTCGTCATTAAATGGAGAATCTTCAAAGTTATGGTTAGTTGAAGTCCGTCCGGATACTTTTGTTAAATTAATTTTCATCATCTAAAGTAACCCACGACTTTCTGAATTAAAAAAAATACCCCTATTCGATGAAATTGAGAAAAGTCTGATACGATAACGTGAATTTGCGACGTCTAGTTTTCTCACATATATAATTTGGCAATTTGTCATCTATAAGAACATAGTTTATTAGAGATGATAATGAAGTGTTACTATAAACTATGAATAAAGTACCATAGTAGATAAGATTTGGAAATAATGAAATAGAGGACGATAATAACTAGACAACTAGCACAGATTGTAAATAATTTCCATGTCCAATCTTGTTTTTAGATGCCAAATTGCCAATCACTATTAATACACCGAAGCACTGGATGCGATAAGCTAGGAATAGCTGACTGCCACGTAGGAATGATGGATAAGAGAGGAAGTATTGTGGGAAGAGAATACTCTTCATTTGGAAGAAGTGCCTTCTCACCGCCGCTTGTCAGCACCTACTCTATGAGATATTTGGGCGTTTTAAAAAATTTCAGTATTATTTTGTGAGATTTTCGGATGTTGTATGTGTTTACTATGAGAATCGTAATCACATCTAAAAAACGATGTTCGGATAATATGTGGATTGAAATCACATCCAAAAAGAGATTTGAACGGCTGTCAAAAGACAACGATGTTTATTTGGAGCTTAGACTTCCATTTGTTTCGTTGATCATGTGATTTCAATTTATTATTGTACGATTATTTATAATTCTTATTTTTAAAGAGAAAAAACACTCGACTTTATTGTAAAATTGTTAGAGGAGCAAATTGATACCGTTATAAAAACGTATTCGAAAGAATGTAATAATCCAAATATGTCACTCCAAAGCAAAAAAATGATTCTGGCGGATAAGACGATATGAATAAATCCCTTGTATCTTCCATTATTCATTACATATATTTATTTGCAATATAAGGAGTAAAAGATATACTCCGTAGTAGGAACTAGGAAGCACTCATCATTGTTGAAGTAACGTGTGTAATATGTATTGTTGTATCATTGTCTATATGGATAAACTTTGAATTTTGTACTAAATAACGTGATATAGAGCATATTCTTTCTTTTTTGTGTTTGATGCATACAAGATAAAATAAGCAAGACTTGACGACTTAGATGATTTAGATTATTCATGTAAATTACGACAACGTCTTTATTATTACACATAAAAATTCATGACTCCACCTAAATCAATCAACAATATAAAATAATAACAATTTGCTATTTATATATTAGCCTTAAACACATGATTATACGTTTGGTATATCTTTGATACGGGAGGGCTCTAGAAGCTATTCTTTAAGTGTTTACTACTATTAGCATAATAATTATATTTGAACAAGAAAGTATTGACGGATTGGAGAGGAAGAATCGACTGTTTTGTAGGTATATATCATTTTGTCGTACAGTATATGCCGACCATGAGATTCGGCAAGACAAATATAGCAATGAGTTATTTGATAGTTTATGGTGCCCACCATATTTCCTGCCTATTTATTCACAATATCAAGTGATAAGATGTTTAAATCACAAATTCACAGAATCAGAAAATTATTGAATTGAACTCATCTATCGTCGGCAGCCTTAGATAATTATGTCCCTTTTATTCAACGTGCGTGCTACACAGACATACACAGTAACTGACCATTATTGTCTCTTGTGTAGCCATATAGCCCATAAGCCAGGTAACTTGTGACACTTGTTCTTTGTTATTTGACCTAATACTATTCTCCCCTCAGCTTCTTTGGTCTCTTAAAGAAAATTCATCTTCGTGTGGATGCTTTCACTAATTTTGTAGGTGAAGGAGAAGTCATGAATGTTTGTTTGTTTATCACCTAGGAATTCCAAGGCGATTGTGGTCAACTCTATTGGAAGGAGTTCACTTACTATAACTATCATTTTATTGTGGGTTGATAAAGGGGTAATGTTGAAATCAAATATTTATTGTGGAAATATATATAAGAGTTAAGTTCTGAAATGGTTCGAGTAGGTGAGATCTTGTGCAGTTTGGTTTTTGGAAGTGATATTGTTGCATAAAAGGTCCTCTAATGACTAATATGTACAAAGATGTGTTTTGACTCATAATTTGACCTCCCTATATTGATGCTATTATATACTCCCTCCGTTTCTTTTTATTTGATTGTTTGGGGAAAAAATACTTTATTAAGAGATTGTGAAAAATTACATTGGGATTGTAAAAAGATGTATTGGAATTGTAAAAAGGTGCATTAGAATTGTAAAAAAGTTCATTGGGATTGTAAAAAGTGCATTGAAATTGTAAACAATCAAATAAAAAGAAACATGGAAAAAATGCTCAAACAATCAAATAAAAAGAAACGGAGGGAGTATATATTTGTGGGTGATTATAGGTAAAATTGAGCAAAGTAAAATATGAAAGGATGAAAATATTCCTAAACAATTGACATATTTAGTCATAGCACATAAAAAGTTTAAAGGAGTGACTAGATTGAATAATTTTTGCAGCATTAGTTATCATATTTGATCGGTGTTGAACAATAATGATTTAACTGACTTTTTTTTAAACATAGTGATATCTTAGACCATTAACACTTAAAAGTTAAAGTTTGAATCATAAAATATAGTATAATCCAAAATCGTGTATATCACTATCAAGTCAAGTTCGGACAAGCAGTAGTGGACCTCAATGGATTCACGCATGTTTAATCGAACATGCACTTTTTTTTTAAAGAAAAATTATATGTATAAAGGAAAAAGTAATGTAAAAATTAGCATTTAAATTAATATTTAAATATATTTAAGTGTTTTAAACAGACACTTTAAAAATTATGTCGATTTTGAACAGAAATTTTAAAACTCTTAGATCCGCTACTGCGAATAACTATCGGATAAGTCAGTTGGGTAGTTGGGTAGACGTAGTTTGCTACCTGCTCCTCAATACATATTCTATTGGACCTAAAGTTTGAAAATGGAAACAATGGGCCGTTAACCCAATACCTTTCCCTCTCTGTTGACTATTCTTCTGCTTACTTTTCGTAGACCTTCTTATACTCCACAAAAAACCCAAATTAAAGGGTTTATGAGTTTATCTCCTTCACAAATTGCAACTTCCTACTAACAAAAACCCTATAGATGGCAGTTTCAGGTAGGCGAAACGGAATGATGGGTGATGAAGATGAAGGCGGCGCCGCCCCACTCGAGTTCTTCGAGCCGGACCCTGACTCCGCTTCGGATTCCGATTCCGGTGCTCCACCTCACCTCCGTGACCTCGCCGCTGCCTCCGTCTCCGGCGATCTCCAGGCTCTCAGACTCGCACTTGGTATGACTATTTTTCAGTAGAAATTCATATTATCCGTTACTAGCATTATTCATTATTCCCCACATTCATTACAGATTGTAGAATTTTGAATTTGATGCTTGATTTATTAAATTTTGAGCTCAAGTGTATTTTTTAAATGTTCTAGTGCTAGATGAAAGTACTTTCAATAATGACTTTTAGTATTGATATGATCACTTCGATTCAAATCCAAGGTATATGTGTATCTGATGGCTACAAATTTTGTTGAAGTAGACTATCTTCTTAAATCGGAGTAGTATTTTGTGTATGTTCCTAACTTCCTATAATATTTGGTGGAAAAATATATATCAATTGCTAGAAATTTAATGTACTTAACTATTTTATTATGAATAGGATCGTTCTGAGAGTGGTTATTCGTATGCCTTTACAAACAAAAGCTACCTTTATATGTGGGTGAACTGATGCAATTTATACTATTGACTTCGGCAGATAACCTTGTTGGCTCCATTGATGAACCATTGGAAGATGGCGATAGTGCTCTTCATCTTACTTGTCTGTACGGTCATCTACCCTGTGCCCAGGTTAGTGTACTGGATGCTGTTGCAATCAGAATACTGGT
Source organism: Echium plantagineum (assembly GCA_003412495.2). Taxonomy (NCBI): domain Eukaryota; kingdom Viridiplantae; phylum Streptophyta; class Magnoliopsida; order Boraginales; family Boraginaceae; genus Echium; species Echium plantagineum. The sequence goes on along the minus strand of CM016566.1, from coordinate 4,066,443 downwards.
CTTTTGATAAACTAATAATTGCAAACTAAACAGAGTGATTCAAGATAAGTTGCACAATTGAATTGATGATAGAAAATCTGTTTCTCGTACATTACCAGCCTTGTGGCTACTGCCTTTTATAAAGGCAACTCAAAACATTAGTCAGAATTGATACTACTATAAGACAGTGACATTCACGTGATAAGACCATAGTATAAAACCCTAATTCAGTTGCAAAATGCTACTTAGACATATATTCGAACATCCAAACCTATTTAGGTTCTAGACGCTGCCCAGTGGAACCATAGGAGGCGAAGTGATCTGTCGTTTATTTGTAACACCTTTGCACTGTTATGATTACTACCGTTGACGGTCTCACAGAACTCTGTTTATCGTTCTCTAGCTACTTGTCGAAAGGGGAGCAAGTCTTGATGTCAAGGATGAAGATGGAGCACTTCCACTGCATGATGCTTCTGCTGGAGGTGTGTTCTAGTTCTATTTATTCATTGAGTAAAGTAATTTCATATAAAGGCTAGTGCTCACTCTCTAGTCTGTGTATCCTCTATAGGCTTTGCGGAGATAGTCCAACTCCTCCTTAACAGTGCTGGTGGATCACAGAATGTGAGCAGGATGCTTGAATCAGTTGATATAGAGGGGGACACTGTGAGTGGTTGCTTATTTTTAGAGTTTATCTATAATTAGTACTCGGTATGCAAGAGCAGCATTTTATAATCTCAACCATAATTATGTCTTCTTTGTATACTTGTAGCCTCTTCATCACGCTGCAAGAGGTGAACATGCTGTTGTTATTCAGTTGTTGTTGAACGCTGGCGCTTCGCCAACCAAGACCAATATCTACGGAAAGGTTAGCATTTGTCAATATATTTCTTTTATACTGTTTATTGCTACTAATTCGTCACTTACCACTATGAAACTTGCAGATCCCATGCGAGCTTGCTGATCCAGACACCGATGCTAGGAGAGTTTTAGAAGCTGTGGCCAATGTATCTTAGGAGATTTTACTAAACTTAGACATTTCTCTAGTCAAAATCACTGCTATTGGGCACATCCATATACAAATGTTTTATATTAGTTTTTTCCATTTCTGTTACAATTTATACACAAGATGATCTTCAGAGTCAAAATTGAGTTCATACAAATTTCTGAGGGGTGCATTATTATTCGTTTGTCGTTGATTTATTTGTCCACTATGGCTTTGTTTCTTCTATACTCCCTTGATTAAGTGTGTTGTTTGCCTTCTCTGAAGATGTAACGTATATTAGCTTAAATGGACTAATTTTTGGAATTAAAGTGATACCCAAACAACTAAATAGGTAAAATAGAACATCGGAAGATCATTTACACAAACTTCATCAAATATTGTCACGACGAAATAGAGAATGTCTGCCATTTTTACAAGCAATTCCAGCATTCTTCAAGTGCTTCTCAAACATAAGTCTTAGGTGAATTCATGATTTAGGAGCAGCAACTGCCACCCTCCGGTGTCTTGTGTTCTTGTTGTTGCCTGAGGATATTTCTCTTTCCCACTGTTGATCCTTCTTCCAAGAGACTAGGCACCTCCATTATCTGTCAACAAGAGTTGTTAAAGAGTATTAGAAGAGTAAAAGAAATGCAGAGAAGAAACTGACACACGATTGAGGTGTGCAGCATGGTCAAAGACGGACTACTTGGAACTACATCACTGCCTCGAACAAGCCTCGATGAAGATCAAATGTTATTTAAAGCTCAACAGAGGAAGTGTACATGCATGTGCGTACCTTTAAAGCAAGCTCTTCAAAGCATTGTTCAACGTTTTCTCGAGTCCTAGCACTGCATTCGAGAAACAAGGCTCCAAGCTCTTTTGCTAGAGCAGTACCTTCTTCTCTACTTACAACTCGGTCAGATTCCTGATAAGTGAGATCTAGTCACTATTCATGTAATGTTCGAAACAAAGATACCAAATCTGAATAACAATCAGCCTTATTTAGGTGCTCTTAGGTGAATTCAAGAACGAAATGATCAAGAGAGTAAAGAATTAGAAGGATGGATAAATTACCCGATCAACTTTGTTACCAACGAGTATCTTGACACAGTCCTGGTTTGTGGAATATAGTTCCACCTCTCTTGCCCAGACATCAGACAAGTTTGTGAAGCTCTCTCTTCTTGTGACATCATATACTACAATGTAGAAAGAGATGAGAACCAGAAGAAAATAAGAGCACAAACAAATACTCCCACGATAAATAAGTCAACATTTCTATTGACCATACCAAGAATAATCCCTTGAGCGCCTCTGTAATATGAGGTCGTTAGCGTCCTGAATCTCTCTTGTCCAGCTGCATTACCAAAATTTACAAATCAATCATGATATGCAAAGGATAGTTCTAGTCATTCGATGTTCATCAGTGAACACAATAACCAAGAACTGCAGAAATATAATTCAATTGATGGAATGCCATTTTAGAATACTTATGCAGAAGCAGAAGCCGAAGCGCAGTAACAAGGTTGGCATATGATCCCAAGGGGTAAGCAAAAGTTAGAGAAAGCGGGATTTGTTCGTACCAGTATCCCAAATTGTGAGCTTCAATCTTTTCCCACCAACTGTGAACAATTTGATCTTGAAATCAACACCTTCACAAACAGGAATAGAGGGAAGATATAAACACCTGAGTTGTTATACACGCTGATCATCAACAATACAATATCTCATGAACTCAGAAACTACAGCAATGTTCTAAAATGAGTAATTTCTTTGGTCAAATTCGAAAGCAACCTCTCTAACACTAAAGTTGTATACTATCCCAAGCGTGTGGGGACCTCTTTAGAGGCACCGGGGCATGTTAGCCAAAGCACTCAAATGAGTAATTAGCTTTCCCTTCTATTAAAAACAAGACATTAAAATCCTCGACAAGAACACAATCACTGTTTTGATCCACCGAAAAAAAATCACATCAAATTTCCACCATATCTAATGCAACATTGGCATTCTACAATCCAACAACCTCATGAAGTTACTACAACAAATTCAAGATCCCAAATGTTAGGCTAATGGGTGACGAGCCCATAAGCCCGCATAATAAACTAGGTTTAGCTTATATTCACCTATAAATATAGGTGATATCTATATTGTATGTCACCCATTAGCCTAACACCAAATCAACCAAAATGCATATTTTACTAACAAAAATGTAGTCTTTCAATAGTTACTGTATTAAGGCACGTTACACATAAATTATATCGATCAACAACATAATAAATGCATAACAAAAAATGAAATAATTACCAATAGTGGGCGAGAGATCTTCAACAGAGCTAGAAATGAAGCTAACAAGAAGACTGCTTTTTCCAACACCCGAATCTCCGATCAGCAAGATCTTGAACGACAGCTCATAGTTACTGTTGCTCTGCGCCACCATCGTCGACATATTTCAGCTCAATACTCGAAACAATCAAATATTTTGAGACGAGGCTTTTAGTATATAAAATCAATTATATTGATAGGAATAAAACTGAACTAGTGAGTATGCAGATTGATATAAATGCACCCACAAACTCTGTTTCCTCTTTCTCCCTCTGTATTTAAAGCATATAAATAAAGAAATGGAACAGTATAGGAAAATGGCGACAATTAATGTGGGATATGAAAAGGCTAATGAAGAAGTTATATGTCATCATATTTTTCATATTTATATATGTGTATATGCATTTTACTTTAGATATAAAAAGGGTTAGTTAGCTAAGCGCATGATCAAAGAATCACCAAGGACAACGTTATTCTCTGTCTTTTCTCGTTTCTTTGGGTTTTCATATATTCGTTTGTGACCGTTTTTGCCAATTGTCTTTTGCATAAAGGAAATAAAATGCAACTAACGCTCGCGCTTTCCTTACGAAAAATTTCACAAGTCACGATCTTGATTCACAAGCTCAAGAGTTCGATCCTCAATATAGAAGATAGGGCAAATGGCTTCTGACATCACTCACGTTTGAAAAAAAAGTCAGTTAGATCAGTCATGTTTCAAAAGCGCTAGATAGATCACTAATGTTTAAAAAGTCACTCATTCGGGTCACTCCATCAAATTTTTGAAGGGTATTTCTGTCCAAACACATTTTTTTTTTCTCATAAGCACCCAATTTAACTCTTATTAACATATTGACCCCAATCTCGAGAATACAATTTTTTTCGATTTCTTTTTTCATATTTTTTCGATATTTTTTCGATTTCTTTTTGATTTCTTTTTCGATTTTTTCTCGATTTTTTTTCGGTTTTTCTTTTATTTTTTCTCGATTTCATTTTTGATTTCTTTTTCGATTTTTTAATTTCTTTTTTTATTTTTTCTCGATTTCTTTTTTGAGTTCTTATAGAAAAAAGAAATCAAAAAATAAAACAAAAAAAGAAATCGAAAAAAGAGAACGAAAAAAGAAATCAAAAAAGAAATCGAGAAAAAATTGAAAAATAAATTTAAAAAAATTGAGAAAAATTGAAAAAGAAATTAAAAAAAATGGAGAAGAAATCGAAAAAATCAAAAAATAAATCGAGAAAAAATTGTAATCTTAGGATTGGGGTCAATGTGTTAATAAGAGTTAAATTGGGTGTTTATGAGAGGAAATAATGTGTTAGGACATAAATACCCTTCAAAAATCTGATGGAGTGACCAGAATGAGTGACTTTTTAAACATTAATGATCTAACTGGCGTTTTTGAAACATGAGTAATCTAACTGGTTTTTTTTCCAAACGTGAGTGATGTCATAAACCATTTGCCCTAGAAGATAAGGGTTGAGATTACTATCGCAATCTTACCTATAAAAATACCACTAGCTAGATGATACATTGACCTACTAATAATCATATCCCAAGGAATTAGTAATACAGTACTTTTTTTTTTTTTTGATATGAAAGTGAATCCGAATTTAAATTGTGTCATGTCGTATCAATAGAATGGATATGGCTCTACTCCTCTACCCAAATCACAACAATTTCTCTTCGTGTTTCTAAATGATTAGTACATTTTGACTTTTATGGTCAAACTTTAATAAATTTGATCAATAATTATATAGTATAGTCATGTGGGATCTTGTTAAATTCGTCTCAATATATATTTTTTAAAATATCAACTTTTTATAATCTTTTCGCATGTAGCATAAGAGATATTTACGCTTTAAGTTGTGTTTTGTTGATCATTAAAATCAAAATGTAGCAATCATTTAGGATTGAAGGGAGTAACAGAGACTAAAATGACAGCGTGCTCGTGTATGTGTAGACCTTAACATATGAATTTATACGATTACAATTTACAATATACGAGTATAATACCGGAATTGGGGTCCATCCTCCAGGTATTTGTGGGTGATATGTTACTGTCTTTGTGGCCCTTTCGTGGCTGTGGTGATTGTGGAGATGGATCGAACTGGGACCTCAATGTTCACTTTTTAGAGATATCTGACTTCCAAGTTATCATCTCTTCACTTTCTTCTTCTCTACTTGCATTATTGCATTTTATTAGCATATACTATATTATTAGAGTCCTATATTGTTAGAGTACTAGAGTCCTATATTGTTAGAGTACTAGAGTCCTTATGTTATTAGGACTAACATCCTTATTGTGTATAAATAGGACCTTCCAGTGTATGTAATCATCATCAAAGAATATTACTACTTTCATGGTATCACAGCTTATCGATCTTTGAGGCCTAAATACAACTTCCGCTACCCTGCCGGTGAGTTTTCTACTATATGATACTCACCGGCAGGATTTAAAACTTTCTTTTTTCTTATTTTGTTTCTCTATAATTTTTGTCAGTAGATCTAAATTTTTTAAACTTATTTTGTCCTGAAAGTTCCTAAACCTATTTTTTTCTCTTCCGCTGTTAAGATCTTGGTTCTTTCCGCTGCGCCGGCGGGTGGTTCACCACTTCAAAACCATCCGCCGGACATTCGTATTTTAATCTATGTTTTCTTTTCAATATTACTTTTTTTTTCTTGCTTTTATTTTCTCCTAAAAAAAAATCAATGTCTTATAGTGGAAGTCTTCGATTTATTCCTCCTCCAATAACTTATTTTCTTCTTCGATAAATCTAAAAATAAAAAATCATCGCTCTCCCCTGATTACTATTGCTCAGTTTATTTCGCGCAACTTTTTTTTCTTCCTCTTAAACGAGGCTCTTATGATTTCCTTTCTCTATGATTGAGACTCTTTTTTTTTCCTTTCTCGTTATAACGCTTCTTCTTAATTTGTTCTCTTTTACTCTTCATATTTTTTTTCCTCTTATTTTACTCTGCTCCAATGCAGAGTTTTGTTTTTTTCAGATCACATCTAACGATGGTCTACTTTCTTTTTCTTAATATTTCTATGGCGATGTCATGTCCGCCTATCTTTTCTAGTGTTTTTCCGGTGATGCTCTTCCACCGATGTTTACATGTCCGCCGATGTACTTCCGGCTTATTAGTGTTCCGAAGATGTATTTCCGTCGATGTTTTTTTAATTATTGCTGATATTCTATTTGTTCGAGAGCAGTGAGCCGGCTTGAAGCCCGAGTTATCCATGTTCCCTCTCGTTATCAAACCGCAACCATCTTCACCAAGGGTCTTCCACTCATCTTATTTACTGATTTTCGGGACAGTCTTAGCATCCGTCCTCCTCCCGCTTCGACTGCGGGGGTGTATTAGCATATACTATATTATTAGAGTCCTATATTGTTAGAGTACTAGAGTCCTATATTGTTAGAGTACTAGAGTCCTTATGTTATTAGGACTAACATCCTTATTGTGTATAAATAGGACCTTCCAGTGTATGTAATCATCATCAAAGAATATTACTACTTTCACATTTGTCGAACACTTTCTCCCCCTTGAAATGCCCTTTTTCAATCTTCAAAACCAACTACTCCCAAACAAAGTTTTGATTATCGTTAACTCTTTGTTAATATCATGATGTATGTATTTTTTATTTTAAAATTAACTCTTGAAACACTTAAGACATATATCATAATCTATCCTATATATAATGTGGGAAGGGGGCAATTGGAGGTTATATATGAAGCCCCATGATCTCCTATTTTATAGGAACGAAAAAAATAATAAATACTATGTTATCTATCCTATATATATTGTGGGAAGGGGGCAATTGGAGGTTATATATGAAGCCTCATGATCTCCTATTTTATAGGAACGAAAAAAATAATAAATACTATTTTATATAATATTATATGAATTTGTAGATATTTTATAGGAGTATTATTCTACACACATTTTTTATAACTTCATGAAAATTAATCAAAGATTATGTATTTAAGTACAATAGATAAAATCGCACAGACAAGACTGTGTACAAATATCTAGTTTTAAGTAAAGTAACAAAGAATGTCACACAAAATGTAATATACTATCTAGTATCGTAATTACATTATTACTTAGAAATTATAATCAGTTGAAATGATGCCCAAATTTACACTATCATTCTCTCTCTAGATATAATTTTATAATTTAATCATATATCTTATCACATATTTTATTTCGATCATTCTTCAATTGACATGTTTGCATTTCTCAATTAATATCATATATATGAAATGGATGATCAAAATAAAACATGTATAATCAAAATAAAACATGTATAATCAAACATAAATTACTCTCACAATTTAGTTACTTGAATAAATAGTTACTACTCTAACTATGGGAATTGGAATGCTAAATTGCTCACAAGTGTATTTCCATGCTATCATCAAGAATAAAAAATTAGAGCTCTTGTTCAAGAATAAAGAAAGTATATGTTGTAATATTTCCAACTGTTATTGGATCTTTCGCCAAACTTTAATGATGTGGTTTTTAAAATTTTTAGTTTCATTTGTCATTTAAACAATTGTAATATTTTGAATACTGACTGCAATGGATTCATACATCATCATGATTTATAATCAATGAATTGCTTTACCGGTCAAAAAAATTATAACAGAATAAAAAATAATTCCTTTTTGAACCAATCGATCTTTCACATTCTTTTACAAGCCTAATTCGTCTCATAAATAAACAGGCCAAATAAATTGGAAGCCCTCGGCCACTTAACAAACCGTACCATAAACAAACAGCCCAAATGAACTCGAAGCGTTTGGTCACTTAACAAGCCCACTTACAATTACAAATAGAGAAATCAATTAGTGAGGGACAGAGAGAGAGAGATGGACAGAGAATGGGGATCGAAGCCAGGAAGCGGAGGCGCCGCCTCCGCCCAAAACGAGGCCGTCGACCGCCGCGAACGTCTCCGGCGACTCGCTTTGGAGACAATCGACCTTGCCAAAGACCCTTACTTCATGCGTAATCACCTCGGAAGGTCAACTATACCTTAAACCCCCAAATTCACATCTCTTCTTATTTAATTTCCTCAATTTTTTTCTTTTTGCTTTTGAAGCTCGTATTTATGTATATTTAACTATGTTGTAGTTAGCATTTACATATGGTAGTTTAAAACTCTATTTTACACTTTCTGTTACTCCCTCCGCCGGCGAAGATTGGCTAGTTTGATTTTCGATGCTCAAAATTGAATTAGTTTTTAGCCTTAATCGAGACATATAGGGTTTAGTACGAATCAGAAGTATCTTGTTCTTGGTTAAGGGCAATACAATTGCTTTCTTTTTCCAGTTGAACTAGGATATTTTTATTCAACTATAAATCAGCCTACTTTTGAAATATTATCTTGTTAAAATTTGTATTCATATCAAAAGACCAATAAAATTAGGTAATGGACACTACACAATTAGGTGTTATTATGTTTAAGTTGATAACAAAATATTGATAATGTTTTTTGGCGGCAAAGGCTAGTGGTTTTTATTGTGAAGTCAAATCTCTCAGTTAAGTTGAAATGGAGGTAGTAACAAATATTTAAATAATTGAGTTCAAAATTTAGAAAGTCTAACATGAAAGTTCAGAACCAGACATTCTTTATGGGATGAAGATAGTGATTTATTCGATTTGATTTTCAGTTTAATTAGGATGTATATTTGACAATTTTGTTGGTGTTAATATGTTTACAGTTATGAGTGTAAGCTTTGTTTGACGCTACACAACAATGAAGGTAACTACTTGGCTCACACGCAGGGGAAACGCCACCAGACTAATCTGGCTAAGAGAGCTGCTCGTGAGGCCAAGGAAGCTCCTGCTCAGCCCCAGCCACATAAGCTCAAAGTCTCCATTCGTAAATCGGGTACTTTTGTTTTTAAACTCTTCATTTACTTTTGTTTGTTATGTGCACGATTTATTATATGGAGTTTGGATAGTGAGTTATACCCGCACGTCTGTTTTAACTTTTAAAGTAATTTAAACAAGATACCCTGATATCCAATTTTCAAAGTGGACATTGTTATACTAGAGAAATGTCTCTTGAGGAAGCACTTTGCAGCTGGTTACTGCGGTTGCTGTCGTAACAAGTCCATTGTTTCTTCCAGAAGCTCATTTCAGTGTTTATCTATATATGTGCAATGTGATATGAATTTGGTCCTAGTTGAATGAGAATTATGTAAGAGAGTTGAAACAGAGTGTAACACGATCCTGAAATTAAGATTTTTAGTTAGCTGGATTTTGCTACCTTCTTACTGTTAATGAGATTGGCATCTCTTATTGTGTCCTCTGCTTATTTTCAATTTCATATGGGGAGGTATTCGGTTGGCCGCAGTTTTCTATGCAAATTTGTTCCGATGGCCACTTAATGAAGTAAGTTGTGAATCAACTTGTCATGGGAGTTATAAGGCGTTGGTTTCTGTTAGAATTAGGGAAACATCAGGATGTAGGGGCTCTTTGTAACCGTCGTCAGAAGGCTAAATGCCTTCTTATGGACACTGTAGAAGTGTTGCTTGTTACATAACGGTGATTGCTGCTTTCCCGCATTTAAGAATAAACCAAAGAGAACATGTTCGTATATATGTTATTAGAAGAAGCTTCGGAAACCTCACATAAATGTTAAAGAGTTCTTTACTTCGCTAGGCCCATGGTTAGTAGTCAGGGATCCTCTTTGTTCCCTTGCATTTACACTGAGTACAGTCTAATTTTTTTATGCTTACAGTTAAAATTGGTAGACCTGGATATCGAGTGACAAAGCAGTTCGATCATGACACAAAGCAGAGATCTCTCCTCTTCCAGGTTCATTTATTCACCCTTCTCTCGAACTTGTTTTGTGTAGTGTAAATGCTTATTAGTTATTGCCTTTTCAAATTGAATTAACACATTACTTTTCTGATGTATCTACTAATCAATGGGCACATTATTCTTCTTTTTTCTTCTTCCAGTGTTGCTCTTCGTTCTTCAACTTATTATGAGTTGGTCACTTCTATTATTCACTGACATTGCAACTTTTATCTTTTGTGTTTTAACTTCGAAAAATATACTTCCTTCATAATGTGAAAATATTGTGCATCTGAACTAAGTATAAATATTTTGATGAATAGTAAAATGAGCTACAATATGAAGGAATAGTATTTTGTGTTATAATTATTCCCTTGAAATTTATGCAGATCGAATATCCTGAAATCGAGGACAACGTGAAGCCGAGGCACAGATTTATGTCATCTTTTGAGCAGGTAATACCCCATCATTCTTTAATTTAATTAAATATATTTTTAGATAGTTGTATATATCTAACATTTTTTTCCTTCCAAATTACATCTGTAAGCATTTTTTGTAACTTCTTTTTTGTTGACAGAAAATTCAACCTTATGATAAAAGATTTCAGTATCTTCTGTTTGCTGCTGATCCTTATGAAATCATTGCTTTCAAGGTATAATAATATTCTTCTGCTTTAATGACCGACACTTCATTTGTTTTGTTGCTTATGATAATCATATTATTATGAACTCTGTCAATTTATCAGGTTCCCAGTATAGAAATTGACAAATCAACTCCTAAGTTCTTCTCGCATTGGGATCCAGACTCCAAAATGTTTACAGTATGTTTCTATAAATCCTTTCTTCTGTTGCTTTATCCATTATCTTAATAATGACTAGTTCTTCTCCATCAAATTCAAAATATGAGGCCATGTATATTTTGCAGAAACCATTTACAGTATGAATTTATAGCTGTCCAAATCCTTACGTTTCAGTCTTATATCAGATACACTGTTGCTGAATTTAGTTTGTCATAATATTTGATTTGCAGTTGCAATTGTATTTCAAGCCAAAACCGCCAGAAGCAAACAAAGGTCAACCAGCTCCTGCAGAAAATGGCTCAGCAGCTCCTGGTGTCCCACCCCGTCCTTTGCCTCCGCCACCTCAAGCTCCCCCTCCTCCGCCCCCTCCTCCTCAAGGGCTTCCACCTGGGCCTCCACTTGGAAATCCTCCAAGAGGCCCTCCTTCAATGCCGCCACCTCCAATGGCAAATGGGCCTAGGCCAATGCCTCCAGGTGGCAATTTACCTGCTCCACCACCTCCACCTTCTGGTAGTGGGACAATGGCAAATTTCACTCCTGGTTCACAGATGGGAAGACCTCCGATGATGCCCCCACAAGGTTTTCCTGGTCAACAGATGCAGGGTCAAGGGTTACGCCCACCCCCACCTCCACCTAATATGGGGTGATGAGATTGTTTGCTCTAATATCTGAAGCAAGCATGTGGTAGATCTCTGAGGCTTTAACATTGTATGCGTTGCTTAAAAAATATTTGTGCTGGGAAGTGGGAACTGGAAAGGCATGATATACCTTCTGAAATGGTCACCCAAGTATTGCTTAAGATTCACGAATGAAGTTCGGTGCTCATCTTTTTCTCTAACTTGAATCCACTTGGAATGGAATTTTTCTGTACTTTCTGTTTTTGTTAGAATATGTACTTTTTGTAAGAATAGGAGGAGAATGTTATAATAGTAATTAGTAGCATAAAAATACCCATTTACGTTCACCACAAGAATACTTAAATTGCGAGGCATATTATATCCATTGCATTCAGTAGAAAGATTACAATGTCCAGTGTCCTATTTCTCAACAGAATTGGGAGGGAAAACCTTCTGAATGAAGTTCAAAAATCGTTCGGAATAGAATGTTGGATCAACAGCAGAAATAGATACAGAATCAAACTGAACAGATTTATATGCATGTTCAATCTTCTTGCTTAAGTTATAGTCTTGCAGTATGTCAATGATACCGAGGTATAAGACAACATCGTAAACCTCATGGAATATCTGCACTTCATCGTTTCCTTGTATGTGTTCTGCCCTTGCCGGCATATTAACCCCAAGTTGGATTTGAAGTCTGGCAAAATAAGCAATGCATTTCAAATTTTAAAAAAATACCAAAAATTCGACGGGGTGTTGGGGATAATACAGAGTAGGAGATATACCTTGCTGTGCCAGGAAGGAGAAGATCTACTACTTCATCACCAGTTGAAGATGAAGCTCGTAATCTTCCACCTCTGATATGCGGGCCAACAACAAAGCTACCATCATCATCACCTCGTGGAACCAACACAAGGCCTTCTGGGGATATCTCATCCTCCAAAGATTCTGTCCAGGAGATCAACATAATGACATTGGAAACTATGATCTAAATTCCTACCAAAAACACATGTCCTACCATGATAAATTGAGTGGCCTTATTCAACACAAAACAAGGTCAGTGTGACGAATATTCAAAAGCTCACTTTTGGCTTGATCTGAAAGGCTGTATGTATCCCTCATTTTGACATTAAGAGTCGGCTATATATTCCACATAGACCCAAGTTATTTTGACGATTACTAAAATGAACACGCTTTACCTGATATGAGAAGTTGAATATATACAACATGTTGGCATTAATCATCATAATATGTTACGGTTGTTATTCTTCTGATGGATAGAGTTTTATTTAGAAGGTTATCAGCTTTCTGATTTCTAAATACACATCTCTCCTTTTTCCTCAAATCAGTTCACCAAGTCTTCAATTGTCAGTGTTTTAGGTTCCCAAGTAAAGACAAAGAACATGATCAATGTATTTTGATGATAGTGTTATAATTTTATTTTCAACTGAAAGAAGATTATACAGATTGTTTCGAGCACTCATGCACCTATAGTATGTTCATGTAAATATTAAAAGAAGCATTTCCTGCAATTTTCCACTGAAAGTAAAATAGGTCCGACTTACCTTCTTCTGCAACAAGTGCCAGTCCATCTGTTGTTGTACGTTGACTATGAGACATAAGAGAACGAAGGTGCTGTGGTGCCCTGTAGTGAACTCCTAACAGAAGACTGTAATCCATAATGTTCTGTGCTTCGAGAAATTTGCTATCAATTTCGATCTGCCTGCATGTGTGGAGTTAAAATAATTGTTTCCTCTGAACATGATCACGATATTATGCATATACATAATACACTGGTAATTTCTCTGAAGCTAAGCATCTGACAAAATGAAGAAATTTCAGGAAATAAAAGATAGTGGCATAGGTTTTGTACATAGGAATATCCTTAGTAACATGTATAACACCAATATTTAACTCAACATATAAATGCCAAATAACTGAAGAATGAAAATCTAATATATTAAGGAGATGCCGAGGACAGAAAAGAAATTCCCGAAGTTGGCCTTTGGAAATGAAACACTCTAGGAACAACCTCATGGTATCAGAATTTAAAGTGAAGACTGATATTATATCAGGTGTTTATCGAAGAGTTGCAGTTCATGAAATTACATTGTACAATCAATTCCAAGGAGCTCCGACATAGGATATAAGACTTCTAAGTTCATTTCTTGATTGATTTCGATGCAATGAGATACTTGAATTACTACTATATGAAACTGAGTAAGGAGTGCAGAGAGAAGGATATCATCGGATGGATTTTTGTAAAAAGGAAACATCACTTACCCCAACAGGGCTTCTCTCCAAGAAGGTTCCAAATAGAAGCAGTAGTTCAGATCTAGATCCTTTAGGATAGTATTTTCATCAATTTCCACCTTGTCAGCGGAACGTCCAAGTGAAGACCCCTTAAGATCAAATCTTCGATGGATCCTTAATTCTGTGCAGAACATATTTCCCATAACTACAAAACGGAACTGCAAAAGAAAGGTCGTATTTAAACCAAATTTCCAGTATGTAGCTATTTTCATTAGCTAATGCCAAACATACTATGTTTTAGTTAGATAGGAACTTCCTATCCCCTCCACATCAAGTAAAGGAGGGCGGATTGTCTGTTATTGTGTACTCCCTATTTCCCATTGCTTTGAGTTATTCTCCTTGAAGGGAAACCTTAAAGTAAGTTCTCATTATGATCACATGTGATAGTAGAAATGAGAATTACTAGGAACAAGAGAAACATTAAAGTCATCTTATAAGCTCGTGAAATGCCCAATGCAAACAAAGTGGGAGGAATTTTATCTTTACATTCATATCTTAAGATTAGAACTTGATCTCGCCTAATATTTTGTCATAAAGATAAACTTCATTCATTTTAACTCAGCCAACATTTGCAATATGGTTACTTGACTAAGTAAGCTTGATTACCTTTTGACCACTTGAAGGTTTAATTCTGTGAAGGCCAAAAAATTTAGTAACAAGGGTATTCTCATACAAGCGCACATGTTCATGATAGTCTGGAAGCATCCTCAGCAGAACCTACTCGTGAAATACAAATGAAAATAACTGGTTCAGACAATGTTAAGGTTCCATACTAAAAACAACTAAGTAAGAGATATGCATAGAATTTTTCGATTGAAGCCTCAATGAAACATAATCAAATGAATTCTGAGGTTCCAAATATGAAAATTTTGAAAAATCATTGGTATGTGTATTGATACGATGATTCGCTCATTTTAGAAGTAGTATAATAAAATTCGTAGTGATATGTGATTGAGCCAGAATTCAGCAAGGAAATTTATTCATGACCAAAACACGGTCCAAGAATAAAAGAAGGAAATCTACTAACAACTCCTATCGAAAGACTGTGCAAGAATTATACCTTAACTTCTGATTTACGTAATGTCTTAACCATGAAGCGGTCATCCTGAGACAAAAAGAAAACGCTACCACTTTTCCCAGGGGAAGAAAGTTCTCTAAGAGCATCATTTCCACAAATAGACATCATGTAATCAGCAGCATCAATATTAAACATTTCCCGTAGGTCCCTACAAAAAAATCAGTTATCCACTCACGGAGAAGCCCACATAATAATGATATTTAAGAAAGTGATCAGCGGGAGGAAAGATCAATTTTCAGACAGAACATGAGTCTAAAGAGGGTATGGAAAAGTATAGAAGACCTAGCATGGTTCTTTCATCCTACCATATGAATAAGCACAATTGTACATGTTCAAGCACTTCGCTAAATTCTGTTCGTAATGCAGCTTCTCTCGACATATTTTGTTAATACTACATAGTAAGGACTACGGAGTATGATTTATTATGCGACAATTCAAGGTACCGAAGTTCATGTATGATGCTGAGGGTAACAAAGTTTACATTCCAAGAATTTGCAGACATCCATAGGAAGTCAGTACCAACCTGAAAACCATTGGACAGTAGTCTTTCCACTTGAAATCTTCGGATTGATGTGTTGGCGTCAGTTGTGAACCTTCTCTTGGGAAATTCATCCAAAAGCTGGCTCTGGGACCAAAGTCTGATCCACGTACATCCCTTCTATGGATAGGTGTAATTTTTCCTACCGTGTATCTGATCAGATTCTACAAGCATTTTAGTATTAATTTATTTAAAATATTGAGGATCCAGGTGAAAACAGAGAGGTTGATAACCAATTCTGATATCACAATTCACTGTACTCGAACTACTAACTCGAACTTAAACTGGAAAACTAACAATTTAAGAATATTGCTAATACACAGAAAATTTATATTGACAAACAGAAAAACAATGATCTACATTTTTTCTTCATGTCTCTGATCAAGCAATGCTCCTTAGGTTGTCATAACTTATACCGAGGTCTAGTTTTGATCAAACTAGGTGCAGTGTTCATTATTTTGTCACTAACTTAAGCTGGGACAGTTGTCGCTACATTCTCTCACGCATGGTTTTTTTATATGTAAACTAACATGACACCATCAACATCTCTACGCACCCCTTTTTCCGGGAACATAGTAGATACCCATATACTGACATACTGCAAAACGTTACAGACATCATTACTCAGAACTTCAGAAGGGTAAGATAAAAGGAATAACAATAACTCTGAAAGGAAACTCTAACTGTTCTTGAACATGGAACATGCACATATCTCCATAAGCGGACATAAACAGCCAGTGTCAAAAAATTTCTCAGAAAAAAATTCAGCAGACTCATGACGTACAATGTGTCTGCACATCAGATTTTTTACTGAAGTAGGGAACAGAATCCTTGAGACAAATTAAAGGTAATATATCAGACCATTGTTTTACCTGATCCCAAGCTGTAAGCTAAGCATTAAATCATAACTGCGGTGACCTTTAATAATCATTTCACCCGGTCGCTTTAACTCCTTGGCAAGTTTCTTGTGCCGCCTCTTTACACTTCTAGAATATGGTGAAAATCCATCGCTTAAGACAAGCTCACTTATAAGAACTCCTTGCATATACTCTCTTTCAAGAATTGGAGCATCAGTATCATCGTCAAAATCTATTCCTTCCATAACAGTATCAGAAGAACCTGGTAACGGGGCATGTCCAATTAATTTCTCGATGGCTACCTCAAGACTCCATCTCCTTTCCAGAGACACATTTGTTGTGTGAGCCTGATCCACATTTATTAAATTTCCCTTCGATACTTTATTAGTAAAACCCCCACGGGATCCTCGACTTCCAAACTTTGTGTTTCCCAAATCAACCGAAGAAGAATGATGAATGTGAGACACCTGATTATGTTTTTTCATGTCTGGTAACAAACCACGCTTTCTCAATGCACTAAGGTACAATTCTTGACTAGAAGAGAGCCGTCTCCCTTTGGGATAAAATGTCCCTTTCCCATCCTTAAGTCCACGAGTCCACGTTCCAATGTAGCAGCTTCCATCATTCCATGTATACACTCCAAATCCATGCATCAGGTCATTTAACCAGCTTCCTTCATATGAGTCACCAGTGATCCAAGTTAGGTTTCCTTTACCTGACATTTTTCCCCCTTTCACATTTCCTAGATACACATTTCCATTGGCCCAGGTATATTTACCAGGTCCTTCTGGAGTTCCTTGAATCCAAGATCCTTCAAAAACGTCCCCATTCGGGTATGTCTGATATCCCAAGCCATGTTTGAGATTCAATCGCCACCGACCTCTATAGGTTATGTTGTGAGGAGATACAAAAGTTCCAGTACCATGTATATAACCACCTGAAAAGTCACCCTCATAACTAGCACCAGAAGGCCATTGCAGCTTTCCAAATCCCTGTCTCATCCCACATCTCCACTCACCGGCATACTTGCAACCATCTGACCAAATGTATTCCCCTCTACCTTCCGGTACATTCCCAAGCAGGGACCCAGCATAAAGTTCCCTATTCGAAAGTAGCAACTCTTCAACTCTAAATCCAGTGGTTTCAGATGTGTAGGAAGTTTCCCCATTGGTTAATGTAGGTTTGCTAATGTCCCTTTGAGTTGCAACATCAAGAGATTTCGTCCTGTGCGGTAAAGACACCGTTCTTTCAACATTTTCGGTGCTAGCCAGAGTTCCAGACATGCACAATGTTCAGTTTACTTCTATTTGTGTAATCAACAATCTTCTCATGAACTATACCTGTCAATGTGTATAAACAATCTACTTATTATAAAGAATCTTCTTAGCAGAATATCGAAATCCTGAACAACACAGGGTTCATAGACTTTCCCCTTTCTCCTTGTCTCAAATGAGTGATTTTAGTTCAAAACAAATCTCAACAACATCAAAAATTGTTAGCAACTCATTTTTCAAAGGAAGGAAAAAATGGAAAATATATTCTACAAAAAACAGAACAAAATATTACTACCTCCCTCCCTAAAACTCGTCATGTTTGTTTTCCAATGATCAAAATTAAGAGACTATGAACGCTTAATTGACACACATTAATTTGAAGTATCAAAATCTAGTATTTTAACACTGAACAATAAAATGCGTTGAAATACTGCCTTTCTTTCGATATATCTTTCACTAAATATTGAACAACATATATACAAAAATACTCGAGTATAAAAATTAGAAAGCCAACTATCAAAATTCAAAATAAATACTCTTAGCTACAGAGAGACTAGTTTGAAGATCATGATAAAAATCCCCTGATAAATTACTTACAAGTTTCTTATGAGTGTTGAGTTGACTTTTATAGATGAGGAGTTGACCTAAGACTTCTTAAACAATATCATTTCCTTCAAAGATCATAACATGTAACAGGAACATAAAAAGTCAAACAAGCTACTAACTACAATATGCATTTTCGAGGTACAAATACAATTAAAAAAAAATAAAAAAATGGAGTGCACAACAAGATTATATTATTCCTATTTACTTGTATCAGTTAAAAATCAAAAGTGGGATAACAAAGGAGAAAATTACCTTGCAAAACGTGAGAAAGAAAAGGAAAGATACGCAAAAATGAGAATTAGAAGGAAAATGAATCTCCAGAAAAGGAAGGTCTCTTTTTTCAGAGTTGAAGACTGTGTTTTTTCTGTCGTTTATTGCTTGCCTCGTATTATCAATTGGTAATAATCCATCGACTACGTAATAAAATGGGCTTAGTATGTTGGAATATAGGTCCTGATTCAAAATTTATTTTATCGCTAACATATCAAGTATTAAAGTTACTACTTCCTCAATATAAATAAGGCTGGTAAAGAGTCTCATCTTTTATTTTTTGTAAATTAGCGATAAAATGAATTTTGAATCAGGACCTCCTGGTCTCTAACAAAAATTTTTCCACTAGGTTATTCAATTGATTCATAAAGAGTATCATTAAAATGAAAAAACCTACATATTATTTAACAAAAAATAAATTAGTGGAGTATAAGTAAATAAATCAATGATGATTTAGAATTGAAGAGTCAACATACCAGATGTGGCATGTGGGTCACCGGGCATGGTGTATATTAAAAAGTGTGAACCATCACCTATTCACCGTAAGAGTTGGATAGAAGAGGTAATCGCGTGATGTATTTTATTTGGGTAGCAGACTAGAATTTATTTGTTAACAATTTTGAAATATAAGATTTACTGTCAATAGAAATCGAACTTAAATTGCGTGAAGATATACGACTGTTGGTAATACTTTATATTATGATTCTTTATTAATTGAACGATGTTCGCACGTGGGCGGGCATGGTGCATATTGACGCTATAGATTTACGAGAATCTAAGATAGATTTCTCATGTCTTTTTCTTCTTTCACTTGATATAACACCTTATTCCCTTTGCTACTACAAAAGTTGATTTGAAAAAAAAACCCAACATCCCTCCTCCGCAATTTTTAAAGTAGGTGTTGAAAAATAATTATAGGTGGCTGTTGTGAAAGCATATTTCACTTTCACCATCTATTGTTGGCACTTGTCCCATTTTTACATTTAATTTAGACTTATCATTCTTTATTTATCATTATTCCCAAACCGGACCCAACCCCATATTCATGGTTGCTCACCTTTTTTCTTATGATGATGGTGATATTTTAGTCATGTGCTAACTTCATCATAATCGTTATTCGTAGAATACATATTATATACATATTTATTGCTAATAATGTCTTGAATTTGTTGGTGAACAAACTAACAAAGCAATCATCCATGTTTTGACTATATATAACATCTAAATCTGTCTTTATGTTCTTCTATATCTATACCGGCTGAAAATGGAAATGTCCAATGTTTTACTAATAATGAGATTAGCAACTTCACTTTAATTAGTTGACAAGCATCACTACACATCATTAACAAAAATAGTTAAGTCCTAATCAGAAGCGTCCAACCAATAAGGTTAGGAGAAATCCAATCTTTGCCGACCCCATTTGAGCAATTAACAATAATTAAAATGAGTGGGTGCTTTTAATTGTAAAGCAAGCTTTTGATTGGAGTGGTTAAACTGTACGCTAACCCACTGACATCCCAAGTCGATAATGTCATATTATTGTCCACAGGTTACCCCAGTCGTTAGGGTGTATGCAGATTGCTCCAATTGGCATGGGTTCGAACCGCGCCAGCGACAGTTTGGGAGTTTTATCCCAGGCTAAGTGCGCAGCGTAGACAGGCCTCCATACACTCTGGTCCTGGGGATCATACGTGATTTACTCCCTTTCAATTTGTGGGTTCGGCGTGAGGGGGCGCTTAATATGAGCGTGATCACATTTGCTCCAATATTATTGTACGAAAGCCCACGGGGCATAGGTCAAATGGTACAGGACTTCACTCTGAGAGTGTGCTTCTCCACAAGTGTGTGGGTTCGATCCACGGCAGGTGCATGAGTAACTCTGCATTTGTTCAAGGGAGGATCTGCTTGTGGGTGGTTACCCAGCCTACTCTGGACACTCTTGAGGTGGAGTACCGAGCCGCTAGAGACACATCCCGAATTCACGACGATTGACTAGCCAAGTGAGGCACCTTGAATGAGCGTATCATTTATATTATTGCACGCAAAAAGTGTCCACGTTAAAGTCTATTTTCAAGTTGTAAGACAATAATTTTTTCTCACAATATAATTAACAAATACACAAATGGGTGGGGTTGCATTCAATCTGTCATTGGAATGCATGTCATATACTTGCAATTCTTTTTCGTTATTTATGTATCATTAATTGTATCATTAATGACTAAACAGTTCTTTTAATACATTATCAAATATATGAAACACACATTAAAAGAAAAATAAAAAATACATGAAACACACTTTTACTAAAAATAAAATCGAGAAAAATTAACCATCCAATAATTATCATGGGTGTGCTCTTATAATTTGCGGATTTGCCTATGCAATGGACAAATATTAAATTGTTTCATAAAGGGCACGTTATATGGCTCTCGATATAGCTAGATAAGACTTAGAGATTTTGTATGTTCAATAATCCAATATTTTCTTGCTTTAATTTCTCAATATTGGAAGGTTGTTAAACTAATCATTTCTGCTAAAATCTATACATGGTCTTTATTTATTCGATAGCTACCTACCATTTTTAGTGAAAATAATATGAGTAAATTGTTTCAATGCTTTAAAAAGTGGATTGCCATTTGATCCTTAAAAAATTTAATAGTTATAAATTAATCTCTGATATTGAATAAAATTTGTAATTTAGTCCACAAATACTGTTGAGTTTAACGGCTTCATCAATAATTGGATTAAATTAAATTACAACTTTATCAAATTTCGGACACTAATTTACAATTATTAATTTTTTGAGGATCAAATGCAAACTTTTATGAACCATATCATCAATTTCCTCAATATTATATCATTATTGTTGTATATGTCCACAAGATAAATTAATACAATATGCTTTTTTTTATCAACTACTACTAACTGATTATATAAAATCAGTTGTTTAGTTTCTCTACATATACATACAGTTTATGATGAATTTATGTTGTGAGTGCAGTCGAACTGGTCAACTTTTTTTAAGAGAATTATTGTTAACGTGGGCTATAACAACGAGTTGAAGGGAACCACTGAGTCAATGTGCACAAGCACTAATGCAGTTGACGAATCCAATCCGAAAGGAGTTGAGAATGGAAGCTTCAAAGACAAAGAGCAACAAATATTCTATACACTAACCGAATTTCGTAATTACAATTTTGACCCAAAAAGTAATGAAAAAGTCACCTTCTAAACCAAACTAACGATTTTGAAGATCAAAGTGCAACAAATTCGGTAATATCGGACTAAACTACAACTCGTCAACTATTAAAAACTAAAGTGCAATTCGAATTTACTATCGAGAACCATTACTACAATTAGCTCTATATACTGACCGAAACAAAAAGATGTGGTCCTAATAATACAAACATGACTTGAGTAATGAGTATGATTTTTGAACATTTATATAGTTAGTGGTACGATGTTTCAATCAACTTCATAAACAAGCACTTATCCTTATATATGGTCTGTGGAGTGTGGGTGGAATTGTTGAAAACAAATTGAAGTTGCTAATTGATATTGACTTGAAATAAGTAAAACAAAATTTATTTATCCATCAACTAGTAGTGGATTCACGTATTAATCCACGCACGCTACTATGTGGTGGTGAAAGAACCATAATATAGTGAGTGCTAATACTATTCATTTTCTTTAACTTAACTTAATCATGGTCTAATATATATGGATAATGCTCCCATGCATGAACGCCATAAAACACAACAAAATGTTGCCTATCTCAACTCTCAAGTGTGATGATGAATAAAGGAGGATCGAATAATTCATGTAGTAGTATAATAGAGAGGCTGTTTCTAATTAGTCAATATTATAATTAAAAGACGAACGATTAATATTTTAATAGATAAGAAAAGTAAATAGCGCATAAATAACAGTACAAGCAAAAACTAATATTATAAGAAGATCAGACAATTTCAAATATTTTATAAATATAGTATAATTGTTTAAGAGTTTATGAGATTTACTCTAAAACCAATTGACAATAGAGGGAATAGTTCAAAATCCTATATATTAACGTGAAAGGACATCGACTTACTATATGAAATGTGCATGTTATTAACAACATCAATCTTGAAAAGGATTTTGAATATTTAGGGGGGCAAGTGTATGTTGATCCTTTGCCCCACTTATTAGGTCCATCGATAGTAATGGAATTTATTTGGACTAGTCGAAGCCATGTCTCCAGTCCACCACGTTTTGTCTATTATAGTTGTAGTTGAGGATGTCACAACTCACAACTCACAACTCACAACTCACAACTCACAACTCACAACCAAAAGTAGTGATTGATATGAAATGAATTAGGTTTTCGAATGATTTTGTTGGTCTTAGTAGTCATCACTCGAATTGCACATGTCAAGCTCCAATAGGTCCGACAATAATATTTCTACATTTGAAAAAAGTTGATAAACTTTCGTACCAAACATCGAACCGACTACCAACCAAGTACGTATAAGCATAATGTGCCTAGAAGATTTTATAAGCAACATGTGCATATTGAAATCTAACCTACACATCCAAGTCCCAAATCAATTTTGATGCTTAAGTCAGTAAAAATTTCGACAAATGTCAAAGATGATATATATCAGAATAATAGTGAATCAATTACCTCAAATGAAGGTGCACATCCTCTATATATAGGCATATAGAAAGAATAATGCTTGTGACAATGAATAGATCGTACATTTGAGTGGGCTTAGTTAATACGTTATAGGTGGATCATTATTTAATAGGCGAGTTCTTTAAGGACTCGGTTCGTTTGACTTGAGTTGTGCAGACTGAGCCCAAGCAAAGTATAAGTTAGGATTCCACCACATTGTATAATCCGTTTCCTAAAATATATATATTCTAATGAAAACATTTCGTGTCATTGCTCGTCGGCCTGCTTCCTTGATATGACTTATGTAAAGTTTTTAGTTTCGAGAGTCGGTTTAATTGCCCAGTAATTCAAGGAATATTGGGTAGGCCCTTCTTATTCAATGAGGCTTACGTAAGTACTAAGACTGGTGAAGTCAATCGAATAGCCTAGTAAAACAAGCTCTTGCTAATGACCAGAATGTCTTGAATTCGAAACTCACTTTATCGCTAATGACCTAATTTACAAAAAAAAAGAAAAAGAAAAAAACACTAAGACTGGTGATGGCGGTGTTTGGGCCTTAAATAGACATCGCGTAAATGGCATAACCCATATGGCCTATGCTATGGGTAGTTTGGTTGTTTATCGGACTCCCACTTTGTTTATACTCGCTCACTTGCTCGTATTAATTGGGCCCATCGGATACAAGAGGTTTAAGGAAATTTTAGGAATAGTGTTTAATTGACTTCTACTTATTGAATTTGTGTTCTTCGTTAAAATTTCGATTTTTATCAAATCATGATATTTTTTAACTAACGAAATGAAATTACTAGCATCCTTTTTTCAAGCAGAGTACTTAAAGAAATATTTAATCACACAAATCGAACTCAATTATATTTATATTCTTCCACTATTCTATCATTAAAAAATCAGAATATATTCTTAGAATTAATTCAACTAATCAAATTAGTTGCACCAATTCTTGTATACATTCAAACATAAGATGGTTGCATACATCAACATCATAAAATCCAACTTTTCCAATAACACAAATTAGGCAGAATACATGCAAAACGTTTAATTTGTTCGTTGTTGAATGAGGTTCTTTAGAAGTTGTTTTTGCTTACAAAAGTTTGTCCATATTGCCAATTTTTATCCGTGACTTTATGTAATATTATTGACTTCCCGTCGATTGTAGTCACCCTAAAACTCAATTTCCTTTTAGCAATCTTTGCATCCGTTTGCCATTTCGTCCCCCAATTGCGCCACAACTTCGTCCACGGCAACTTCTTCCCCCCTCGGACTTCTATCCCGACGACACCTCCCGCCCCTCCCACGTTCGAAAGTGACACGAGGTTGAAGTTGGGATTGCCATCGATGGTCACACGGATGCCTCCCTTAGTCTTGCATGGTGCCCTCCGGTACTTGACGGCCACGATACCACCATCGTGCTCGGCTATTTGGCAGAATGCAGGTTGGGTTAAATCGAAATGGTCCCCTTTACCTTCGGGGCAGAGATTTGTGGCTGTAACTACGATGGATTTTTCCCCTTTTTTACACCATCTTGTTTCTTTATCATCGTCGCATTTTATTTCGAAGCATGCTCCGCATCCTTCGCAATTTTTGTATAATGAGGGGCTTATTGCTACTGTCATTACGCCGAAGCCTTCCTTTTCTTCCTTGTAGCCACAAGCTCCACCTAATCAGGAACGAAACAGGACGAAATTTAAAAGGGGACAAAATTCAAAATATTTAAATAGAGGGGCATAATTTGGTATATTTAACAAAAAACCAACGTTTTGTCAACTCTACTACATACAATACATGTTGCTAATTCATGTAAAACTTATGATATATCTTAAGTATTGAAAATCTAGAGGGGGTGCTTGCTCGGTTGTTCCCCTACCCTACTAATTCCGTCCCTGCACCTAATTAGGACAATTTAATATGTCTTTCAATCACAATAATCAATCTTTTGGAAGGGTATAATAATGTCCCTGCACCTAATTAGGACAATTTAATATGTCTTTCAATCACAATAATCTTCATAATAATGATACTCTTAACTCTTTTTTGTGACTCCCTATGTGTTCCGTTTTAAAAATATTATACATATGATATTATAGGTCGTTATTATGTAATCATTCAATGCATAATGCACGTAGGTAGAAGATTATGATAGCGATTATTTGGAGAAACATACCTGATGTCCCTGAACCATCAGGATTACCATAGTAAGTGGCCTTAGCCTCTTTCCAGCCATCATCAGATGCATGAACATTTGAAACAATAATTAAAATTATTGCTGATACAAACAAGGCATTGGGAGCCCTTAATAATAATGCACCCATGTTGGTTTTAATACATATAAACAAAGCACCAATAGATAGCTAATTGATAATTAGCAGATATATGTTTGTATCTCTAAAAATGATTTGATTATATGTAGAAATTGGGGCATTTGTTTGGGTATGTATATATGAGTTGAATGGACATAATCCATTCAAATAATTCTATCAATTCATCATCGATCGTGTGATATTCAATAACAAATAACCTCCTATTTTCGCTCTTAGGCAAATTTCTTACATGATTTTTGAAGATATTACGGCACAAGCAGAGAGGTTAGGGATTCGAATCCTCACGAAATAAGTGGACAACCTCTAATGATCCTCTTAAAGAGAAAAAAGCACGGAGAAAATGTGATTCCAATGAATCAAATACAATATATTCCTTATTTATATATATCATTGTTATTATTAATCTCTCTCTGATGTAAAATTAGTACTCTAATTCTTGATAAAGTACAACAATTGAATCCTCATAATTAAGTTATTTGAAAAAAAGAATGTATAAGATTATAATTGCAGACATTAGTATGTGTAACTTGTAAGACTGAATGAAATTCTCAATTTTAGCCTCCTCTTGAAAGAGAGTCTTCTGAGTTGATAGCCAATCTTGCCCATCAATGTAAGGCAATCTCATAAAAGAATCTGCTTCAGACTGCTTTAATTGTTGTCCATAATTCACCCTTAATGTGTAGTTTGCTCCTGCTCCCGTGCATGCATATTCGCCGAAGAACACCGTTCTGCATACATAACAAAACCTAAACCATCAAGTAGCTAAATAAAACTCTTTTTGTATACAAATGTTACTTGTAGAAGGTTTTCTGCGAGCGCTCATATGCAACGCTCGCCTCCTTTTACTAGTTCAATTGAAGTGAATAGCGAAATATTGAAGTTTTAGGGTCCCAGACATACTGATCTCTTGAAGGGTCCTTCCAATCGTTCCAGCCATCAGGAGCTACAACGTCAGACATATATGTTTTCGAGAAAACCACAGTAGCGTAAGCTCCCCATGCTCGTCCGAGCCACACTTTTCCACTTCCTCCAATTTTGCAATTCACGAAGGAAAATCCTGTTTTCTCATTTTCTGAATTTCTTGCCTGAGCTGTTATAGATCCACTTATTCCACTAGGAACTTCCTTCGCGATGGAATTTATAATACAATCCTATGATGATAAACAATAAGAAGTTACACCATCCTCAAATGTGAATGTGACACTGAAATACTGAATTAGAATAGAGTACCTCATATATAGACCTAGCATTTCCAAAAATGAAATCAATTGATCCTTGAATGAAGCACTCTTTAAAATAATGCCTTCCCTTATCATCATTAAGTGTGTCTTGTGCTCCATAAAATCCACACCCGTAAAATGCAGCTTGATCGCCTGAAATTCTTAGCGCCACAGCCTGCCCTCCAACTTCGCCTGGATCAGGAGAGGGCGCTGTATTCTTTCCAAAAGGAAAGTCAAGAATCACTAATTAATCCATCAACATGTGAACATTTTTAACATTACCCAAATTAATACCTGAAAGCTAATGTTATAAGCTATAAAGTTTGATGCAAAAATGGACATTGTTGCACTGTATACAGTTCCTCCAGTTGAATTTGCTGTATCATTCCAAACAATAGCTGTGTTGAGATAGCCTTGGCCTTTTAGGATTAAATTTGTCTTGTTAGCATTCACAGTCACCTTTTCCCTGACATTGTGAAGTATAATAACTTGTTAAGCTCATTAATGCGCGATAAAAAGATAGTCTAGTGCACCAAGCTCTCGCGATAATGATCATGTACGAAAGTCTGACCTGTATGTTCCAGCACCAAGAACAATCAATGTCCTGGAGGAGCTAAAGTCAGGAACACTATCTATTGCTTGCTGGGCACTGCTGAAGCTCCCACAGCCGTTGGAGTCTACAGTCAGGACACGCGATACACTGTATTCTTCCACGAGCCTGGAGTTATATATGGAATCATCACACTTCGTTTTCTTTATTTGGTGATGATCATGATGATGGTGGTGGTGATGATGCCTAGACCCCACATCAATTTGATCGATGGCGAAGATTATGTCCTCCAAGCCAGTTTTCTTTAGTACGCTTTGGAAAAAATTATCGATCTGATCAAATGCCAGAAAGCTGGAGGAGTTGGTGGTATACAAAGCAATTATGATAGACACAAGTAGAATGGTGAAGTTGGCTAACCAAAAGAAAATGTTTCGCATACTCCTCATGGTTTGGCTTTGGTGATGTTCCAACTTTTTTCTATCGACGAATTAATAGCTGAGCTCCTGGGTACTATGTAAGAAATAATAACGTCCATCTTGTAGTACAAGATGAAATAAACTTAATGTAGTTGAATAAAGATCCATTAAAATTAACTAAAAAGGCATTGATTGACTTTGCAGGAAAGATATGTACAAACAAGAAGTGTAATGACATCGAAATCGGCAAGTATTAGTGCTTAATGGAATGATTACACAACCGGAATGAAGAGGAAAAGAAGTTGAGGGGAAGGTAGTAGGTATGTATGAATATGGAAAAGGAGTTTGGATTAATCACACGCCAAGGCACTGACTGAAAGGAAGAAACACGGATCTCATTCTGGATCCATAAAGCGTTTGAAGTTGTCAAAGCTGTTAGGTCACTTCATTTCCAAGCATGGTTGCCTTCGTCAAGGACTGTCAGATTAACGAGCTTGAAGGGGAGGGTCGAATAGTACATAACTTTATCCCTTTTGATGACATGACTGTTTTTACATTGACCCAAGAGTGAAGTTTAGACACTACCTACTACTTCACAAATTCATACAACATGGATAGGAGAAAACCACCAAGCCCCTAGCACATAATAGTTTTAAGAAAAATGAGAGGAACATCCCTTCCTCTCCTGATTCAAATCCGAAGCTTCAGCTCCATGGCTTGAGTCGGGACTCGAAGACTTCAGGTGCAGATGGTTAAAACATACCCAGCCAAAGTAATTTAATGTCAATTACGCTTAATGTTGTTGATTTGATGGTGGTGTGTACTTAAAGATAAGATGGATCCTATTACAGAAGATCATCAAATTATCAAGCCTTTCTATATATAAAAAAAATGTTCAAATTTCTGGTGAAAAAAAGAGAAAAGTGATCAACTATACTCATTTAATGTACCTTCCTCTACATCCTAGACGAATAAACACAATGCTTACCCTAAAGCTAAAATTGGCTTAGAATCTAATATTATATCAATGTTCCAAAACCTCAGAACCGGCGTCATCTTGATGAATAATTGGACACCTGGGAATTGTTTTCTCAAGCATAGATGTCCCTTGGAAACTTACCATCTGCCAACAGGTCTTTCTATAGCTGAACAGCTGAGTCAAAAAAAGAAATTACAAACGATCAGCTTTTATATACAGTATCTGTATAAAATATAATGGAGGCAACTCACCTGCTCTGGTGGTATCTTTGTAAAACCAAATTTGTTGACCCATATTGATTCTGCTTCATCCGCAGCTGGGAGGACAAAGGTTCTCACGTTCAAGAACGTCAGCAATTTCTCAATGCATGAGAATAGTAATTTAAAATAGCCCTGTTAATGTAAATCAAGTCAGCTGATGTAGCAAACGCATCCTTTTTTAACAAAAAGGTCTTTACTTATAACTCAAATCATACAATGATCAAATCCAAAGTAATGCATTTATAGCAGGAGATTAATATATTTACTCACCTTGCCTTGGCTAGTAGTGCGCGTTGCAACAAGAGGCAGCTCAGCGAAATCTTGCCCAAAAATTCGCAGGATCCCAGCTGATACAACGGAAGAGCTGCAGGATCAAAAGATCCAAGATATCAACGATTAGATGAATAATATCTGAGGAGCTGTTCACATGGGAAAAGAAAGGAAGCACGCGTACTTTACTGTCAATATTGCACAATATACTCCACTGAAATCTTGGCCTCTAATATTCCTTCTGAAAGAAATAATATGACATCCTAATATCAGGAAAGGCAAATAGTTCAACTGAAGTACAAAAACACTGATAAGATATATTACAATTACCCATAAACCATAGAAGGAATGAAGTCACGTCCAGTCACAGAATCTACAATAGGATCGAAACACCCCTGGAAAAGTATCAAATTAGAATTTCCCTCCACTAAGCAACTTATATTTAAATAAAGGTACTGCAACAAGAGTACAAGACCAAAATAATTTTAGCAGTACAGAAAACCAAAGCTCGTTACATTCTTCGTATAAAAAAATCAGAGCAGATATGTCATATGTAGCAAAGGTGGAGGCTCCTCAATACAAGCAGATAATTTTTCATGTATTCTTATCGACATGGATTGAAGCAAGCAGTCCAGAATGGCACAGGCACGCCACAAGTAAATCTTAGTAGATTTTGGAAGATGCCAGACAAGTATCTGATATAAACACCAAGAAGGAAATATAAGTCATAAAAAACATCACGTACATGAAAAATCGCTACAGCTTCAGACAGTAGCAATCTTGTCTCACGAGAAGCTACTTTGCCACTGAGAAGTCTCCATCTGACATCAAGATCAGCAGGGGGTGCAAGAAGTTGATCCTGATGCTTGTTCTTTATAACATCTAGGCATGAACCTGACAACTTCTCTGCTCCAGCGCTTAACAAGTATTCCAGTGCAGAATGAATTCTCTGGCAATCTGTGGAACAGAACCACTTCCCTTTGGGCAATTCCTGTCATCAACATCTGCCATCAAGTTCTATAGCACAAACAGACATACTTGGAGTACATTCTACAGAGAAACTGAATAAATTCATTACATTTCTTATGAACTAACCTTCAGATCTGCCACCTTGCTCTTCTTCAAGCAGCCAATATGGTATTCCTTTTCACACTGAGAACAGTATATTAGCAAATAACCATTGCATTTAACTTGAAACTGTTACTCATATATCCATATATATAAATCACCTGATCACATAGTATAACTGTCCTTGGTCCAAACCCAGATTTGCTGAAGTCGTAGGCTCTGGAAGACGAAAATTGGTATGATCAATGACCAATCACATTGGTATGTAAGAAGAACGTCCACCAAACAGGACAAAATAACATAAAACTCAATAGGAGCACTATTTTATTATCTTGGAAATACCTGCATATAGCACACGCAATAACTTCAGCCTCTTCAGGATTTTTCACAATGCGAATCAAACGCTTTGTTATTTGTTCTATAGGATCAATTCCAGTAATTCTTCCAGCTGCTAAAGCATTTTCGTTGAACTCCACATCTTTCTCCTTCTGGAACATGTTACAGCAATAATTGCAGTACCATTTACCACGAGGTATGCTAGATAACGATGCACATTCTGCATCAGTCAGAAAAACAAATGAATTGGTATTTGGCACATCACATTAAATTTCGACTAATTAAGACAAGTAAAAAACGCAAAAGAGCATGCTAAATTAACTTCCAATTGGAGAGTGAATAAAGGATACACTGACATCTAATGGCTATTATGACTTGCGTTCGGATGTCAATGTTGGTAATTATCAGTATAAAAAATCATTACATAAAATTCAGAACAAATATTTGTGTTTCTGTTAACTTGGAGATTCCGCGATACCAGCTCTTTTCAACAAGTCCTTTAACAATTCATGTGATACCAATGATGCAACATTTATCTTGATAAATATTCATTCCATTAAGGCATGCAGAAACTTTTAGCTCCAACTTAATATATTTAACAAAACGAATAACATAGTCACACTCTAGAAGTTTAATATCTGAATGCAATTCGAACTAAAAGAGGGCTTCATTTATATTTCACATAGTCGGCAAGGGGTACTATAAAGTGTCGGTATTATGAATTAGATTACTTCGTTAAAACTCTATAGCCCAAATTCCATACACAAGACAACTATGTTTTCACGCATATAAAAGACTATTCAAAGAGAAGAATACATGAAGTCATGAATGAAACAGCTAATTCACAGATAAAATGCTCAAACTAAGAAAATTGAATTGAGAAAGGCAGTGTATGTGCCAGTTGAAAGACATTATAATCCTTGCTGAAGGCATTCAGTGGAGAAATTAGATGAGGTTGATTACAAATTGAACAAAAAGGCACCTGCACTCAAACTTGAAGATCCTAAATAGAGTTAAGTGACACTCTTAATATGTCATCATTATGATTTGAAAAGAAAGCTAGTTCACCTCTATGAAAGGCCCTAGGGCATCCATCACAAAGCACCAGCTTCCCACCATCTGCACAAATGATGCACAAGTCATCATTGTCTTTAGCAGAACACTTGCGGCCTTTTAGAAGAGAGATAGCGAACTCATGGAGAGAAACACCATTTGATGTATATATGTAGAAATAACTGGCCAGGAAAAAAAACATAATCATGTCATCAATTTGGTAGGATAAATGAAAACAACATTTAATCTACTTTGAAGTGTGACAAAACTACTAACGGCCTTCTCCGTGAGGCCCAACCAGCATGAGCTTCAAACGTGGATGGGCTGACCTGCACATCAGACTAAAGGCATTACTACATTATGGCTGAGATTCTGGAGATTTGTAGATGTATAAGACAAAGACAGTACCTCACTACTGCAGCAGAAACAAAATATTCCCCCGCCTTTCTTGAAACCTTCAAGTAATTTCTGATGCAGAAAGGAGAAAATTATAATGGAAGCAAGGCTAACATTGTAACAAATAAGATAATGTGCAGCATCCATTCAATCACCTTGCCATGAGAATAGTAAGCCACTTCTGTTCCATTTGGCAGTCCACCTTCCTCAAACACCAACTTATGCATCCTTTGATCTCTGGATGAATGTTAAAATGATAAAACAATTGTATTACTTAGCAGAACATCCTAAGACATTAAATGCAAGCAAAACTTCACAGGACTGTAAAAGAGACTACTCACTTTTTTGTTATCTTCCATTGAGACCCTGAAGATGCAGACACATTTCTAAAAGTATTAATTGAAGAACTTGGACTACAAATAGCATTTAAGGACCTGCATCAACCAAATAACAATATCAGAATCACTGGAATATACGACCAAAATGCATTAATGTTATACTAACCTGTGTGAGGTCTTCGCAGGTGAGTCATACCTCACCAATTTATTTACTGAAATACTTCCTGTTGAGTTTGGGACTAGGGTTGGTTTTGGTAACCTTAGTTACAAAGAGAAGTCAACAGAAACAAAATATTAATTGTCTCCTTATGTAGATAGCAGTCATTCGCTTTAGCAAAAAAATATAAATAAAAAGGAGGAAGAGGTTAGCAATTACAACGTACCTCTCTGTTACTCGCAGTGGGGCCTTGGTTCTTGAGGAGACATGCACTGGAGATCTTTCCATTGGGACCAACTCCAAGAACCTAATTAAGGAAAGAGACAAATCTCTCTCTTAATGGTGATTTATCATTAGAATAATAAACACAGAAAATATGAAGCAAGGAGGTACCAACTTTTTTTTCTTCCTTCCCCGTCTGCTTGGAGCTACAGGTTCATAGTCATTCTCGGATTTTTCATCAGGAGAAGACTTCGGATCCTTAAAAATTGACACACTGAAAGATAATAACTATCGAAATTAAGAATGTATTTTTAAATAGCATCAATAACGCATGACTAAACTACAAAGGAACGAAGACGAAAATAAAGATTATGCAACAAAAGTTGGATTAAATTGTAAAGATGATAGGGGAAGAAACAAATAGTATTGAAAGCATGATAAGACTAAACATGTTAAACAAAGATCAATTGGAGAATAAGAAACACGTTGCGTAGAGACGGACAGGGTACAACAATAATGGAGGTGCTAATGAAAACAGAGGGAGTTCAAGCCCATGATGAAGTACACCGGGGTAAGATAATAAGAAGGTGAAGTTGCAGTTTTATAGTGGTTGACCTGAGTGAAGAAATGAGATGTCAATGATGCTTCCTTACTGAATTAAAGGTGCTCATAAGGAGAGGAAAATTTGTTACAGTAACGGTATAATATCCTTTCTCATAAAATAAGCAGAAGCAAATGCAAACAAAAGTATGGAGAAGCTATGGCAGAGAAAACAACTATTCAAGTCAAACACTAAAAGCAGGTTGAAGCTGTGAACAGAGCACATGGTCTTAGATTAGCAGCCAAGCACTAGTTAGCGTGAATGGGTATCTAAGTATCAACAAGAATAACAGCAGTGCATTAGCATATTAACACAAAGTAAGATATACATATACATATATAAGAAATCGACTTACATATCAACAGGGAGTAAGAATAACCGCTGTGAGTCAATTAACATAATTGGGTTTCTTCTAAGTATGAGCGTATCTATGATTTTAAGTCTAAATGCACAAACAATTATTAATAGAGTCAATTAACCAAATCAAAAAACATAAAAAGAATGAAGAAGGTTGTGTGTGTCGGGGGGGGGGGGGCATGGAGGAGGAATTGGCAGAATATACATCGAGGGGACTAAATATACCTCTGTTTTACATAGGTAGCATTAACTGGGTTGACTTCTCTCCACGTTCGGATTGCATTGGTCTCTCTTCTTATATGAATCACACATGAATCACAAAGTTGGCCCATCGTTGCAGTAGATGTTGCCCAAAATGACTCTAGTAGAAGTTACAGAGAATTAAAATCATCTTCCTATAAAGGCTGTAATGAGTCCAAGCCTAAAAAGTTCATCTTAAATGAATTAGTTACCTTTGCAATTCCGACAAACTATAGATTCCTTTTCAGGCATTGGACCAATTAAAGTCTGAATTGTTTCTTGCAATGCCTTTATAGAACTCTTGCTGCACTGCTTTACAATATCTAGAAGGCTTTTTCCATTCTCCAAGCATATATATTGTGATGCACGTTTATACGTTTTAATAGCATGGATTTCAAATTGACTAGGAGGGATGACCTGCATATATGAATAACCAGGGGATGCAACGGAATTGGTCAGTCTGCAGACACTATTAGAGGAGAAAATAATACCAAGTTAGCATGTTAAAGAAGAACGAGAAATTACTCACTTGGCCTCCCACGCAAACACTACAAAAACACAAAATCCCAATATCTTTGACCGTTCCGCGCAAAACAATTCCCTAAAAAGGAGAATTCAATTGTAAGCAAGGTATACTAATTTGCATCTAAACTCAAAAGGGAACCGCATACATCACTGATAAATGGCATTGCAGCTCATAATAGGCCTTCATCTAGACTATAAGCCATATCATTGTACAAGAAACGTCTATTAAATCAGAGAACAAAAGCTACAGAAAATTACCATCCTTGATCCTACGCTTTTTAAAATTTCAAAAGACATTGGGATACAAAACCAAATAAGCTAAAAACTTAAAAATATCACTAACTATTAAACTAACAAATTCCACATAATTCATAGAATCAATTAGAAAATAGGAAGAGAGATGTAGACTAAACCACTAGCAAGTGCTTCTGAAGAGAGAAGTAGACTCTTTTAATATAACCCATTGTTTTAACAGGGGCACTTTCATTGTTGAACTTGCCTGATCATATCAGTTACAACATACTACAATAAAACCTTACAACTATAACATGTTCACTTTGCATAACTTCGGACCTCGTATAAAAGTGACCAAGAGAGTTCGCAAACATAGACTACAACTCACTTTCAATATTTTCCCAATCAACAATAGGGTAGTCATACAATACCTAAACATTAACATATACAGTCAACGAGATTCCTATCTATGGTAGAAAACTGACTAATTAAATAATTTCGTGAACAAGTAACATGAAAACGAGTTCGATACCTTCTGGCCCGCATGGTAGAAAACTGGGTAGTCTTCTAACAACCCAGTTTCAAAGAGCTGTATAACTGTAGTAGGTCTCCCTTTGATCACAATCTTCTTCAACATCTTCATCTCCACATTCTTCTCCTCACCAGACGCCACATTACCATCTCCAGCATCCCTCACCATGACATCCGTGAACTCACCTGTCCCGTCGCCATCTCTACCAACCTCACACCCTTCGGACTTCTTCAAGGCAGATTGTGTGAACTGCCTCAACATACTCACATTACGCCCTTTTCCCTCCGTTTCAATCTCCATCTGCTTGACTTCAACCTCCACTATATCACTCTTTTTCCGTCTAACACTTAGTCCACGATTCGAAATATTGGAACGATTTCTCGTAACCCGAACATCATTCCACCGTAATTGCTCGATTACGGACACGTCATCGGTAACCACCGTCTCATGCAAACCATCGCCACACCGTGACGTCACCAAGCCACCCGATGATGTCACCTTAAATCCTCCATTACTCTCCAAATTATTCGCAGAGCTCTTTAACCGTTTATTCCTTGTATAAACTACGAAACCGTTCGATTTCACCACTGACTTAACCCTGGCTGATTCATTTTCCTGATCAATCGAATTCAAATTCAACGAATTCTTCGATTCCGGAGCCGAATCAAGCTCGCGCTTCGTCATTTGATCTCAGTATCACAGCTGATTTCACAAAATCGATTAATATCGCAAGGCATGTAGAATCATTACATATAAATAACAAAAAAAACTGAGATAATATGATAACAAATTGAGATTGCAGATCTAAAAATTGAGAAGTTGGACAATTGAGAAACTGGACAACTGAGAAATATTAATTGAAGTAAGTTGTTTAATGAAACGACTGAGAAATTCGACAATTGAGAAATATATTGTTTTTATACTATTTGATTAATTGAGATATAAGTGAAGCCAAGCGACTGAGCGGAGTGAAGAAGGACGAGATTAGTGGGTATTTGGAAAATGATTAAATGGTTGGAGGTATTTATACGGTAGATTAATTTGCGAATTAAATACGGCATACGATTCTTGAGAAAAGGACCCACTTGTGATGAATTTGGTCAACGTACACTCTCATTAGTCACACAGTCACACTAGTGAGTAGTAATTAGTTAAGGCTAATTAATTACTTTAGTAATATAAAAAATCACGATCATGTGATTATATTTTCAATTTTACTAGAGTGAATTGTATCGTTAAAGTAAATGATCAATTATTATGATACAAGTAATTACTATTACATGACCAATTATAAAAAAAAATCTAGTATCGCTTAAGTAGGTGATCGATTATAATGATATAAATAATTTTTTGTTATATAATCAATTATAAAAAAAATTAGTAGTATCTCGTATCAATATATGGGATTGGTTAGACTAAAACATTTTATTTAAATATGTATACAACATTTCTCCTTTGTACTTTATTAATAAGAGATTATTCTTACATTCATTATGATAATTGACACTTCAAAAATGAAAAGTTTAAAGATTAAAAAAAAAATTGACTACAAACAATAAAATATTTTGAAATCATACTTTTAGTATGAACAGTCACTTTTATTAATTTGGAATGTCTGTATAATATTCATCTAGTAATTGATTAAATGATTAATACTTCATAGTAACTAAATTTGACCCCTCACTTATTGACGAGTTGTCAAATATGTTTAAGTAGCTTTTAATGAATATAAATCAATTTATGTAATTAGATATAAGATGTTATTTATGACGGTATTTTATTTCAAAATGTTGCATATACCCATAAAATGACAACGTATTTTTCAAGAAAAGTGGAGTATTTTATAGTATTATTTGTTTATTAAATTGAAATTGATCTATATGATATAATACCATAATCACAATAATAAATACTCCAGTTATGACTATACCATTAAACTAAATACATTTTTATTGTACTTACATACATCGAATTGAAGCCAACGCACATATATGAGCGAGCCTTTGAATCTCCCAAGGTTCAACTAAACTCGAGATTAGCTCCGACCTTTGAATCTCGCAAGGTCAACTAACCTCGAGCTTAGCTCCGACTTCACTTGGTTACTTACGTGCATTGAATTCGACTCTTAGCTTCGGCTTAACTTGATTACTTATGTATACGAAGTTCGACTTGTTCTTCAATCATGCAAAATACGTTCCACTCTAATCCATAAAATATCAAATCAAATCGTATAAAATTTCAGTACTCCGTAGTAAAAGTCTAAATTACATGTTTTAGAAGATACAATGGGATTTTGTATATGGTAGCACAAGCTACACGGATGTTCAGTTGTGAGCTATTGAATGCCAACCCCTTGTGAGATTCAAGTATCAAATCAAATTGTCTAATTTGGCATAGCCCTTTTGTCCTTGCGACAAATTTATGGCTTCGAATGCCAACCCCCCCCCCCCCCCCTCGCAGGTGTTCGTTGGTTCAACTCAATACAAGTCATTGGTTTAGTCAAACTTTACACGTCGAATCCTAGCCTTCCCGACGATGCCAGCATATTTAAGTAATTATCGTTCTTCAATACCGTAAATATATCTATTAAATATTTAGACATAAACAAAAGGCTAAAATTAACACAGAGGATCTCTCATTTGGCCTAATGGCATAATAACAACACGTACAAATGTAACAACATGGAGAGTATACGTTACACAACATTTTCCAATAGAACTAGAACAAAATACAATTCAGATAATCATTCAGTACATTTGAAACTGGAAAACAACTAAACAAATAAATCCTACTTCTAAATGAAGAAAGAAACATTAAACATCTATAGACTATATTAATCTGCCTCACCCTTGAGATTGTTTCCTCGAGTGCAAAACTCTCGAGACAAAGAACTGAAACCGCGGAATGCCAAAGTATCGGAGTTGCCCTATGACAAAGAATCACCTTCAACACGGTGATTCTTTGCCATCGGAAGATCCATATATCATACATACGCTACATGGATCAACTTGACTCTCAAGTATTGCTTCATCAATCCATCCATTACGAGCCATCATCACCACCACCACCACCAGATAATATCATAGGCAACAAGAGCCGAGTCACGCTGGTTGCATCAGCGAGGCCGGCCTGCCACCTAAGAGTAGCTAGCAAAACTTAGAGGGTCTGATCAATAAGGCAAGCTAGGTTGTTTATAAGGGGATGCGATCTGGAGATGAGGGGCAATAAAGACAAAAGGTGGCTTAATAATATAGTGTGCATTCACTTTTGGATAAAGGGGGGGAGAAAAAGGGCGACACGAGGGTGGCAACATAGCATCTTCTTAGGCATATCAGCATATGCCATAAGCATACTCATTCCTCCCCATCACACTAGACACTATCTCATTTTTTTCTCATTCTTTTTATATTTTTACCTAGATCTTGTTACCTTTTAGTACAAAGTATATATGGTTTTTTATTAGTATCAACTTTTAAGAATAAAATATAATTTGTTTGGATGAGCAAAGCAGGATATATAATTAATTTTTAGTTGCTCCTCCAATAATAATGTTAAGAGGTTTTGTTATTGATTATTTGATTAGATCACGAGCAATTGAGCCAATAGCTACTGACCGATTGTTAAAAGGCATGATTTTCTATCATCTTCGAACTATATAGCTCCTCTTGTGGAGGAATCATGTAAGCTTTTTAGTAGTTTTCTTGCCGACTCGTAATTCTTGAAACCAATCAAAAGTCATTTCCTTAATT
This sequence comes from Echium plantagineum, assembly GCA_003412495.2. Lineage (NCBI taxonomy): Eukaryota > Viridiplantae > Streptophyta > Magnoliopsida > Boraginales > Boraginaceae > Echium > Echium plantagineum. The sequence continues at coordinate 4,027,510 of CM016566.1, read as the reverse complement.
GATTCATACTTAATACTACGCCACAATTGAGTTAATCGAATAGCCCATTGAAAAGCTCTTGCTAGTGATCAAAAGATCCTGGTTCGAAACTCACTTCATCGCTAATTCACACAAAAAAAAAAAAAAAACGTACGCCAGTGTTTGACTATAGTCTGTACATGGAATAACATGGATCAAAATGGGATTTCAACATTTCGACCCACTAAGTTATATATCCGGCGGTTCGCGACTACTAGTTTACTAGTAGACGTGTAAACTGGGCCGGTCCTGGCAGGCCATCCATGATCCAGGTCCAGTATCCCTGCCCCTCTCAATCTCTCATGCCCAGGCCAACTTGGGCCAACTATTTGGGACAGGCCCGTTATGGGTGGACCAAATAAGGCCCAGGACTGGTTCGTGTCACCAAGGAAGCCCGCGTGTATACGACACGGCGCGGTTCGAGACCAGAACTGCTAACACCGATTCTAAATTCTACTTATTCGTATAATCATTTTATATCTCAATCACACTCGAAAATATAATTAATGAATGTGAATTGTGAATCATGACTTGTGAGATGAAGAAATTTGAGAAGTGATTTGATACAACCTCAACCTCATTAATTAATGAAGAACCAAAATTATGTGAAGAAATAATAATCATCCCAACTAAATTGCAATTGCATAAAAGTTGATTTGCCTTGATACACGCATGTGTGGATTAAATAAATAAATACAAAGATGTTACACCTTTATTGAAGGCCATGTGGTGTGGTGGGCCCATAGAACGGACTTCACAAAGACTAAAACTTCTCTAATTCATCATTTTCTTATTTCTTAATCACATTTACACCTTGCATCTTTCAATAACAATCCTGCATTATTGCTATCTTGACTTAACTACTTGTTTGGTTTTGGTACCACCTCTATCTACCTATAAAAGCCAAACTCACTTACCAACCCACCTTTCTTACAACCCCACCTTACCCTCCCCTATTCATATACTACTAGTTTTTCGGACAATCATCCCTTAAATTATGCTCACTTTTTATCTTCTTGTGTATTTTACAATTATAGTAAATACTATAAAATGGCTGGTAGCCCGAGCAGGTGCGTGAATTGTTAGTGTGACGATTTTACAATTTTGTAAAGTGAATTATAATTTAAAGCGGTAAAAAAGATTTTATATTGTTATATATTAGGTACCAAATGGTGCTCTACGAGGTATGCCTTTTCTCCTTCTTGTGGTGGGAGGGTATATGTCTTGGTGTGAGCTTTCAAGCAATTCTTTTTCATCTTCTTCCTTTGATGACAAATTCACTCTTCTTCTTGATGACATTCCTTCATCACCTCCTCTTTGTATTATTCCGATCTCATTCTTGGCATTTAAGCAAAAGCTTGCGTTCATACCCCTCTTTATTCCTTTAAGCTACGTTTATTATAAAAGAAATAAAAATTAGTATCCCCAAATAAATGAGAAATATTGTAGTAAGAAGACAATTATACGCTACATTCACGTCTGGTTCTAACATTTTGGTGCCTATGTGAGCAAAATTCAATGCGAGGTCTATATGTTTAAGCACAATTTTTTTTCAATTTTTTTATTTAATGATAGTAAATGTAGATTGCAAATGTAATATTAAATGTCGATTACGCCTTTGGTGATTAAAAATTGATAATAACCACACATCATGTGCGACATGTGTTGTGCAACATACGTACACATCTTGTAGCAACGCAATTTCACATCTATCTTAAAATTAATATTAAAAGTTTGGGGCCCTCGTCCAGCCCTGCTACATTGGATGATGCATTATTGATTAATGTATGAGAGCATACATTTTCAAGAAAGTGAATTATGAACTACAATAATGTATGGGATCATCAATATTATTAAGGCACGCAATCAAGTAAAAAAAAAATAATAATTTAGGAAAATGAAAAATTGATGAAATTTGATAATGTATTGATGGAAGAAGTAGCAACTAACCTTGCAACCCAACGAACAAAAACGAAAAGTGTCTAAGAGGCTCCTCCCACAAATTTCGCATAAATGTAAAAATCCTTTTCCAGTACTCTTTGGTTGAGGCCTTTCATTCAAGAACATTACTCTCGCACTATTGATCACATATGTTTGTATTCCGCTTATGTCCAATCCCCTTTGAATCTCGGAAACCCTCACTACATCATGGTATGAAGATCTCCTTATCTAGCAATTGAATTTCAAAAATATATTATCAATGCCGGATCACATAGTTACTATAATGTGTGACAATGTGGGTGAATAGACATTAAATAAAATATTACAAATTTAATCCTAAAACTATATATGAGTAATTCAGTAATCTATAAATCCAGTTGGAGTTTCTCAATCTTTTGTTTGAGGAATATAGTTGGTGTATAGAAATGTAAGTGTTGAAATGAAAGAGGAAGACCTGAATAAGTTGGTGATCTTTGTGTTGAGAAGAGCGACAATAGAAGCAAAAAGCATGAGAATGATCGCAATCTAAGCAATACATGTTGCATTCGTTCCTGGGTGCATCAACATGTGTCTTGCATATTGAGAAGAAAGATGTGTTTAGCAAACGTTCTAGCCATGTGGGGACGTCGTCGACCGACATTAGATCAGCACATTCCTGCCGAATGCAACATCAAGAGGGGGGGAGGGGGGAGGGGGAGGAGAAATTTTGTGATGACTTATATGTGATCTATCAGTTGAACATGAAGAGGGGGGAGGGGGGAGGAGGAATTTTGTTGTAAAGATAGATAGAGAAAAAGAGAGGAGCCTAACCTAAACAAAAAGCAACTTAGAATTGAACCACATTACTCAACAATAATAACAGCTTATAGACTAGGCTAGGCGGAAGAAAGGAGGGGAAAAATTGATATGGAAATAGACGGACTAGATCATGAAAGGGTGGCTATAGACTATTTGGAAACCGTTGGATCTAGAGAGATATAATCGCTACAATATCTCATCAAATAATATATAGGTTCGAATCCGTTACATGTGGAGTGTTTCCTCATCTAATCACCTTACTACTTACCAGTAGGTTATGTCTCTGGTAATAAATAGTTTATTATAAAATATATTTTGTGTGACGCTGTATAAAATAATATTCTTGTATAGAATTAATTCATAAAAGTACATAATTTTATATTATAAGTTTAACGAAACATGGTGCCTAATTAATAGTATTAGGCAAAATATACTAATAAACTATTCATTACCTAAATTACTAGTAACAAGCTAGTGTAATTTGATTTCTCCGATTTGCATAAATGCAGTATCGAAGATGGACCCACAAGTGGTTTCTTGTTGGTAATGACGTATGCGGTGATAAAATGATGAGAAAAAAAGTGTACTACTATAAAGGTTGTGATATTAACGATACCCTTTTGCCTTGGACGCAGATGGTCTAGCTCGGTTTGGTTTGTTTGTTACGTAATTAAGTCTTCTCCGAAAGTAGTTATATCTAATACCACAAATCATGAATATTAATTGATAATGCAATCGAAGAATACGATTTTGGTGTAATTGGAAGACTCCTAGTGACTTCGTGACAATCTAGTATTCGATGTTGTCATATGTATTGCACTATGATTATTCATACAAAGAGTTATACATATTCTATAAGTTTACTTTCAACTGAAAACATAGCATTGCCGATATGGAGAACTTTTTAAGCAAACACACTGCTACGAGGAGAGAAATTACTTTCGTACAGTTAAACGTTATATCTATACAAAAGAGTGACAATTAGCACTTCATATATACTCGGAGATAAGCTCGAACATACGATCTTTATGTTATTAAATTAAGTGGAATCAACAAAAGGATACTAGAAATAGCAATCTACAAATCTGATCATCAAAACCAGAAGCAGTAACTGTATGTTGTTACATCATCCCTCGACGACTTTGACAGGAGTCCTGCACACGGAAATATCATTGGCATAAATGATCTTTTGGTTCATGTTGACAATGATCTCAAAGTAAGTTGGAGATTGCTACAAAAACAGTAAAAGGGATGATATATTATTATGATGTTGTAACGGGACTACTTACCCGAACGGGCTCTGTTTGATGGAAAGCAGTTCAACATCCAACTGAAGTGACAATATAAAGAAAGTACAAGTACTTTTTTAATGTATTCTAACTGTAATACTGATAATTAGAAGAAATCTTCATAATGTATACTTACTTCAATGGTTGAATTCGGCGGAATCTCCTGAACACCTTTACTTCCATAAGCAAGCTCAGGAGGAACTATTAGCAACCTCTGCAATAATTTGACATGGGTAAATATCAATTTGCAACGTAAACACTATGAAATAGCACTCTTTGTGTTTAGCTATGTAATTAAAACTCGAAACTAGTTAAACTATTAACACTAATTCACCATATACTTCTATAAAATGACCTCAACTATGAAGCTGTGTGCCGAAATAGCTTCAAAATATAATGAAATGTCCCAAGTGGATATATAGTAACTAACTGTTCCTTAGCAATATTAAGAATCTGTTGCATAATTTTATCTGTTACCTACTAGTATCTGCTAAGCAAGATAAGTTTAAAAAACAATAACTGAAATGACTTGTCTCACCTGGCCTCCCACCCGCATGCCTTCAGTACCAAGATCTAGTCCTTTGAGGACATTTCCCCTCTCCGATTGACCAACATCAAATCCATATGGCTACATTAATTGAGAAAATAATAAATTATTTGACGGGAGCTCTGTTCTGCAATCACAGAGTGCGTGAATCATTTAATTGGTCGAAGTTCATAAGATAGGAGATCAGATTTAAGAAATAAAGAAAACGTTCCCTTTGCATGTAAATTGACTGGTCTATATAACCTCATGTTGCTCATTCACTATCAGGAGTGACCACGAGAATTGAAAGTAGATGGGATAATAAACTTACTGTTCCCCCTCCAACTCCAAGTCCTTGCCGACTTGTCATGAAAGTAATGCCCTTCCATTTGGCTACATAATGAACCTGTAGCATATTGATTTAACTTCATTTTGTAGTTCAAAGCAAAGAGATGCAGGAAAAGAAGATAGATGCAAGGAAAGAAGATTGTCAATATCTCGCCAACATAAAATCCAACAATCCAACAAAGGATATGATGGTCAGTCAAAGTAGCACATGTAGAAGCAGTTCGCTGTCCTCATTCATCGAGTATTGGATGGTATGAAATCAAATAAGGTTTACATATCAAAATCTCTAAGCTTTGATAGCTCAACAAGGTCAAGTTAGAACCTAATAGAGAGATTGTAGCATGTTAGTAGCATCAACTCTATATAGCATTTCAATTTAGTTAAAAGTTAACCAAGCTTAAGAACAATGCATATTTATTTGGATAGCTTCACTCTTTAAATGAACAGTGCATACTTTTAGAGGAATTGATAAGTAACAAAGCATCATATGTCATATCATGTGCAGGAGCAGCCAATATCCCTTTTATAGCCTTCTGATTAACTATAAGTTGCACGGACTGAGTATTATGCAACTTAAACTACAACAATGTACTTAGATAACAAAGTTTTAACGGTCCGACAGCCGTACTGCAACCCGAGATCCCTTCACAGCCTCAGCTCCAGTTCCAACCTTCAAATCATAGTACCTAAAGGATGTTTTCATAGAAGACATTATTCCCGAATGGAAAGTTAGATCCTACTTAATGCAAGAAAGAAGGTAACTAACAAAAAAAATCTAAAATGTACCGACTTTAGACCACTAGGAAGAGTTGTAAATTCACTTTCAGGTATCTTAGCTCCTCGTAGCTGCAATAAGCCAAAAAAGTTCTTAATATGCACCTACTAAGAAATGGAAGACATCAAGAACAGTGGTATTCTTTAGTCTCGACTATTGAGAGAGAATCTTACAGCTCTTCTGCTCGTGCTAACTGCATCAGCGGCATTGGGTACACATAAACTAGCAGCTGAACATTGGTTGGAACTAACAGTCAGATAATTATTTGGTTGGAACTAACAGTAAGATAATTATTTTCAAGCATTTCACTAGAAATTAATCTACTAATCTTACTCAAATATTCTTATTAAACATGGTTAAATACTTAATAGTTTCAGTTAACACTAGTTTTTCCAGATCACACGGGTTCAATCCAAATAAAGAAACACCACAGAAAATCATAAATTCATAATAGGAAATACTACAATCATTTTTTTTAAAAAAACCCACCCACCACCCCCTTACAATGAGAATCGAACCCATGATCTCTAAGTCACTGGAATACCTCCTAACTAGGTCATTCGATGTTCTCTAGGAAATACTACAATCATGGAACGAAATGAAATGAATTACTACCTCCATTTCAAGTATATCATCCAATTTGTTATTCATGATCAAACCAACTAATTTGAATCAAAACTATCATGTTAACAATAAAATACGCTGACTATTGATATTTTTTCACCAATGATTATTCAACATATAAAACTATATTCGAGTTCAAAATTTTATAATTCAACTATCAAAATTCAAAACTTTACGGTATTGTTGAAAGGTAAGGAGTACAACATCCCATCCCGACCTGCTGCAAGTAAACAACTTAATAATTGCCTCCTTCCTTCGTGATGCGGAGGTGATACATGTACTGATTTATCTGAACTTGGCAATGACGACCTACAAATCAAGAATTTCGAATCCTGATAAAAGGATTTCCTTCCTGTGCATCAAAAAAACAATGTTTTAGATTCTAATTACTAAAGCGTTAAATTTTATCATAATAAAAAAGAACATTTTCATGGTATTTTAGATTCCAATATCTTAAAGTTTGAAACTTCTATCATAATTAAAAAAAAAACATTTTCTTGGTATTTAAGATTCCAAAAACAGTGTCTTGATTACAATACTCCATTAAAGTTTGAAACTTTTACAGAATAAAGAAACCATTTTTTCTTGGTTTATGAGAGAAGGTGAGAGGTTAACTTGGAAGGGGAAATTGGGGATGAGAATGAATAAAAATGGTGGGTTTGAGAGGATGATGGAGGATAGAGAGCTCCATTGTTTAGTATTTTTCCAGTTCGAAATTGCAGTTTCTAGTCTACACAAATGGCGGGGAAGAGGTGGGGGCAGGGAATATAAAGTGTGGGATAATATCTTGAACACAAACCACAAGCTCATGCCAGGTTTGTAAATTTTGGACCACGAGAGTTTCTATCGAGCTCAATTATGTTCTAGTTAATTGTTTAAATAATTTTCAAAATTCGATTTTTAATACTACTTGTTATCTGTATTGGTGCAACAACGATACTATTCGTTGAAGTTATAAAACCGTTACACTAATACGGTATGTGACTAATACAGGAAATGTTAAGTAGAAGTATTGATGCTCAAGTTAGGCACTAGAGCATGAGTTTCTAGCAGGAATAATAAGATTATTATGAGCTCCTTTAGTAGCAGAATTCTTCCCAAAGAACTTATGCTCATGCTTCTCTTTATCATCCAATTTATCCTTCAATTTTTCACTTCCATCAACCCATTTTTTGAATTTTTCGATCAGTCTTCGTCGTCTTGAATGGTGATGACCTCTAGCTGAAAAGCCTAGGCAAGAATCATCTTTGTGATCCCAGCTGGTAATTTGCAGTTCATTATCTGATCCAAAACCTGAATGTTCTTCGCTTCCTGCATAATGTGGCTCTTCTTGATGTTTCCCTTCGGTTTCTTCTTCAGTTTGTGGCTGGTTTCTCCTAATTAATTCATGCTTTAGGCATGCACGACACCATCTCAGAAATATCAGTTCCTTGGCTTCTGCTGCTCTATCCTTCTTATTTTCCTCCAGTTCATTGTACTCCTCTATGCTTACCACTTCTCCATCAATCTGCAATGGAATGACAACAAATTTTATAAATCAAGAACCCCTAAGAATTGTTATGTTTGATATTCGATTACAGCCTTTTGCGTTAGTCAAGAACAAACGATAATACCAACACCCCCTTCTTCCCCCAGAAATTTTAATATCTTGGTCCAGCTCTCGACAAGCTAACCACAAGGGTGCTATCTCATGGCTCGAAACTGCCAGTGTATTACTTGGACCAGCAACATACCTTTGGAGTAGCCGAAAATCACATCATCGAACCATTTAAATACGAAAGCTAAAAAATGTGGTATCATGGTAGCAGACATATAAGTATGCAAACCTTTGATGATGCTGATATATCTGTCCTAACCATTTCATCCATTTTGTCCAGAAGCTCCTTCTTTTCACTTTGTAATTTATCTATAGCCATTCTCATCTCTTGAGTTTCTTCCTCCATCTCCCGGATAGTATCAATCAATTTATCCATCTCTTCTTTATTTCTTGAAATCTGAGCTTCTTTAGCATCAATCTCCAAACTCATTTCCTTCGTAAGACTTGAATGTGAAGTTATTTTCTCCCATAGTTTCTTAACCTCCTCCTGAAGCAACTGATTTTCCGTTCTGGAAATTTCAACAACTTGCAATGCTTCCTGATAATCCAACAACATATTATCAAACCTCTGCTTCTCTGCTTCCAACCCTGCTACTTCCTTTTCCAATAACTCAATACTGCTCAATTCCATCAAAAATTTATTCTGAAACTCCATAAGCATGGTTTCATTCTCTTTCAAATCATTGTATTGAATAAATTTTTTCTCTAAATCAATCACTTTCTGTTGAAGCTCCTTCATTCTGCTTCTTATGCCTAATATTACAACTTCCAAGTCATATACATGTCTGGTTTCTTCATCTCCTTTTTCTCCCAAACATGATTCCTTTCTAGTAGCAATCGAAACGAAAATGTAACCAGCCACAGTAACAGCTAGAGATATTCCAGCTTTCAGAAGTATTTTCTTTACAGCTTCCACATTTGAGCTTGAGATTTCCATATTATGCACTATCCAAATATTAACGGGATTCGATTATTTGGTGATGAAATTGTTGGCAGATCGAGCTCAAAAGGGCAATGTTCTTGATGAAAAATGTAGATTTCTGCTTGATAATACATTGTGATGAGATGATTTTATTAGAAGAAATAAAAGCTTGGAATAGATTCTTTGGCTTTTTGTTTTATGCTTTTAAGATTTCTTTACTTAAGAGGATTAGTGGTTTCTTTTAGATCACTACATGACATTAGTTCACCATTTGAAGTTGCATCTCTCCTTCCTTAAAGCTTTGAGGAATCTGATTCTGTTCATAATTAATCTTGTTACCTAAACAATTGAACAAAATGTCACCTGTGGAAAGAAAAATGGAGAAACTAGCTCCTTATTTATGAGAATTTTATGTTGTGTTCATACGAAACCCAAGTCTAAAAGGAGTTCATATATAACTTCCTCCTCTATCCGTGTGAAATATGTGATGTTGTCCCGGTAGTAGTGTAAGGGAGAGGAATCAACGAGACACGATATTACAATTATTTCTTGCAATATTTTACTATAATCTTGTCACTATCACCAAATCATATTGCATTAGGTAAATTATGATGGAACTCAAATTGATGAAGGATGATAACTTAAATTTTAGTGTTGCAAATGCATAAATGTTGCACATACGAATTTTTAAATTAATATAATAAATTATATCTACAATCCTTGTTATATGAGAAAAATATTAAACATGATATTTTATAATGATACAATTTATACATTAGTATGAAATCTTAATGATTAACATATGAAAATTAAAAGTTTATGAAATAATTTTCGGTTTCTACTATATTGTTACAATTATACAATTACTTTGTACTATTATGTACGTAAATCTGTATGCCGCTACACGTCATTATTAGTTAGTGGGCATGTTAACTAATAAATAATATAATTGACATGTGAATTTTTTAACATCCTCGTTTAATAAATTAAATCTCCCTAATAGTTATGGTTAGCATACCATTGTTGCATTTTCATGACGTACCTTAGTTGGTAAGGAGTCTAAGTATTATAATAACAAGATAGTCTCTTTATACAACGTAAATTTGAGTTTCATAAAAGACATAATCTCATGTTCGAGTGATAAATAAATAATTTAAAATATATTAACTATTTAAGACACCTCCTATAATTTATCTCCTCATATATCTCAAAATAAATGTGTATAAAAACTGTTAGCATAATAATTTTACACTTTTAATATGCATATGCTTAGACTATGCCTGATCGAAGATTCAAAGGTCAAGCACATAGCTACTTTTTAATTTCCATTATAATAAGGTTCAGTGCCATTTGCATGCAGTGAAATAATTTAATCAAGTCTCTAATTTACAAATATTTTATAGAAGACTTGCGACTTACTTGAATTTTATGAATATATTCAAACATCATGTTTATTTCTACTATGCCTGTTCAGTAATTTGTATAAAATTATGGTTTCATTAATTTTTTTAATTAATATTTCTTTAAAAAATTATCATGATAATTAATAAATTAATATAGAATTAATTATTGTGTAATTTATGTATTAAAAAATCTAAAATTCTTAATAAAATTATAACAGGTTCCCAATATCGAGGCTAGCTAGTTTTGAATTAGAGATCGACTAATAATATTTAAAAAATGTCACGTTCGATTTGTTAATGCAATATATATCTATCAATATAACTTCGAGAAGGATATATCATGAATTATGAGAAGCCATTGGCATTAACGATCTCTTTGAATCTTCCAGCATGTTAGTTAGTTTGTAAATTAGTTAGCTTGTATATAGAGTAATTTGCTGTAAGCTAGTTTTGGAACACTTAATTTATATGATGTAATAGCCTGATGACGTTTATATTCAAAATTTCAATAATTAGAAGATATTTGATCCATTAATTAATAATTTATGTATTTATAATATTATTATACTTATATATATTTTCAATTTGTTATTAATTTACTAACAAACAACAAAAACAATTAAAAATAATAAACAATTGATTAATTTATTTTTAACAATTTTGATGGAAAAGTTGAAGCCATTAATTGTTTTGTATTTTGTCTTATTATTACTGAAGAACCCCACGCGGTCATATCCCATAGTGTAGCGCATTGAATATAAAACTCTTATCTTTAAGTTGGTGCTTCATATATTAAACAGAATATCCCAATTATTGTCTGATATCATATGCAATTAATTCTATGCGCCTTCTTTTTTCCTTCACTCATTCGAAAAAAGACAATTACCAAAAAAGGAGAGGAGAAAAATACTCTTTAAAAACTGTCTTTGCCAAATATCCCACCAGATTGATGGTGGCCTGGCCGGGTGAGTTAGTGATGAAAATATTATTATGAATAAAGATTCGTATAGGAATGCTGAATTCCTCACCTCAGGATCCTACCGTTTCGTGTTGTGAGATGTGTATCAAAGGGTCAGAGAATTTAGGTTTGATTGTTAACACTTCGATACGAGATTATGTACATTGCGATACCCGAATTTATATCGTATAAAAAGGCTAAAATATCATCACAATATCCAAATTCTTTACCAACTAAGCTAAGGTATGTCGCGAGACATACACTATGTCTCATTTTTTTGATATATTATGATGTAATAATCGGAAACAATTCGAGCAACAAATAACAATAATTAGTTAATTGTATATATATATATATATGTGTATATATAATATTTGAATTAATGTGTGGGTGTCAAAAACAATGGATGATTGTGCCTGAACAGGTGGTGATGATATACAATCCAGATTTTTAAGATAATAGTCGAATTCATAATTTCAAAAATATATTTGACACTCTTTTTAATAGTTTTATTTTATTTTAAAAATAATGAAACTTAATTCTAATATAAAAAAGCAGCACATATTTATAATGAAAAACGTTGAACGTGGGACTCTTAACGAAGACTATGCTAGCCAATTATTTCACTTTCATGAATTGCATCAGGTCATCCTACGTATACATCAACATGCATTATTATTACTCCTGGTTACGTTTTTCTTTTATCGCAGGTTTACTTTTGATTCCACCAATTAGATGGATTAGTAAATAACTCACTTAATGTTCCACTAACTAAATAGGGAATGCTAGTAAAAAAATCAAGCCTTTTTTTGCTTGCAAATTGCAATATAGCATGAGGGCTAACTAAGCAATAAGTCAAAAAACGAGTTCTTACTAGTTAATAGTTCTTGATTTATTGCACATAAAGCAAACTAGCTAGACGTTTTCCACAAATTAAATCTTGAAGTTTTGTTGGATGTTTTTGCAATATTTACATTATTGGTAATGATTCTTCAAAGTGCTAAATCATTATATGACTTTAGCTTTGGGCTACACTATGCACACATCAAAACAATATATCTTTATATACGAACTTACCATTTTATCCCTGTATGAAGTCCCTCAATTGCTACACTTATAAATAGAGGGGGCATAATCGTGATTTCACACCCAAAATTCACTATTTGAGTGTGCGTATAACAGATCGACTTTAGTGATAATACGTAATCGTTAAATTTTAACGAAAAACATAATTAAGTGGTCAATTTAGGGATCATACTACAATATTTATGCCACTTTGGATAACTGTCACAACTGAGTAATCTAAATTTCTTCCAAAAGAATCCCCGGCGCTTTTTTGCCGTTCCACACTAATATTTCCCTTAGTCGGAAACCATGCTACAATATTATATAATATAAATGATAAAAATTATATTAGGAAATACATAGACAAAATAATTAATTCATGAACACGTAAAAAATATAAATGTAGTTCAAAAGTAAAACTAAAAAGTCAACTAATCTACAACACCGTAATCCACTCGACAACTGATTTAGTTATATTTAGATCTTTTTAATAATCTGACCAAATTACCCTTTCATTAACATGTATCTATATGGCTATATAACATGCATTAATCATGATTCTCCCTTTCACAAATCTACTCCGCCTCCTTTTTGGCACACATACATTTCCGACAAAAGCCAAAAGAAAGGACACTCTAACATGGAACTTCTCCGGTTTTCTCCCAACCAATCCTTAGTACGACAGTGTCCAAACCGCACACTAAACGACGTCGTAAAACACCCTCATTATCACCACCACCAAACAAAACAATCACACAAATCATTCTCCATTACCTCACTCCTCTCCCGACAAACTGCTGACGTCATCACCACCACCACCACCCCAGCCCCGTTCCACCACCCTACTCCACCTCCTCCTCAACCGTTAAGGCAGGTGACGCCGTCATCCTTGCAGTGTGAGCCGGGGTTTCTTCTACTGAATGAGGGAGGGAATGACGGAGGCGCCGTGGTGGATGGGTTGAGTGCAATGGAGTACTTGACTAATATTCTGACGGCGAAGGTGTATGACGTGGCGGCGGAGACGCCGTTGCAGCTTGCGACCAAGCTTTCTCAGCGGTTGGGTGCTAATATTTGGCTTAAAAGAGAGGATTTGCAGCCTGTAAGGTTTTTCTGGGGGGGTCTTTTTCACGTCTTTATTAGCTCAAAATCATTTTTTTTTGTTAAGAAATTCCACCCTCTTATTGAATCTAATAACGAGTAGTAATAATTAATATCTTTTGTCGACTGGCTAACTTAATGGTTATTACTCTTGTCTTTTTATTTGTCATTCTAGAAGTATAAGCTCGCATATATAAAAGGAGAAGTGGTAAAAATATAATTGAAAATACGAAATGATATGATTCATTTTTGATATTTTTAACAAGAAAAAAGTTATGCTTTTTATGCTAAAATATGGTTGAATAACCACAATATTTTATATTGAGTAATTGGTTTTTTAGATTATTGACTGAAGAATATTGAACTAGGCCATTCTACAAATAAAGGAGGAAGTAGTATGTAAAATGTGCATTGATTTATGAGAGTGATATTGGAGTTCTAACTTCATTGAAGAATATTACTTTCTTGGTTGTGCTTTTTATGGTTCTTGTATCACCACAAAATGAGAACTTGATTAAAGGCTTATGTTATGAGTTATTTCTTTATTTTTCAGCTTGAAAAGGATGGCTTTCAGTTTCGAAGTTTATGCTTTACTACATTGAACTTGAAATTGATGGCTTTCAGTTTCAGATGTCTGCATATTACTATCACAATCATTTAGTTAATATCATTATTCAGCTCACTGTTAAGTACAGTTTCTAGTTATGTGAATTTTCTTGCATTTTTTAGGGGTTTTATTGCTCCATATTATGGTTTTTGTGACTGATGTTTCCTCTTTTGTTTCTAAGGTCATCGGTTTTACCAAATTGGAATATTCAGCATATTTAAGGCCCTCTATTCAGATTCTGATTATAGAAATACATTGTGGATGACAGGTATTCTCATTCAAGCTTCGAGGAGCTTATAATATGATGGCTAAACTTTCTAAAGAGCAATTATATAAAGGTGTGATCTGCTCATCGGCGGGAAATCATGCCCAGGGTGTTGCACTATCAGCAAAGAAATTGGGCTGTGATGCTGTGATTGCTATGCCTGTTACCACACCCGAGATTAAGGTTTGATCATTCAACTTTTCTTTTTTTATATTGGATAATATTTTTATTTTCTTCTGAATTGTGTTATTATATTTATATGTATTCAGTGGAAATCAGTCGAGAGATTGGGTGCAACTGTTGTTTTAGTTGGGGACTCATATGATGATGCTCAGGCATATGCCAAAAAGAGGGCTGAAGAAGAGGGGCGTACATTCGTCCCCCCTTTTGATCACCCAGATGTCATCACAGGGCAAGGTACAGTAGGGATGGAAATCATTCGACAAACGAAAGAACCAATTCATGCTATATTTGTACCGGTTGGCGGTGGTGGGCTCATAGCTGGAATTGCGGCCTACATTAAAAGGGTAGCCCCGGAGATAAAAATTATAGGAGTAGAGCCATCAGATGCCAACGCATTGGCTTTATCACTTCATCATGGTGAAAGAATAACACTTGACCAAGTTGGAGGCTTTGCTGATGGCGTAGCTGTCAAAGTTGTTGGCCAGGAGACTTTTCGACTCTGCAAAGAATTAATAGATGGAGTAGTTCTTGTTAACCGCGATGCTATTTGTGCATCTATCAAGGTATATTTGTGAGAATTTAGGACTTTTGGCTCTAGACCATTAATTTTTTGGTTTTCCTTTTCATTCTTTAATGTATTACTCATTTTTCATAGAAATTTTTTTAAGTGAAATGAGATGACAAGGGTGTCGTGGCAGCAAAGATATATCGTGTGGGTATGTAGTCGCTTGAGTTGCACCTTGCAGCATGGTAAACAAGGCATCTAAATGGCGTGAAAAAGGAAATTTATATACGTTCATCGTTAAGAGTAATGATCTTTTATGAGCTTGATCGTAGGAATTAGATCCGAATAGTTAATATTGTCATTTGCACATTACTGTAGGACATGTTCGAAGAGAAAAGGAGTATTTTGGAACCAGCAGGAGCTCTCTCACTTGCTGGAGCTGAGGCTTACTGCAAGTATTATGGCCTCAAGGATGTAAATGTTGTTGCAATAACCAGCGGAGCAAATATGAACTTTGACAGACTAAGATTGGTTACTGAACTTGCGGATATTGGTAGACACCGGGAGGCCGTTCTTGCAACGACCTTGCCCGAGGAGCCTGGCGCTTTTAAACATTTTTGTGAACTTGTATGTAGTTGGGGAATTCAAGTTTTACCTTTTTATATTTACTTTTATGATAATTTTTTTTTATGACATCACCGTTGCTTGGGTACAGGTGGGACCGATTAATATCACCGAGTTCAGATACAGATATAATTCTGGTAAAGAGGGAGCTAACATTCTATACAGGCAAGAGATGCTTTTAATGGTTTTGGTTTGTGAGTAATTATATAAATAGTATGAGGTCATCATTAAAGAAAGTTTATGTCAAATATATTCTATTGTTAACCTTGAAGTTATGTGATTTATATTCCCCTCAGTGTGGGGCTTCATATGAAAGCTGAACTTGAAGCAATGGTGAAGAGAATGGAGGCAGCCCAACTTCCTACTACTGATTTTACTGACAATGACTTGGTCAAAGATCACTTGCGTCATCTGGTAGTGTTCTCATCTCAACGGGCTTATTTTATTACAATCTTTCTGGCATTTCGGGTCTATAGTCATTTCCAATCGAAAGAACGTTTTTAGAGTGAAGTTCGGTACCTGCTAAACTCTACAAGTTAATATGGGAGTTTAATCAGTTAGTTAATCTTTGCCATTTTTAGACTTAAGGCGTTGGGAAAGAGTATATAGCTAATTAAAGCGTAAACTAAGTTTATCAATTTAGAAATCTAATTTTACCTAAGTGTATAAAGTTACTCATTGCTTCTCCTGGCATCATTTGGTCCCAGAACCATTATTCAGCTGTGAAGAACAGAGAGCTCAGAGTTTTTTAGAGCATATAGATAAATATATTTAGCTTCCTGTTGTACCTATATGCCCCATCATGTTCTTGCTTTACCACCCTATAATGCTGTTCCTTCCTCGAGTTATTGAACAATTCACTGTGACAGTTTTAGCTTTATTTAAGTAAACATTGGTGATTAGATACGATGTGTGGATGACATATTGGTATCTCACATTCTTTATCATTTTAACTTATTCAGATAGGAGGCCGATCAAAAGTGCAAGATGAACTTTTTTGTCGTTTTATCTTCCCTGAAAGGCCTGGTGCATTGATGGAATTCTTGGATGCTTTTAGCCCTCGTTGGAATATTAGTTTGTTCCATTACCGTGCTGAGGTTTACTTCTGTTTTTTCTTCTTTTATCATTTTTAATGCTTCCGTCAGCAATGCTAATGTATTTTTTCTTTTAAACTACTTTTAAAAGGGGCAAACAGTTGCAAACGTATTAGTGGCTCTTCAAGTTCCGCCGAGTGAGATGGATGAGTTTCAGTCTCGTGCTGATTCCCTTGGATATGATTATGAAATGGAAAGCACTAATGAAGCATTTGAGCTTCTTATGCAATGAGTTGCAACTGGCGTGAGGTAGCTCATGTTTTATGCAATGCCAATTTCTTCGTAGCTTTTATTCCTAATTGCCAAGCATTCTGGAGCTCTCTGCCGAAGAGCTTGCCTCTTTCTAGTCTTAAGGGAGAGAGATAACATACATGCTTGTTGAGGATCCTCACTACCACGATGTTGCGTTTCTTTAGATCATTAGAGGATATCAATGTAAATTATGGAAGTAGTCCAGTAGTGTTGTGTTGCCCACTTGTAAACATGGATCCTCTGTTCTAATAATAAAAGCGTGCACCAAGTTATCTCATTTATCATTATAGCTCATTTCTGCAGATTGATCATTTGCTGAAACTCTTTCGACATGATTTTGATCTTAATATTACATGTAAAGAAAACCCTTGCCCTTTTGCATGTTTATTTATTTATTTTTTATTAGTTCAGGAGAAACAACATGTAATACAGATTCACAACTAAATATATAGAAATATTTGTCCTCATCCAAACAAACTCAAGAAAATGGACAAAAGATCACTACATATTCTTCATGGTTTCTTAATGGCTTTTATCATAATGATAAAATGCACCAAGCTTGTAGATGGTGCTCCACTCTAAAAAGGGTGCAACGTGTTGCTGCTTTATTCTCCAATACAGGTTCTTTTTCTTAGACCTGCATGATTGTTTTCCCTATTTATAAACACAATTATTTGTTCCAAGTTAAAGTTCACTCTTTGAGACAGGAGGAAAAAAATGGGAATTTTAAGCTTTCTTTTGTGTGCATTACTTATATTAGCTCTGACTTCGAATGGAGACCCTCTGATTCCTGCGCTGAACATCTTCGGCGACTCTGTAGTTGATGCTGGGAACAATAACAATTTGGGAACACTCATCAAAGCAAACTTCCTACCCTACGGACGAGACTTTCTTGCCCACAAGCCTACAGGGAGGTTCTGCAATGGGAAGTTGGCCATAGACTTCACTGGTATCACATCTATAGCTATAATCATCGCTAGTTTCATCTCTAAGTTCATCGTTTTGCATTTCCTCGCTAATAGTAGGTTTCTTGCATCCACAGTTGAATATCTTGGTTTCGATTCATATTTACCAGCTTACCTCAGCCAAGAAGCTACTGGAAACAATATTCTCAATGGTGTCAATTTTGCCTCTGCTGCTTCTGGTTACTATGATGGGACAGCACAGCTATATGTAAGAAATTTCCTACTTATTTATAATCAGGTTCCAGATACAGGATGGCTCAGGGTGCTTTAAATTTTTCGTTCTTACTTTTCTGTGAAGTACGTATGAATTCTTTTGTAATCTAATAAATAAAATCATCGATTTGGCAGCGTGCAGTAACATTGACACAGCAAATAAAGAATTACCAGGAGTGGCAAGATAAGGTTTTGAATATGGTGGGTAGAGATAAAGCCAATGATATATTCGCAGGAGGAATCCATTTTCTGAGTGCTGGAAGCAGCGATTTCCTTCAGAACTACTACATCGTTCCATTCTTCAACATAATCTATACGCCAGACCGATTCTCAAATCTTCTCATGAAATCCTACACCACATTCGTAGAGGTCACAAAATTGCAATTCTCTCATTTATTTTTAAGATACTTATTTTGGATGAGAGTGAGACAGAACCAAAACTAATAAGACGAACCAGCCAGATTATGTTTTGTATTGCTCACATTACCCTAAAGCCTCAACAGAATGAACATTGTCTTCCATATTTTAATATCTATGTTTTTTATGCAGAAAATGTATGAATTAGGTGCTAGGAGGATTGGCGTTACAAGTTTGCCGCCTCTTGGATGTTTGCCAGCAGCCATCACTTTATTCGGACGAGGGCATAATGAATGTGTTTCCAGACTCAATCAAGATGCAGTTTTATTCAATAACAAGCTGAAAACCACGTCTCAAGATTTGAAAAACAAGCTCCCTGGCCTCAAACTTGTGGTTTTTGACATCTACAATCCTCTCTTGGACCTGATAAAAAATCCCACAAATAATGGTAAGTTCTGCGAACTTCTTCCTTTAGATGAAGTAACAAATACAAAAATATTTATTAAGTGGATGAACCAACGTGGGATTGACTAGAGACGTCGTATTCATAGCCGACTCCACTTAGTGGGATAAGATTCGGTTTTTGTGACCGCGATACTCATTAAATGCATTTATAACACTGCTTATAAGGGATGATGTTTTTGTCAGGATTTGTTGAATCAAGAAGGGCTTGTTGTGGAACTGGTACAATTGAAACATCCTTCCTATGCAATTCAAGATCAATAGGCACATGCTCAAATGCTACAGAATATGTGTTCTGGGATGGATTTCATCCCTCTGAGACTGCTAATGAGTATTTGGCTCAAAGTCTTCTACTTCAGGGATTTGACCTCATCTCCTAAAGATACTAGTGCACTAGTATAATTGCCATTTCTACTCTACTTTTTGTTAGTCGAAAGGTTGACACACTCTATGTTTTGAAGATAACAAGTTACGCTGTAAGAATCACCTACTTTCCTCTAAATTGTTCACATATTGAAGGCTCATCCGATAGAATAGAAACATACTTAATGTTCTTCCCATTCCTTAATTTAAGAACCATTTTCCTAAAAAAAATAATCTTTTTAGGATATCATTTTACCAAAATCGGTAAGAAAAAGTGGAGGAAAATTAAATTTATGTTTGTGAGATGAATTTAAATTTTATTGAATTTTGTATAAAAGTAAATGATCTTTAGAAACAAGGTAATTAATATTTGCATATATTAACTCTCGTGAATATTATATAAAATAATATGCCTAATCAAGGACGTCCATTTTGTTTCTTGACGTACGACGTAGTCGCTGCCCTCATTTGTAATTCGAATTGCGTTTCTTCATGAACGCCTAATATCGAGAAAAATATATAAAAGAAATATAGTTTGACGTATAGTTAAAGCATTGGCATCAGGTTATCTAATATTAATTCATTATGTTATTTTATCAAATTTTGAATATAGTACTGTATTTATCTTTCTTAAAAGTTTAAATGACAACTCTACTCGGCCCCAAATCAAGATTTCCAGTATTGTTACTACTAGTCTACTATCTTTAGTTATTACCGTTGACATTGGAGTTACTTAGACCACCAATTACTGCTTAATTAATTAACCTTAGGGGTAGTGGTAACTGTCATCGAATTTCCACTTCAAACTCCCAATTAATAAAAAATAAGTTAAGTATATTTATTTATACATACTAAACACATAATACATCTGTTACGTTATTTCATAAAAAAAAGTGTGACGATGTATCTCAATGATCATTAAATTAGAACTTGTTTGTTTATTAGTATTACATATCAATATAAGATACATTTTTTATTACAATGGAACAAAATTGTGTAAAAAGATAAGATTATTGATACTCCTACTACTTATTACTTTAATTTTTTTACCAATTAAATTATATCTTTATCATTTAAATTACGTTTCTGTGCTATTACATTCTTACATAATAGTGGTGCAAACATAAAATATCTTACGTGGTTGCCTTGCATGAATTCGCTGCTGAATTGATGATGTTGCAAAGGTGGAACGCCCGGTCCCGTAATAATGACTAATGAAAGTTCTATCCATTGACTATATCAAATTATCAAAATATAAATATTCGTAACATTATTACCAAATAAAATATTTATTTATTTTTCTAGGACATAATTTTGCATGAGCAACTCGAAAATAGAGGCCGACATAGGCAGACGCTTGGCGAAGCTCAAGGCTGCTAAACAACCTTCGCCCAACCAAATTCACACCATTTGTTCCTTCGCTTCACCCTTTCCTTTTCACTTTCCACTCACTTTTTATTTTCACTACAAGCTAAGTATATATCAATCTGGCTAGAGCTTTATAATTCTAAGTCTTTAATTTCTTCAAGCAAGCAAACAAATTCATCAATATTATTTTGTTGATAATGGCACAAGGGTCTAGAAGGTTGTTGTGTTTTATGGTATTTTTGGTTTTGGTGTCTGCAATTCTTGTGTTTTTGTGTGGTGGTGGTTTGAATTTTGGGTTTAGGACAAATTACACTTCCTCTTCATCAACTTCTTCAACACTACCTTTGGCTGTGTCTCAAGTTGATTATTCTAGTTTGAGTTTGCCTATTGTTGACAATACTGTTCTTGATTCATTTGAAAATGATACCAGAGATGTTGGGAATTTGACTACTGTTTTTTCAGCTGATTCTGTAATCCAATCAGTTGAAGATGATGATGAGGAAAGGCAGCTACCTGTAAGCCTACTCTTTGTTTTCAATGACTTTATATTATGTTCTGTTTGACTCATGTCTATTAGTCTAATAGTGGTGGTCTCGGTTCAATCCTCGATGGAAGCATATTTCTTTCATATCATATTATGTTCTGTTTTGTTGTATTTATTTGTTGTATTTATTTCGATAGAATAATTTGAATTTGATTGATTAGATGGTTAATTGATAAATATGTTGTGGAGTACATTATATGAATGTTATACTTTAGAAATTATAGTTAATGGTATGTATTATACAGTATAATTTTTTAATGGAAATATCGAATCTGCTCTTCTGACGTCTCATTTGTTATCAAGTTATTGTGAGTAGTAGAATGATGTTGATAGTCTTTGAAATTAATTCGAGATATCCTCGAGCTAATGCAATTTTAAGGGCACACACAGTCTGACGTCTGACCTTACCTCCCTTACGCGGGAGCCTCTTAAAGGCATTGGTGCAAGTTGTTGTATTATTATTTCTACGTAGTTTTTTGTTGGTTGTTAAGAGGAAAATTAGGAAGCATAAGTAGTGTTGTTTGTGGATTAATTGACTTTTTGTAATATAACAGGTTATCGAAGAGGAAGAGAATATCAATGATACTACTACTACTACACTCAGGACAGACAATAATACTATTCCTTCCTTGAATGGAACTCATGAAATTATTCCTGAAAGGCCAAAATTAGAAAGAAGGTTCAGCAACTTAGAAAAGATTGAAGCAAGACTTAGCCAAGCCCGAGCTGCTATTCGGGCAGCTAAAAATGGGAATCAAACATATGATCCTGATTACATGCCAGCTGGTCCAATATATTGGAATGCCAAAATTTTCCACAGGTTGTTTCATGCCCAGGCATATAAGTTAACATAAGACATTTTTCGTCTTTTACATAAGAAATTTGATAAAAGTTGGTCCTGTTTTAAAAGTCTATCGTTGCAGGAGTTATCTAGAAATGGAGAAGCAATTCAAAATTTATGTGTATGATGAGGGAGAACCACCAATGTTTCACAATGGTCCTTGTAAAAGCATATATGCAATGGAAGGAAATTTTATTTACCATATGGAGACCAACCGGTTTCGGACCCAAGATCCTGAGAAAGCTCATATGTTTTTCCTTTCAATGAGTGTCACTCAGATGGTGCACTTCATCTATGATGGAGGTTCTCATGAATGGCACCCCATGAGACAAGTAATTCGGGACTATGTTCATCTTGTTGCTGGAAAGTATCCTTATTGGAACAGAAGCAGCGGTGCAGATCATTTTATGCTTGCCTGCCATGATTGGGTTAGTATGATGCACTTACTACCCAACGGCCTTATATGTTACATAAATGAGCATGGAGTGGAGCTAACAACTGCTATACCAGTCGATTTACTAAATTCTATCGTAGTAGTATTATATGAATGACGAAAGAACAAATCCACTTTTTCTTAACTATCATGTGTAAATTAAAAATCCATATGATATCATCAAGGTCTAATCCTGGAGAATATGCTCCTTGCAGGGGCCTGAACTTTCCAAATCCGTGCCCGAGTTGTATAAAAATTCAGTCCGAGGTTTGTGCAATGCAAATACCTCAGAAGGATTTGATCCTTCTAAAGATGTATCATTTCCAGAGATTCATCTACCTGGGGGAAATACAAAGGGCCTGATTGGAGGTCCATCTCCATCCAAAAGGCAGTATCTGGCCTTTTTTGCAGGCGGAGTTCACGGTCCAGTTCGTCCTATACTTCTAGAGCACTGGGAGGATAAAGATGAAGATGTTCAGGTTCACAAGTACTTAAAGAAGGGTGTTTCATATTATGGCATGATGAGGAATAGCAAGTACTGCATTTGTCCAAGTGGATATGAAGTTGCAAGCCCAAGATTGGTCGAGGCACTATATACAGGATGTGTTCCCGTCCTAATCAACGATCATTACGTGCCACCATTCAGCGATGTGTTGAACTGGAAGGCGTTCTCGGTGGAGGTTCCAGTGAAAGACATCCCAAACTTGAAGAAAATTTTAACGGGGATTTCGTCGAGCCAGTATATAAGGCTGCAGAGGAGGGGTAAACAAGTGAGGAGACATTTTGAAGTAAATTTGCCTTCTCAACGTTATGATGTCTTTCACATGATACTTCATTCTGTCTGGCTAAGAAGACTCAATCTTCGACTTCATGGTGTTGATGATATATGAATATGTTGTATGTATGTGAAGAGGTTTTTTCCTGTATGTTTATGCTGCTGTTGGTAGGTGTTGTTGTTTAGTAGAGATGGAAAACTTGCATGCATGCCAGTGTAACTGTATAATGCTATTTTCCATTAATATTATTTTTGAGAAGTACATACAAAAACTGAATGATACAGAAGTAAGTGGGTCGATCAAGTAGCCGAATTCTAAAGAAAAATAATTATTGGTGCTCCAAGTATTGTTATTATTTGGGAAGGACCTAAAATATTAATATTCCTTTGTAAGTTCAAATTTATGGACATAGGCGGAGTCGAGGGTATTCCGTCGACAGTCCATGACAATTATGATATTGTAAATCTTTTGTGTAATTTTGATTCAAATGAGATGAGAGTTATATGTTATGATCAATAATCCCACGAAAAAATTAGTATATTCTAGTTTGACTTATATTTTGAGATAATCATAAAATACAACATAAAAACCACAGTTGTTATGACTTCTTAATGTGAAAAATGATTAGCCATTATATATTTGAAGTATCATTTTTTGGGGGTGTTGGACGAATACGATTAACAGGATTAGAACTTATAAGTGTGTCTAAGGGTACTTTTGTCATCTGAAATCGACCATTTAGTAATTTACTATTCATTAAAATTCCACCATATTAATTGAGCATATCTCCAAATTAAAAGTCAACATCCGCACAACTTCTTAGTGTCAAGTCAAACGTACCCTTCTCCCGATCTAGTGAGCTAGCCTGCAAGGTGTTCGACGAATTGGCCCTTAGAAGTGAATGCCGCAAAATGAAGGTGAAAGTAATCTGTAGGAAGGTGTTTGATTACGTTCGGTATGACCTTAAAGAAATCGCATTTCCATCATCTTTACCTGATCCTCCTCACTTAAAAAAGCGGCGTAAATTGTCCTGGAAAGAACGTTACCTCGTATGTTTCTTTCTTTATTACATTATGAATTTATATATTTCATGTGTGCACATAAAATATATGTTAGGGTAGTTTAATATACTACCTGCATCTCAAAAAGATTGTCCAATTCGACTCGAAATTAACAAACTTTATAGCATAATTTGGCTCGCACACGACACAAATTTGATTTAAATTAAGACTATCAAGTTAATAATGTAGCTAAAATTATTATCTTTGATATATTTGTCTCCAAATATTATAGAACATGTACAGACGTATAATTGTAAAGTTAGCCATCAAAACCAATTTTTTAAGGTATTTGCAAAAGAAATGCTATAAAATGATTAGTGTAGCTGAAGATCCCTTTTGTAAATCGTGTTGGAAAAAAGAGGGGTAGTTATCAACAAATCACAATGCAAGTAGGATAATTCTTGAATGTAATTATGAGTTGATGGCATTAAATTGGTAGTACCATTGGCTATTAGTTATTAGCTACTCATAGTATTTTCTATTACTGGTCTCCAGGTGTTAAAGGAAGCAAGTAGATTATATGCTGTGAGCTGGGTAAGGGATATTGGTCCCGAGCTTCGTCCAAATGAGTACAGGAAGAAGAAAGCGATTGAAGATGCACTTAATGGAGAACCGAGCACAAGTCATGAGAAGGAACCATCTACATTGGAAGATCTTGGTAAGGAACTATTAACATATTATTGGTTAGAGTTAGACATTGATGATAATCTCTTATATTTTGCATTTCATGCAATAGACTGTGATCATTGATGGCTAATTCTTCAATAGCTGTGATCATACTAAGAGTATTTGTAGTATGGCATCATGATGCGAATATGAGAATGGGTACAATAAATCATTATTCGGTGTAGAGTTGAACAATGGGATCTTCAGATTCTGGTAGTCAGTAGCCTTTAACTAAATGGTTTCATACATGGCGATGGAGTTGACAGGTGGGAACACTAAGATTAGTTGATACTTGCAACCCAAAATATTTGCCTTGGTTTTTAATTGTTGGCTTGGTTGATTAAAAAAGACCAATCCTCCCAGTGATGATCCATTGTCCCTATCTCGTAGGCAATTAAATATTGGAATTGGCTTTCTTATTAATCCAGTAAATCTAAAAAAAAAATTGCATTTATTGTGCATGTAACATGGCAATGACTATCAGCGGTGGCTGCAAGAGGTGGTATAGAGAAGCTGAGACCAGCTCTGCAAAAAGTATACATGACAAGAGCTTCTGCTTACAGAGATGCACTCAAAAGTTTCATACAAGGGTATCAAGAAGGCATACAAGATATTATGGAAAAGAAGGAAAACACTAAATCCCAACCGAAAAATGATGCTCCAAAAGGTTGAATCCAAATTGTCCCCCAACAAATTGCAATATGTGAGTTCCATTCAAGACTCTCATCGAGACAAGTCGAGAAAAGTGTTGTTATCTGTTGTCGTAGAAATGAGTCCTGATATCACTATTTGGTAATAATCATACTTGTATATGAAAATACAATTTAGGATCTTTTGGTCTTTCAGAGTTGTGCTAACTGTTTTCCGTGAGTCAGAAAGTTGAAACTGTAGGAATGATTTGTTCTATTCCAACTTGTTTGTGTTTCTAAGCTTTCAGTTCCGAGAATTCTTAAGCAATAGTATGCCATATTTTGACGTCTTAATCGTAAATTTCACATGATTTTATTAAAACATTCCCTTTTGTAACGAGGATTCGGAATGGCTACTCGTAGAGTGCGCATTGGATAAACCTTGCGTTGATGAAATATCTTGTAAAATGCAAACCACATTAGCCAAGTAAATCATGCAAAGCAAATTTTATATAACAAATTCAACCAAAAGAACGTTGATAACTGAATCGAACTTATGATGTCACAAGCTCACGTTACAGAACAATGAGACTATGAGAGGGACAGACCCATTGATTTGAACTTATGATATGTTTCGGTCAGTGGGCTGGAAATGCTAGCCCTTATAGAGTAATGGGCTTTTGTAGTTGGGTCGTTTAAGCCATTTTAATGATTTTATACTCCTGCTACAAGTAATACTAAACCCTAGCTGGAAGATTTCTGAAAACCCAATCTCTGCAGGCAAAATCAGCTTCAGCAGCCATGGTTCTCAAGTAAGCACATCTCTATGTCTCTCTTAATTAACAAATAAATCGATATTACTCTGCAATTTAATTTAATGATTTCAATTCAATTTTAATCGTAAATTGAACTTGTAGTTGGTTTATGTTCATTTTATACAATTTTTATTTGCAATTGGACTTGTCCGCTTGTAATATGTGAAAAGTCGATGTTAAATGTTTAATGGATGCACGATATATATTTACATATATATATATATATTTTATATATTATATATATTAAAATGAGTTAGATTGTGGTTACTTTTCGATAATATTATTACATGTGTTTTGTTTTAAAATTTATCTGTAAACAAGAACAAATGTGATTATTGTAATGGAGAGTGACAAAAATTATCACACAGAATGTAATAGTCAATCCAGTTCGTGTTTGTGGTCGAATATGGAATATATCATTCGTTACACTTCATTCAGATTGCAACATGTGTCTAGTTTTTTTAAATAAATTCATCTGAAACTTAAAAATAAAACAAGTTTTAGAGTATCCGAAGTCAGTTGAATGTAGGTCATTTCCAGTTGTGGATCATCTTCAAATGCTTATGTTCTAGCTAAGAAAAATTTAGCTATCTGCTAAAACATTAACCGATGTCAGACAATGGGATAAATATAAAAACTTTATGGTGAACTTCAGAATTGAAGGTACATTTGTTTTCAAACTTTTTAAAAATTTGGATTTTTGGCGAGAAACAAATAGATTTTTGGCGAGGTTCTCTTGTAATCTGCTCATTAATAAGAACAACTTTTTTTGTCCATCCTTCACTCCTTTGTCATTTTTTATCCGTTTATCTTATTGCTCAGTGAATATAATATATGGCAGTGTTGATATTCTCTTCAGTTTTTCAGTATCTATAGCAGTTATTCAAGTGATCCCATTACTCTTATTGTGCTATTGTGATGTACATTATTCATGTCTAGCTTACTTTCTAATATCTAGTGATTTTTCAGGACTGAACTTTGCCGTTTCAGCGGGGGAAAGATATATCCAGGGAGGGGGATCAGATTTATTCGCTCAGATTCTCAGGTAATAAAAACTTCGTAGGGGTGCTAGTCTCTTTCTGTATAGACTCCATTTCCTCGTCTTTTTTTAACTTGTGTATATTTTTCATTATAGGTCTTCTTGTTTGCAAATTCAAAATGCAAAAGGTACTTCCATAATCGCCTGAAGCCAGCAAAGCTCTGTTGGACTGCTGTGTACAGGAAACAACATAAGAAGGTATGATAACTTGAGTTATAATGGACACTACCTGATAACTTTTGAAATTCTTCACAGAATCACAGTGATCCATTTTTATATTCTTTTGCCGAGTAACACAATCTTACATTTTAATCACATCCCTTTCAGGATATTGCTCAAGAGGCTGTGAAGAAGAGGAGACGTGCAACCAAGAAGCCATACTCAAGGTCCATTGTTGGAGCTACACTTGAAGTTATTCAGAAGAAAAGGGCTGAGAAGCCTGAAGTTCGTGATGCTGCTAGGGAGGCTGCTCTTCGGTAGGTTCATCTGTTTCTCTCCTGTTAAGTTAATTTTTTACTGCAGTGGAACTATATGACAGACCCTGTAGAACTTGTGCAATTACATGAATCCTTTTGTATGATATACACCTGATTGGTTTCAACTGTTCTGAGCAGAGAAATCAAGGAGAGGATCAAGAAAACAAAAGATGAGAAGAAAGCCAAGAAAGCAGAGGTGTCGGCCAAGGCCCAAAGATCAGGCAAGGGTAGCATTCCCAAGGGTGGTGCTGCATCAAAAGGTCCAAAACTCGGGGGAGGAGGTGGAAAGCGTTGATCTTTCAGTTATCTTTAATAATTTATCGAGTTCTATAAAATTATCCTTCCTGTGAGGTCTTAGATTATTCCAGTTGCTCGCGAAGTTTCACAACACTTAAATTTTGCATTTTGTTTCATCCCCCCATCTTGATCAGATGTTTACTTATGATCTCCAAGTTTCACTATTGATCGTTAAACCAATTGATAAAGGGAGACATCTTATTGGTCGGATAGGGTGCCTTTGGTTCTATCTTGCGCCATATTCAACCGGTTTTGGTTCTAATTTAAAAGCCCTTGCTGGTATTTACTTCAATCATGGTTGTTTACTCGTCAAACAATCTGATTACCGGTTCTTAAACATGCACCTCAACTACTAGTTGTAGATCGATAAACAGATAAATTAGCTATCAATATTAAATGTGTTACGACTTTGTGAGCGTCCCGATTGAGCACATAGATGATCCTTTATTCCGACAACATTTAGGGTTCCTTGAACAATGTTATATATGACACTGGGTAAATCCTTCAGTACGCATGTGATCAAATTCGGGAAGAAAGGTTAGTTGGTGATCAATTTGAATGAACTCTTAAAATTCCGCAAACACTGATCGATACTAGAAACAAACGAACAATAATACTTGTATATTCTACGGCTAAGATAGTTAAAACCTAAAAAAGAACAAGTTCATAGCAGACTACTCAGCTAATTTCTTAGGCCTTAATCAACAGTGATCACTCATCAGCATCCTTGATCATGGGCATACATGAAGGGAAACAGCTCCAATAACGCGGCGGAGGCTGCTGCTGCTGTTGCTGCTTGAGTAAAGCATTGTATTCTTCCATACCGAAAACGCAGTTTCCTTGAACTATTTGATGATGACTACCAATTGCCATTTGATACTTCGCTTTGGTGCTATTACATGGAAGTGTTATGCTCTCCACAGTCTCCTCTCCTCCTGAAATTTCAGTATTTCCACCAGAGATTTGCTTCTTTTCCATGCTCACTTTCACAATTTCTCTCAACGCTACCACCTAAATATTCGTAAAGCAATTAGTACAATAAAAATTGATACGCGTCTCTCTACATTGTAGTTATATATTACTTCTTGTTTTATCTGATATCAGTTCATTCGTCGTTCTTAGATAAGTAATTTGATATATTGTCATTGCATGCATGCATAAGAATGATTAAAAGTAGTAGACAAACTAACCTCTTCTTGGAGTTTGTTTTTCTCTCTGCAAACAACATCAAAGTCTTGTTTAAGTGCATTGTACAAATACTCGAGCTGCTTGGCCTTCCATCTAGCCCTCCTGTTTTGGAACCACACAGCAATTTGCCTCGGCTGCAACCCGAGCTCCTTGGCCAATTTCATCTTCCTCTCAGGGTCCAACTTTATCTCCTCCTGGAAACTGTTCTCTAGTGAATCAAGCTGATCAGTACTTAGCCTCCTTTTCTTGTCTGTCATTGATGATGGTATTGATAATTCTGGTGTTAGCATCTCCATACCTAAATATATTTGGTTTAAACAAACATTAAAAACGAACTTCCACTATGGTAATTCCAACTTATGTAATAAAAACATCAACGTTATATATGTGCTACTAATGCCTCTGAAGAGGCTCTCGTCTAAGCGTGAGGGGGGATTGGGTAAATCGTACACGTACCGCCTTACCCTAGTGATCGTATGTTATCACATTTAGAATATCTTCCCATATAGCTAGATAGTAAAATGCAATTGAAGTAAAGGATAAGTATATAATAAGTTGAACCTGGAAAAGGATCATGATTATTGGGATGGAGGAAGTTGAAGGAAGATTCTTGTGGAGGAACAAAGGGTCTAGTCAGTTGATGGCTATTCCAATCCATCCTTCTTCTTTTTTCCCACAAGAGAAAAAAATCAACCCTAAAGGTCCCCCTTTTATATACTATACTATACTAGTAGTTGTTTCTTTTCGGCTATTCTTGGTTGGTTTAGCTAGGCCAAGGACCATGTGGTTGAGGGATGGACCAGTAGGCTTTTCTTATCTTATGATATTTTGAAGAGAGTGATAAATGTTTTATTTTCTCGTTTTTATTTCATCATGCAAATTTTTTCCTTCATATTCTCTCCACCTCTCTCTCTCTCACACGCCACGTCTCGGATATATTGTTAATCGTGAAATGTATCCTAGCTATGTAGCATAAGTGCAAAAGAGAGTATCAATGGAACACGCAATCAAAAACCATCATTGTAATGTTATACTAATTCAAATCAGTAATGTCGAAGTGTCTTCATCCCAATCATTTTGTCAGTTATCACTAGTCTATGCCCCTCATAGAGTAGTTCCTCATACTACACATAATATTCTCAATTTATATACATTATTAATGATTATTTTAATGAATAATAATTGTATTAACATTCTAAAGTTTACTTCTCTCATTTATATAGAGGGGCCTAAACAAGTGTACGGGCGTTTAGTTAATATAGGACCAAAAGAGAATTAATGCATTTATTTTGAGGAGCCAAATTAAGAAGAAAACGTGTAAGAATCTTTACTAGTTGTTGGGGGTACAACAAGTGTTTATGATGAAAGGGAGATTTGAATAAGGCTGCTTTAGGGCTGCAACAAAATTAATACTACAAGTAGAAGAAGAATCTGTCTGGATCGAAGTAGAAGTGAGAATTCAAGAGAGGAAACATATTGTCGGATTTCTTATTTGGGAATACAAATCGGAACAGTCGACATCCATCTGCTTCTGTTTTTTTCTTAACACTCATCCATCATAATATACATTATTTTCTCCTTTAATTAAATGTCTTTTCCTTTCAAACGTCACAAATTACGAATTGCAAACCTACTATTCTTCAAAAAGAAATAATCGAACCTGGAACCTCTTAGAAACAAACTCGAATTTGGTACCAATAGGGTAAGAGCCTTGGATAACAAATGTAGTTATTGATTGTTGTAATTTATAATAAATATATATAAAATGTCACTCATTATTAATTGACGAAAATATATTGATTACATAGCACCTCCTTTAATTTTGATAATGAGGTTGAGGGGGTGATGAAAGGTAGACCATACAAGTAGCTTAGCAGGTTTGATGTTTATGATGCAATTTCATTAGAGGCGGCTTGTTGGAAAAAATGCAAACATAACTCGTTCAAAATTTGGCAACTATATCAACGTCTCTTAAATTAAATCCATAAATATCAAATGTATTTAAGTCGAACAAGAATTGGTACATATGTCTTTTCTCCGACCAAAATTAAATTTTGATAGTTCATAGTTGAGTTTTCTTTTTAATTTTTTGTTACATATGATGAAAATTAGAATGTACATAATTAATAATTTTCAATAGACATTAGTAGTGATGACTTTGGTTCAATTATAAATAATCGAATTTTGTATCTTCACTACATCAAGAAATATCAGAGATATGAGAAGCGTCACTCAAACATTGCTGCACATATATCTCCTTGCTTCCGTGTGAAAGAAAGAGACCAGAAGGTCCTGAGTTCGAAACTCACCTCATCGCTAATTTACAAAAAAAAAAAAAATCGATTACAATTTTTAATGAGATAAAAAGGATTGTTGATTTCACTTATCTGTCCAAGTTCAACATTATGTGCCTTCTTTTTTTCCCACACCGAATGACTATTAACAAAAAAAAATTACTGTGCTATTTCCAAAAGAAATGCATTTAAACAAATTGCATCCATAAATATTCCTAATGATATGATATAAACGGAAATGTATAGATCTAATCGATTCCGAATGATGGTATGGGACAGAATATGAAGCCAAAATAGAACGTTGGGATCTGTTTCTTGTTTAAGATAGTAAGATTGAATGTGTCAGAATATTGTCAGCTTATTACAGCACCAGTAAATGACAAAATCTAGGCAGAAAAAAAAGATAAAAAGGCTGAAACAAGATCTTACAAAAAACAGAGTATTTACTCCTTTCTGTTCTCTTCACCTTGTTCAATTCAACAGCAACTTTGGCATGTAGCTTACTATACAGTATACATGTACTTGATTTGATTCAAGCTTGAACTTTCCTTTTCATTCTATCTCACTATCACTGAAACTGCATTTATGTGATGCTCAGGAATCAGGTTCAGGACCACTCACTACTAGTGTAATACAGTGGAAGACAGATTTTGTTTCTTTTCGTGGGACATCGCTCATATTCTAGGATTAGTGTGGCGGTATTTTGAACGACTCCATATAGCAAGATAAGTCTTGATTTGAATATAATATATTATGGAAAATATATCGTCCGTTACGCTTTGATGTACATCCATGGTCTATTATGATCTATCTCAGCCATCTTTGACCAAGGAATTCTCACGCTACCGTAACTGTCAGACTGGGCAAGCTAGGTGTAAGCACGGCGGAAAAGGCTTCTCCTAATCAATATGGAAAATGGTCCTGAAATTGTCTGGTAATAAGACAACACTTGGGGGATGATTTGGCCTACTCTATCTTTTACTAAGGATGAAAATTTCGAACTATGTACAATATGAAACCACAAAAGTGATCGTTGAAACAATATTAAATACACATTTTTTTTTATTAATGTCAAACAATTTCCTCCTCAATATTATGAAAGTTTAAAACAAGTCATTAATATAAAAGCAAAAGTAGATTATATTGTTGTATTGTAATGATAATTAAGTGTAGAGAATATATTTACCTCAGATTGAAATGTCCGAGTTCGAGTCACTATAAGAGTAACAAGCTATCCATATATATATAAATAATGAAAGACTAGTTTACGAAGAAAATAATAGTTATGAACCAAAGTACGCAGATAACCTACTTTCAGGTGAGCTAATTTCAAACATCATTTTTAAAGTCGCAAAAACATAATAGTTAAAACATCATGATGAAGAAGAACACGACAATGTTTTCGTCCTCATAAGATGTGAAGGGTGGGAGTTGGTGTAGTTGTGAGTTATACCCTTCACAAAATAAAATTCAAGAGTTCAAACCTGATGCGGGATTAAGTACAAGAAGATAAAAAAGACCATGATGTATATCATTGCATCTTACATCCACAACAAGGATTAATGTTTATGGGGTTTCATATTGACATCCGTGAGCACAAACGTAGATCCACAAAGGCAAAATGAGAACGGATTCACGACTTCTGAAGAAAGCCAATGGCACAGAAAAACCGAACTTGCGCCAGTTCACATTCATATTGCTGTACTAAATATTAAGTTTCAAAGTCTCCCCCTTATGTTTATGATGAATGCAGTCATCATGCTTTGCAAAATATGGCGGAGAACTAATATAACAACATCCTAACACCTATTCCTCAAGCTCAATAATCTTAACGACTGATGCATCACCAACTTTCTGGCAAATGACAACCCTGTCATGTGACTTGATCACTCCTGAGGTCTTTCCATGATCAAGTGCTACTTTCAGGACAGATTCGTTGGTAGCATTTGTGGACTCAGCCTGCATTAGACACAAATATCACAACTCAAATAACTTAGAAAGTCCCCTTATGTGAGGAATCACAACTCATTACACTGTTGGACCACTTCCGGCGCAAAATGGAAAAAAGGAAGAACTTCCAAAACAATAAAATATAGTCACTTACAGGATGTCGAGGATCAGCAAGCAAAGGGAAAAGACCACGAACTATAAGTGATTGCCTTGCCTGACAGAATATGAGAAGTCAGAGATAGGGCAGCATAACAATCTAGATAGGAGCAAAGTCCTACGGTGTAATGATTACTTCCAAAATGAACAAGAAAACTTAAAACACTTCAGCACCCAAGAAGAAAAGTAAGTGCTAATAAATAGTATATCTCCCAAATACTTAAGATTGCTCCCTCAATATATTTTGCTTCTAAAATGTTTACTTTTATAGGGGGAAAGAAAAGAGTGGTTATTCATTTTTGTGACAAATGTTAGTCATTAATATCTAGAGACAAAAAAGCTAATGTGAAGAATGATATTGCTAAAGAAAGTCTAGGGCGGCCAATATAATACTATTATCAATATGATTATAATATCATGAAAGTCTTCTTTGGTATAGTTTACACTATTCAATCATTGACCATGTTCTATGTCATACATTCAATTGACTGAAGTTTGTATAAGATATGAGTATGCATATGTACTACCTCAAATGCACCACTGAAACTCCACTTCAACTGATTTGTCTTGAGGCGAGGGATGACAACTGATAAAACGGGCATTGTTGGCCTGTATTTTGCTATTAGTCTGCAACATTTAGGAATAATCTAAGTACACTAGCAAAAACTTATGATAACTTGACCCCTGTAGTAAATCACAATACCTAGCGGCCCTTCCAGATGAAGTGAAACATATAATAACAGATGCCTTGACCTTGATGGCTGCTCGAACCTAAAGGCAGAACATAAAGATATTTATCTACAATATCTCATGAACTGATAACACAAAGATATCTAAAACCGTGAGTATACCGCAGAAGATGCAATTGACTCAAGATGGGTCATAGGCTCTCCAACAAATTTGACGGTTTTTTTGAAGTATAGATCTTGATTGAATACTTTCTCTGCCTGTGCAAATTTAAAAGACAAGCTTCACCTATATAACTCTTCTTCCATGGTAAAGGAAAGGTATCTTGAATTAAAATGAGATTCTAGTAAGGTTTAACAGTGTAAAAACATACCTCGGCACAGATTTTTCCCACAATTGAGATGGTCTCAATTGGATACAAACCACGCAAAGTCTCAGCACCAAGAAGAATTGCATCAGTTCCTGCCGAAGACACCAAACAAAAACTTATCACGAGTTGTCACCAACTAGGAAAAAGAAAAGCTGAGGCACGAGGCATCTCACACAACAAAGCACTATAATGTGGTCCAAATATGCAGCCCCAAAGTTCTAAAGAAACACTATAATGTGATCCCTATATATGTAAATATGGTTGAAATCATTGACTTGCCATCCAATACGGCATTAGCAACATCAGTAGCTTCAGCACGAGTAGGTCTTAGATTGTCTGTCATACTGTCAACAACACGTGTCACAACGGCAGGCTTTCCAGCCATATTGCACTTGTTAACAGCAGCTTTCTGAAATAAGAACACCTGCAATGAAGCCATATTATGTTTATGAGTTGTCTTATAATGTTCAATATGTCAACAATGTGCCATATGAAGGCAATTAGTTACTCAACGTAATGACAGACATTACTCAACATAAAAAATATTGCATAATGCAAGAGTAAGCTTTCCTTCTCTTTTTTGGGTGGGATGGTAGGTGCAATTGTGGCCTTTCTCCATTACAATTTATTAGTTATTAATTTATCAGTGATCCTATGTTCCAAAGCTGGATTGATATAGCTTATTAAGTAATTGACAAATTAATCTGAGACTACCACTCTGTCCAAGTTTGCTATCCCCATTTTACATTTCTAAAGTTTGGTGCTCACCTCTTCATATAGTATTTCACAATTTTAACACAATTAACAAATACTCTAGACTTTTTCATGGGGCTCATATGTTTCCACCATACCATTTTGTTTATTTGATCCCACCTTCAACTTCAGTTCAACTAGAGCTACGACCTATTCGCTCTCTAATTAACCAATATCGACCTGTTAAACATAGCCAGGATTTAAATATCCATGTTCTTATTTTAGATGCAACACACCAGTAGTCTCCCTAAATAACTAAGTATGGAATTGGTTTAGCATATTCTACTGCATGCATAAAAAATTAGATGTAGCAACATATTTACAAAAGTTGATACATGTGTACATGAGCATGCAATACACATGTTAAAAAAACAACATTAACTTAAACCAGCTACGACACCACTTTGTCATAAAGGTGGCTCATTTTACACCAATATATGACCATTTAAGCATCCAAACACATATACCTTCTCGGGTGGGAGATCTATACCAAGATTCCCACGAGAAAGAATGATGCCATCTGCCTCTTGTAGAATTTCATCGAAATGGATCAACCCCTGTAAATGTGAAAAGGGAAGGAGCAGATAATTTTGTATCAACATACCCCAATTTAAATGAACCACTCATAAATAGAACAGTCAATTCATTAAAGAACATATATGTCACTCACTTCCACATTTTCGATTTTGGCGAAAATTTGTGTTTGACTTAGATCACCTAGCTTAGAAAGGAACTGGCGAGCCTGCAATTGGGGTACAAAGCATGCAGAAAATTTTTAAGTAATAGAAAATCCTCAATTAAGTCGAATAGCCCATCAAAAGTTATGCGGTAAGAATAAATATTACATAAGCGAGTTAAACATTACCTCACGCACATCTTCTGCATGTCTTGTATATGACAGTGAGAGGAAGTCGATTTTGTTTTTGACACCCCATGAGCTGATAAACTGAAATTTATTGCAGAAAAAGAATATGTTCCAAGCTGATATATATATATATCAAAAACGAGATAGCTGAGGATATAAAGGAAGGGGGAGGAATATGGTGGTAATGGGAAACAAAGAATAAAATACCTAACAAAGGTTGGTAAACGGCATAACAAACCTAGACGCAAATTGAATATTCTTCTTTCTAAGATTCAATTAAATTAACTAAAGAGAACGAGAAAAGGCTAGTCTATCGCAAGTAAAACTTGATACTCCTATATACAAGTGTCCTAAAAACAGATGGATTCAGTTTTATAATATGCCCACATTAATTATGTTCATGCTTCCATGAAAAAGTGAGTTCCGTACACATCTCTTGAGAACAGTAACATTTGCCTAAAAATATATACTCTTGTATACCACAATATACATTAGTGTTTACGCCACAATCTCAGATATGATATCTTGCTGCTGCACGTTTGAAATTGTAATTGCATGCTCGATTGCCGTATCTCGAGTTCTCGTAAGTTTTCTAGCGATGTGTATGGAAACTGATAATTCCCTGTGTATGGCCCCTTTGTTAAGTACACCAATGGATATCAAACAGTTTGTCATTACTTAAAACGTAATGTTCCCGTTTGTAAGCTGAAACTATATTAATGAAAACAGTTTTCACTGGACAGGATAAATTACCAAAAGTCCACAATGCATAACATGCAAAAAAAAAGTGCAGTGGATACGCTTAAGCAGAACGTGTGCTTTTTTACCTCCTTATCCTTATCAGAGAGAGTAGGTAGATCAATATGAATTTGAGAAGCATGCAGGGTGAATAACGCTCCGGCCAATGTTGCACTGTTCTTAATGACACAGACAACATCTGAACCATCTAATTCTTTTACCTGGCCAAACCAAATAAAAGGAAATGTCAAAAACCCAAAAAGACTGCTAATTACTCCCCCGAAATATAAGAGAAGTATACCTCAAAGAACAGAAAGAAAAAAAATATTTGCTAACATTAAAAAGGATTGGTTATCAATTCAGCAATCTAAACTGAATTAGCATGATGAAAATGGAAAACAGAATGTTTGAAGCTTAATATGGGAGACGGACATTTAGAAAACATCGTCAAAATCGAGTTGGATGAGTAACAATCCTACCTCCAGCCACACTGAGGTAGTTTCACTGCCTGTGAACAAGTATTGACCCATAAAAATGGTGTCGCCTTTATGGACAGCCTGCAAAGAAATCAGAAATCTAATTTAGTGCGATTGGATTATTACATTATATTAAAGTAAGGATTAGTAAGAAACAGAGGACATTAAGTTTTCAGCATCAAAGTATTACATTATATCAAAGTAAGGATTAGTAAGAAACATAACTATATAACAAGGTTTGAAGTATATAATGAAGAAATTTGATATCTAGAACCTGCGCTAGCCCCGAAAAGTTAATCGGCAGTACTGCTGAAGATGCTTCCTGACCTACATCAGGAGTCAAAATGACTGTGTCATCTGCGTTGAGTGAAATAGGATTCTCGCTTTTGTTAACAACCTGCAGCTCTACTCCTACCGTATCAAGCATAACCTGAAAAAAAAATGCAAAACAGCTTGCTTTTATATTATGATTGTTGTAATTGTATATGTATATGTAGTAATGGTGTGCATATACTATCTCCACTCATTAGAAATCAGAAAATCTCATGTGCACGCATATGGAAACCAATCTTCAGAAAATAAGAGGTGAGGTAATCACAAAAATAATACTCCAAAGGGACATACAGCACATAGTTTCTTGGTGCTCTTGATAGCAGCCCTCAAGTTCTCCAAAGTCTCTTGATGATATTCTGCGTCTCCCCATGAAATATCAAATCTAGCAACTGCCCACATTCCAGTAAAAATCAAAAAGTTAAAACCTTTTTTCAGGAAGAAATCGAACCTTTATATACCCCAAATAAAATTTAAAGGCGAACGCCACGTGACATCACCCAAGTTCCAATTATTTACCATTTTGATCACCTATAGTCAATATTCACTCAATTCGATAGCTCAAATCGAAAATAAAATAAAACTTAAGTGATGTCACACTACATTTGCTTTAGAATTTATCATCAAATATCTATCTATAAACAATGAAACATAATCAAAACTCTTTTATTATATTACCAGACATTCCAGCATTGAGACAACCAGAGATAACCTCGACAGATCTAGAACGTGGTCCAAGTGTCCCAACAATCTTGGTCATTGCAGGGAAGAAACTCTACAACACAAATCTCAAATCACATATTATTGCACAAACGATAAAAAGAAGACTCATGGTCATTTGCTCGTGACACTATATGCTATATATGTTACACTTGATAATATAATTATCATGATATGAGTTTAAATTTATAACCTAATTTAAGGGTTAGAAACAATACACAGTCTCATGGTCTTAATCAACCATACTATTTTTCACAAACAAAGAAAACTGGACTCATGATCATTTGATCGTGATCTTATATGTTACCTTTGGTTAAAATCATTACACAAGTATTTTTACAGAATTATAAACTAATACTCCGTATACGAATTCTAAGTAATACAGTCTCGTGATCTCAATCAATTATACTTTTTCTCCAAACAAGAAATTGGGTCGAAATCATATGTTCGTGACACTATATGCTACACTTGATTAAATCATGATACATGTATTGTTAAAAATTGTAAAGTGATTTAAACATCATAAACAATCTCATGATCTGGGCACATGATCATTTGTTCTTGGCATTATATGTTACACTCGATTACTGTCTAGATTATAACCTAATTTAAAAATTATAAATAATAAACATCTCATGATCTACGTTCACTATCATTTTTCATGGCACTTGTGTTACACTCGATTAAAATCATTATATGGGTATTTTTTAAAATTTGTAAAGTAATTAAAAATATTCAATAATCTTAATGGGGATATACAAAATTGGAGCAGATCTACAGTTAAAGTGAATAAATATGCAAGACAAATACGTGTAAAATGGGAAATTTGAACTTACAGCTTTGGATGGCTCGAGGATTGATGCCATCCTGATAGGCTCTTCAAGAAGCAGGTGATTAGAAACCATTTTTGGTGGTTGTTTTGAGGTTTCTTCTGGAACAAGTAGTGAAGAGGTAGGAGAGTGAGAAAGGTTTCTTGATTAGAAAGAATTACAGTGTAGAAAAGGAGGTGGAAGGAGAGGGGGATATATAGTGTCTGTGGGCGTTGTCTTGGTACGCAGTCTTCCCATTAATAACTGTGGGACGTGGGTCGATTGTTTTTTACTTGGTACTATTGTACTTAGATTTATCCTCGGTTTTAATGATGTGAGTGGATCCAGTAATTTGATAACACTAAATTGTTCATTTAGCGAGTTGCTTGATAGCTTATCCCGTCTTAGTATTACCTTGTACTCATAATTCTATTGAATATATCTGAATTTATTTGACTAAATACAAGATAGATTTCTAAAAGATACATAATACTCCATCTGTTTCGGTATGTTTGATTGTTTACATTGCCAATGAACTTTAAGCCTATTTTCTTATTTTTGCCACTAATAAAGTACTTTTTGTCCCTAATAAAGTACTCTAACACCTTTATTTGAGGACATAATAGTGATCTTTCATCATTCCTTAATAAAGTATTTTTTTCAAGGCTTATTTTTATTTTGGACCCTGAACTATCACGTAAGTTTCAAGGCTTAATATATGTGCTATTTCGATTTTGCCCTTATTTTAAAACGAAATTACATCATATTTGGCGTTTTAGGGTTTAAAATGAGACAAAACATAGTATAGGGTGCAATATGAGGGTCCAGTTTGAAATTTTCATCATAATTCAGGGTCCAAAATGAAAATAAACCTTTTGTCAAACAATCAAATATATCGAAACGGAGGGAGTACATACTTTAAAAATAACAGTAACATAATTATTGTGTAATCCAGCTCTAATGCTGTGAACGTAACACATTCGAATGTATATAAAATTTGCTCAACTAAATATTAGATAGCCTTCTAAAAGATACATAATACATATTTAAAGTAATAATATAATTATGTTGTCATTTTACTTTAATGTTGTAAACATAAGAGTATGGTTATCTCATAGTATTTGCTTTGTACTCCATCGGTAACAAGAGACCAATAATAAAATTGTTTACTTTTTATAAATATTTTGTACAATAATTATCCGTAAACATTATTAAATATTTTTACCTTCATTTTAGAAAATGGCTTTGCAAAAATTATATTATAAATAAAATTTAAGATGGATTTAGTAGTATTAACTAGAAATGTTATACTTATTTATTTATAAAAAATCATATATTACAAAACGATGAATGAGTTGCATATGATGGATTATGTACAAATATCTAATTTTAATAAAATATAAAACACAATACCAAACAAACTATAACATATCCTCTTCATCCACCAAGCAGTCACGATTCGCCTGTATTTACCACCCAAATAACTTGACAAATAATACAATTAGTTATCATTTGGAAATAAATTTTGATTTAATTGATACTATGTATGTATGTCAGTCCATATTAAATTATATTTATAATATTTTTGATAATTTATTAACGAATATTAATCCTTTTTACATAGAGTACCAAAAGATTCCATCTCTCAGTTAACGGCGACGGATCAAATCCGTTTAACCACACATCCTTCATCATCTCACGTCGTCTGCTTCCGTCAACCCCCCCTAATGGCCTCTTGCGAAGACGATTTTACCCTCCTCGGCGACGACAACCCCACTTACAAACCCCTCCCCCATCTCAACCCACTCCAGAACGACGCCGTTTCACCTCTATGTGATGAGTATAGTACTACCCCTACCCCCTCCTCATTCCAAGTCACCAACCCCTACCAAAGCGAATACGGGTCGGGTCATGCTCGTCCCGTCCGACCCGATCCTGTTAATAATCGAGTCAACGAAGAAGTTAGCGATAGTGGAACACCGTATTCGTACAGTAAAAGATTAAGGGTAAATTCGTCATCTATTATAGCTTGCGGAAGCGGAGGAGGTGGTGGGGGTGCCGGTAGTGGTGGGGGAGGAGGGGAGTATAGGAAGGATAGAGAGGAGTGGAGTGATACGGCAATTGGTTGTTTGTTGGAAGCATATACGGAGAAGTTTGAGGAGTTGAATAGAGGAAATTTGAGGGGAAGGGATTGGGAGGAGGTGGCGTTGATGGTGAGCGAGGGCTGCGAGAACCAGTCAAAGAGCGTGGAACAGTGTAAGAACAAGGTGGACAATTTGAAGAAGCGGTTTAAGCTGGAGAGGCATCGGTTAAGTAATGGGGGGATTTCAGCTAGTCATTGGCCGTGGTTTAAGCAGATGGAGCAGATTGTTGGGAATGTGGGTGTGAAAGGTGGCGTTTGTGATGAGGAGAAGTCAAATGGTGGATCAGGGGTGGTAACTAGACAATCAAAGAGGTTAGTGCTTATTGGTTTGTTTATGAGGGTTAAATGGCTTATGTGCATTGTATAATTGAGATGGTGGTTATTGAGTTTGATTGGTGTCTTACGTGTTGTGGCTATCTGCGTAGGTACATTGTAGTATTGAAACGGAGTTGATTGAGTTCATATGTGATATGTTATATGTACATTGTATAAAGGAATTGGCGTTGATAGAGTTCAATTTGTCGTCTTATATGTTATGGTTATGTTAGGTGACTTATAACTTCTGTAAATTAGGTAAATAAATTGGTTAGCCGCTTTAATCCTATTGCTAGTAATTGGGCAATAATATGTTGATCACATTTTATGCTATACACATTTGTGTTCCAAGTTACACAATTCATCAGCACGAGTATATGTTTTTGTTCATTATTCCTTAAATGCGTGTTGGGTAGACATAACGAGCTTAATGTTAGTGTATGACTTTCTCTATGTATCTCTTACTGAATATTCGGATGATATCATTTACTTCTGAACTTCCTTAAGTTTTTGGTTTTCAAATATCTATTATTTTGTTAGATATGGAGGAACAGTAGCTAATGGCAATGCACTGGTTAACATTGTAAAGCCAAAGCCAACTCCTAGTCCTAGGTGGCGAAGGGTGGTTTTTAAGATCAGCGGTGCTGCGCTTGCTGGTGGATCCACTCCTCACAACATAGATCCAAAGGTTAATCTTTTGCTTCATTGTCTATTTTAATGCTTCGATATAGCCAGTTTAAATACTTGATTTACTGGTATTCAGTTGCGAGTGATGGTTAATTATTATGGGAATTTATGTAATCTACAAGCAATAAGAAACAATTCCTGACAAATGAAGCTTTCATGACGTGGAAGGAACTTTAAAATTACACTATGGCTGGTAAATAATTATTTTGAACTGATTGCTAACCGCACAGTTGCAAGTTTAAAAGAGATTATCTTGTACTCATGATGTAACTTAATTTTACTGTCAGAAGTTCTTATTTCTGCTGCTTAATTGTGAGAAGACGGTTGCTTGTTATTAGCATATGAATATGTTCCGAAGCAAAGGGTTAATTGTCAGAATTCAGCTTTGTCAAACGTGATGTTTCCATAGTTAGAATTATACATACTAGAGCATGAATATAATTGCATTACACGTTTCTTTTGAGATCAGCTTAAAATGGCACTGGTAGGTATGAAACTATGAATACTTCATACCTTAGAGATATGTACAAACATTACCAGTGCAAGTATAGAAATAATGTTTTGCAATAGTTTGTCTGTAATGAACCAAATGAGTTTGATTAGATCTCCTGATTTGGAAGGTCGCCCTGCTGGTTGCTAGAGAAGTGTCGATAGCTAGCCGTCTTGGTGTTGAGGTACAACTTTCAAATTTAACATCTTGTACTGCGTTGGACACAATAAGTGATTTTCCGACTGTGACCTCAGGTGGCCATTGTTGTTGGTGGGAGAAATTTCTTTTGTGGAGACACATGGGTAGATTCTACTGGATTGGATAGAAGTACTGCATATCATATTGGGTATCTTCTTACACAACTAAACTACTAGCTTATATTTGTATGATGGATGTAAAATACATCCAAAATACTACACTTCACAATCTATTAGATCTTGCTTGTAGTATGTGAAATGACATAACAAGTTATTTTGTGACTGCACCTGTAAAGTAGAACCAAAAAAAATATCGTAGGACGTAAGTGTTCCCCATTTT
The DNA here is from genome assembly GCA_003412495.2 of Echium plantagineum. Classification (NCBI taxonomy): domain Eukaryota; kingdom Viridiplantae; phylum Streptophyta; class Magnoliopsida; order Boraginales; family Boraginaceae; genus Echium; species Echium plantagineum. Next base: position 3,983,805 of record CM016566.1, on the reverse strand, counting down.
CAACTTCTGATTGGCGATAGGAAATTCTTTTTTGGTTGGAGATTTATTTGTACTTCGACCTTGTAATTTTGGTAATGTGATAATATGATCCGATTCTAGTTTGGCAGAATGTTGTTTTCCCTTACAAAGAAATTCAAATTAAGTGCACACAAAAAGATACCGGAGATGGTTAGCTTTGGTGAAGTGATGTGTATATCTTTGTAGAAATCTTAAAAATCAGAATTAGTCTTTACACTAATGGATAGAAAACTGTGGTTACTCGCACACCAGTTGATCCGTCGCATAAAATTTTGCACAGCACTGACAAGCTATATTTCATCGTGTTTGTTAAACCAGAATGATGGCAACTGTGATGAACTCTATACTACTGCAGTCAGCATTTGAAAAATTGGGTGTGCAGACTCGTGTGCAAACTACATTTTCTATGCCAGAGTTTGCTGAACCATACAATAGACAGAGGGCTATACGACACTTAGAGAAAGGAAGAGTTGTAATATTTGGTGGTATTGGAGCTGGCACAGGAAATCCTCTCTTTTCTACTGATACTGCAGCTGCTCTTAGAGCTTCAGAGAGTATGATGAGCAATCCAGAGTACTATGTATGATTTGTATAAGAAGCCTGTATTATAAACCATACTAAAAATGTATTTTTCATTGGCTACAGTTCATGCTGATGCCCTCCTCAAAGGTACAAATCTAGATGACATCTATGCTTGCGACTCTAGGAGCGGAGGTGTAACAACTGAGCACATTTCATTCAAAGAGTTAAATTCTAGAGATGCATCTCCAATGGAATTGATGGCTGTTTCATACTGCGAGGAAAACGGAATTTCTGGTTTGTACACTTCCTTAAGTGGCTCCTAGTATCTATTGATGTCCTTAGTGTTTCTCTAACTGTAGTCTGATGGCATTTGAACGTTCTGGAGAAATGAAGTTTTATCTCATGGCCCCTTCCCTTTGTCAATAGATTGTTCAAATGTAGTATTGACCTAACTAATTAATTTACAAAATTCTTGCAGTGGTAATTTTAATCTTCACGAACCTGGAAATATATCAAGAGCGCTGAGTGGAGAACAAGTGGGTACACTGATCGATCAAATTGGTAATGTAGGCTAACATGTTACATATGTCGAGCTTGACACGCATTTAATCTTTAATGTCGAGCTGTTTGTATCTTCTATTTATTTATGTATGTATATATATGTATTAGTGTATGAATGTTTACAAAGTGGCAAATGATCCATGTTCCATTACCATGTTGAAAATGAAGCTGTGTTTATCCAAATTTTGTTTTTCATGCTCTTCTCCATGAAAGTAATCCTTTTTGTGTCTTCCCAAAATAATGCATCTTTCTTCATATATTGCCATAGAAACGGATACAAGTAATCACATGCTCTGTTTTACTAAGAGTAGTCTAAGAAGTTAATCTAATTTGGTGTCTCGGTCTCTTATGTCTTGGCTCTTAAAAAACAAATGAAAATGATTCATCACACTGCATATAATCCTTATATGTTAATGAAGTCGTCGATGCCACTTCATCTTGGATCAGCTCGGAGACAACTTTCTCGTTATCACAAGGATGAGGGACTACCCCCCTCCCCGTTGTCCTCGTGAGCCCCTACCTTTATAGGCATTGAGGCATATTGTCATTTTTTTTTCTCGGGAGCACATACAAAAATGGAATTCGTTTATTGTACGATACAAAATGAATTTCACCCGGATAGAATACTTTCGAGATTCAAAAACTCAGTATCTGTGGGACGTGATCACGTGACGAATGTATAATTCCCAAATAATATGTCCTATCCTCAATAATCTGGAAAGGAGTAGGTGAGCGACATTGGTGGTACCTATGCAGAATCATTCACGTTCCTGTAGAAACTTGATCAACGAAAAGGCCAACGATATCAAGAGCCTGTCATGTTAAACAGGGTTGAACCGAGTATGTGCAATGTTGACATTTAATAAAGCTAAACATGAATTTATACAAAATTGACGAACAATTCTTTTAGTGCGCGTGTTGTAATCAAGACAACTACGTCGACCACGAGTAATGCGAGTAATCTTTCACATTCATGCACAAACATAGTTTAATTGATCCAGTAATCAAACTTTTGAAATGTCAGTAGCAGTACCTAAGTGGCATCAAGACAAAATTTACTAAGACTTTGATGTTAACGTGTGGACAAATCTGTCATAAATTTGAATAATACTCCAGTAGTGGAACATTGCACTTTTCATAAATCATGTAATGAAAGTATTTCTCTCTCAAAGATACAACAGTAGTTGTTAAATACATCCGCATGGTAAGAATTATGTCCCATGTAAACTATAAACTATAATTGTCGTACCAGGCCGGAGATTAATTTGAAATTCCTGAAATTACCTTACACGTAAACATAAACTATAAACTATTTTGTTTCATGTTCTTCGTTGAGATGAGAACTTGAGGGAATCGAATGGATTATAAAGTTTTGCATAACAAATAGCAACAACAAACCATAATCAGAACGTAAGAAGTTGAAACCATATATCTTTAGCAGATACCATCTTTTCCCTTTCTGAAGAAAGCTAAGAGGTGAAATCTCTACGTGTGTTGATGGAGTGGCTTCCAAGCTTCATATCGGTTGTCATCATCTTGCTATCAGCTTTAGCCTTCCTACTCCGGGCGAAACTGAAGAGGAAGTTACCTCCAGGACCGCCTGGATGGCCGGTATTCGGTCACATGTTCAATCTAGGAACTGAGCCACATATAACCACCGCAAACTCAAGGACACATATGGTCCTGTAATATGGTTACGGATAGGCTCAATCGATACCATGGTGATTCTCACAGCTAAGGCTGCTGCAGACTTTTTCAAGAACCATGACATCTCCTTTGCAGACCGCAATATTGTTGAAGTAATGCGTTCGCATAATTACAACAAGAGCTCATTAGTGTTGGCTCCATATGGCAGCCATTGGCGCATGCTTCGACGTTTATGCACAGTTGAGATGTTGTTCAGAAGAAGATCAATGAACTGAATCGCTCAGGAGAAAGTGCATTGATGATATGCTGTTATGGATAAAGGACGAAACAAATAACGCTATGGAAGAGGGAGGTGGGATTCAAGTGACAAGATTCATCTTCCTAGCTGCATTTAACATGCTAGGGAATCTTATGTTGTCAAGGAATTTGGTGGATCCGAAGTCGAAGAAAGCTTCAGAGTTCTACACAGCCATGATGGGAGTCATGGAGTGGCCTGGAATTCCAAATATTTCGGATGTGTTTAGTATCCTGAAACCGTTTGATCTCCAAGGTTTGAAGAGGAAGAATGACAGGGATATGGGAAAAGCATTGGAAATTGCTTCAGCATTTGTGAAAGAACGGATGAACGAACAAACGGAGGGCCAAGAGAAGAGAAAGGACTTCTTGGATTTACTACTCGAATTCGAGGGCATCAGTAAGGATGAACAAGATAAACTCTCAGAGCATGACATCATTGTCTTCATTCTGGTATTGTTTCCAATTCTTTGTCCACTTTTATTTATGATGATCGTTGAAAGTAGAAACCATCTTCTATGATCATCTCCATCTCTTTGCATTAGCTGCATCCAGTGTAATTAGTTATTATGCATGCTGTTGCAGGAAATGTTTCTTGCTGGTTCAGAGACAACGAGCAGCTCTACAGAGTTTGTGCTGACAGAGCTCCTCCGTCACCCAGAAGAGATGGCTAAGGTTCAAGCTGAGATCGACAATGTCCTAGAGGCAGGGAAGAGATTCGCGGAGAAGGACATCAATAAGCTTCCTTATCTGCAAGCCGTAGTAAAGGAAGCATTTCGTTTACATCCTCCCCTGCCTTTCTTAGTACCACGAAAAGCAACTTCTGACACAAACTTTATGGACTATGAAATACCTAAAAACACTCAAGTATTTGTCAATGCATGGGCAATTGGAAGAGATTCGGATACTTGGGATGATCCAATGTCGTTCAAGCCTCAAAGGTTCATAGGCTCAAAAATTGATTACAGGGTCAACACTTCGAACTTATACCATTTGGAGCTGGAAGAAGGATGTGTGCAGGAATCCCTTTGGCTCATCGTATGGTACACCTTGTGTTAGGTTCCTTGCTTCATGAATTCAATTGGGAGCTTGATGATTCCATCAAAGGCAAGCCTATAGACATGAGGGACAGAGTCGGATCAACCATGCGCAAACTTGTGCCTCTGAAAGTTGTACCAAGGAAACGTAGAGTTTCAGACTCTATTTGAGTTACTTAGGTAGCAGAATAAAGTAAGACTAGTCTCATATCCGATTCACAGTTTGTGCACTTGTGGAAAGAGCAATAATGAGACCCTTCACACTTTGTAATTTCTGTTTCTATGGTAAGTATTTGTTTAAAAGACCCCAGACTAAGAGTAAGAGGAACAGACTTTACATATCATTAAATCAATACAGCTTGAAAGTTTCTGAAGTGCAAGTAAATCTAAGAATTCATAAGTCAGGTTTCACCCTCTTCTCTACAGCATAGTCATATCCAGAAAAATGCATGAACTTTGCCCATCGAGTACTCAGCCAATGGTAAAATGTTACTGCAACAACTCAGATGGATGCTTCGTGGGAACATGAAAATCGTATCAACCAAGTATACGACTCACATAAATATAACGAAAAAAAGACAATTCCTGAATGGCAAAAGAATGTACATATGATGTTGTGAGTATAATAAAAAAAACAAGCAAGCACAAATAAGGAATAAAAAGACTGTTGAAGGATACTAACTAATAAGTCGTGTACAATCATAATGTTAATTGGCATCTTCAACCCGTAAATAATCTACAGGGAATCAGCTTTAGCAAAGTTACATTTACAAGAGAGGATTATTTATCAAGCTTGACAAAAGTGAAAAAGATGTTACTAAAATCCATGTAGCTTTCAAACACAGGCATCGTTTCTATATGCAAGTAAGTGATGAGTCATCTTCCATCAAGAGAAGCAACACAGTTATGGTTTAGGCTTTACAGGTATCTCTAAAGTGCTGGAGAACGCGATGTGCGCATGCATAAATTTTCTGTCATTTTTAGAAACAGCACGTCAATCCAGACCAAGCCATATGCAGCAACCGGCTCTAGCTAATCACCAGCATGCATAAGAAATCTCATATGAAGGGTGGCATGATCGTGATGTGGAAGGCTGCCCACACCAACTGAAAAATCATTAGAAGCTCTGCTGCAATTAGACTCCAACAATGGTGTTTTACTAAGCTCTTGACAAAACCTTGTGAGATAATTTAAACCCAAGAGAAGTTCTGTGATCGCTGCCTCAGTCTTCACTTGGTTAGCATAATAAAGAGTCTGGACTTGAAGCACATGATATCCTGAAACAACATGTTGCTTCTCAAAATTTCGCTCGGAATGCCATCTTATCGTGTTATGAGCTAGAGGAGATAACCAATCCAAGATTCTTGCCAAAGCAGAGCTCCACTCAGTGGCAAGAGCAGAATCGTAGATAGATGAGGTTAAACTTCTTTTGAAGATCCTGAGCTTGGCCCTCAATGTTGTTCTGACAGTAGCAGGTAGCATGCAGTACAGGTCATCTCTAGCATCAAGGCTAATCAAATGAGGTGATGAAGCTAGCTTCTCAATTAGAATGATAACATTTGCATAGTGGAGAGCCAAACCAGCATGACCAAGAGATAATGGAGGGGCATCCAACAGTCTGCGCTTGGAACTGAAAAGAGATAGTTTAGCAGCTATCAAGCTAAATGTGGTTACAGCACCATATTGGTTGTTTTGGTAATCTGATCATGCAATTTACTGTTGAACTTCGGAACCTCACCGGAAGATGGCAAACAGCTCTCTACTATAGGTGAATCGCCACCAGTCATGCACCCCTTAAGAAAATGCTTGTTACTTACTTACTCGTGTCTGCTTGCTGTTTAATCTACTTTTATCGGAAACCAGGCCTAGAGTTGAAAATGACCTACCAAAAGGACCTGAATATAACTTGGACAGGTTTTCTCGCAGGGATGAATTGAGGATTGAAGAAGAGCAGAGATAGAACTGCTACGAGCAATACCATTGTGTCCAAATTGTCCAGAACTATGATCCTCAACCTGGTTTCTTAAAAGTACATTTTGAATTCTTCCAATAATGGTGAAGATAGATCTGAGTAACAGCCGAACAATGTAGTCATATGACCTCACCCAAGGAGACATCTCCTGAAGGTTCTTAACTTCTTGACGCTGCCACATAACCTTCTGCTGAAACTCGAGCAACTTCACTTGCCCCAAGTCTGCACCAGCTTGCATTCTCCTTAAAGTTTGTTCTAGCTCCGCCAGCACATCAAGCTCTTGATACAATTGTGATGTCGCAGCAACAAACCTCTCCATTTTCTTAGCCCTCCTCTCCATCTTTTTTAACTTGTATTCCCACCTATCCCAACTTGGATCAATCTCAATCGGATCACCGTTAAAAATTGTCTCTAGATGATGATATGACGGATCAGTGCACTCTTCCCAAGCACAGCAGCTGCTTTCCCCACATATCTTAACGTCTCAATTATTTCAGCAACCACAAGATCCATAAGGTAATCGTCATCTTCAGACACAAGCTTCTGAATACCTAATGAATTCACAATTTCATCCCTCAGTCTTATCACTTGTCTGTCACTTAGACATGCCACAAATTAACCAATTTTGACATTAAGCTTGCCACTTCATGCGACATAATACCTAGATCAGCTTTCCGGGGCTCTGGCACCGTTGGCTTATGAGAACTCCTCCACAAATTACTCAACCATGAATGGTTAACTTTCTCACCCCCCATTATACAACAATAAACTCACAGATAAACAAAGAAGCTAGTCTGCTAGTGTAACCTCTTTTACAGATCCTGCACCAAACAATCATTAACTGATTACATTTCAAAGCTTACATATTCTACAAGACATCAAACAACCCATGAAAGGAGTCCATAAACAAATGGGCATAAATAAAAATCCTTTCTTTGTGTCCTAAACTCCCCTAAATATGAAATACTCAATAACTATCCTTTCTTTATCCTTAACTCCCCTAAATATGAAATACTCATTCAGTAAACTAACAGATTACCATATTCCATTCAGTAAAGTTCAATACCTCCAAAATACAGCATAAAATCGCCAAAAGAACTAAAGTCAAAACCTCAAAAACAAGAATGCAATTTTTTTTAAAACTTACTTTAGCTTTTGCCAATGTTCTACAGAACATTAAGCTTCCGAGAAGAGCTCAACACAACATTTTCACGGCATAGTAAATTACCCAAATACCCAAAAAGAACACAAATATTAGCAAGGTCCAAAAGTTTGAGTAACATATAAAAATTGAAGTATAGAAGATGAAAGTGGACTTTTGTTTTGAAACAGACAAAATAATTTATATATGCGCCGAAATAAGATAAACGGTAA